>QEPC01001126.1:1742115-1761109 GCA_003113815.1 Sphenodon punctatus
CCCAGGTGCTGCCACCTAGATCCCCAGTGGGGCAGTTTGGGGGAGTCAGTTTCAGGCTGGGGAAGCTGGGGGGAGGTGACAGGTGGGAGTGGGGTGTGAGAAGTTATGCGGGGGGGATGGGAGGAGGTGTGGGGCTGGGGGGGTTAGTTTCAGGCTGGGGATGTTGTGCGGGTGATGGTCTTCACCGGGGCTCCCTGGAGACAGAGGAGCTGGGCATGTTGTCCATGAGCAGCAGCAGAGCTGGAGGAGACTGCTGGGGTTGCAGCAGAGACAGTCAGGAGGTGGCGGCGGTAGCATGGTGGAGCCAGCTGCAGCGACGTGGAGCTACCAGGCTGGGACCAGGCTAGCTGGTCCATAAGGAGTGAATGAATAAAAGTCACGCCACTTTCCATACCACTGAGCATGCGCCAGGCAGTAGAACTGTTTCTTTAAATATTTCATAACTCGCTTTTTGCTACACCAAGAACTATCATGTTACAGTGGCACTTGGTGGACTGTGAAGTGTGGTGGCTCAACACGTCTGGGGGGGAGGAGATATGGATCTCTCAAATCCTCCCCATGGAGTGAATGTATAAAAGTCATGCAACTTTTGGGGGGAAGGTGGGAAGGAAGCGTTGCTGCCCCTCCCTGGTCCATTTCAATTCCTTTTACAGCAAACCTTTAAAGATATTGCTGCATTTTGTTTGGATGGAGTGGTGGTCTGAAGCGATGACTGAGCTTTTTTGGGCACCTTTTACCCTTTTGCCAGTGGTTTCTGAGGCAAGAGGGTAATTGACATGAAACTGACTGGAGCTACTTGCTGGCAGCTTCTGAGGCAAAAGCTAATCGACACAAAACTGACTAGAGCTTAAAGTCTGTGTGACAGAGCTGGATCCTAATAAAGTTACACAATGTTAAAAAGCAGAGTCACACAACTTTCCTTATGCTGTTTTTTCTAACAACATAAATGGTGGTCAGTGGCTGCTCAGTTGCGCATGCACCAGCCACTAGAACTGATTTTATTTAATGTTTAATAAATCATTTTTGGCTGTACCAATCATTATCACACTTCACCAGCACTTGTTCTAGATCTCATGCTCTAAGGCTGTGAAATTTGGGGGCTCAGCTCATTAGCGGGGAGGAGATATTGGTGATTTAAAATAGTCGGGACTCTCTGCATTTTGACCACAACCAATTCACTTTTAAACAGTTATAACTTTTGATTTTCTGGCTGGATCTTCCTCAGACTTTGCGTATATCATGGTCCCCACAAATACAAGCCATGAATAAATTTTCACAATTGTAGCTCAAGATGTTCCCACAAAATCGAGGCTTTAGCAGTCCTCTAGAAAGTGGCTCTGTCTTTAAGTTTCTTGCAGCTACTGCTGCAAGAAAATAAAAGACAGTATTTTTTTCACTCTATGCACCATTAACTTGTGGAATTTGTTCCAGCGGTGGTGGTCAAGGCCAGTAGCAAAGATGGGTTTCGAAAAGGCTTGGATAAGTTCTTGGAGGATAGGTCCATTAATGGATACTAGGTATTTTCTTTCTTTAGGCCTTGGCTCACGCCCTAGCCCAGAAAGCAGGTTGGGGAACATAACCTCTGACTGTTGGGAGCTGGAAGTGAACTTCAGGGAATGGATCACTCCCTTATGATCTGTTGGGTACATCTCTGAAGTCACCAAGATTGGCCACTGTCAGAGACAGGATGCTGGGCTCGATGAACCCAGGATGGCACGTGTTATGTTCTTTATGGCCACAGCTAACCTTAGTAGCACCCAGGAGACCTAGTGATGTACACTAAAAAGCCATGAAAACCACTTTGTAACAGCAAGCTCTGTTCTGAGAAGGCTTGAGAGGCACTGTAAGGTTGAAGGGATCCTCTAAACATTAAGTAATTTATTTTAAATTTTTATCAGCAAGGAGATGTCTTTAGCTGGGCTTGCATCCGAATGCATTTCAATCTGTGTGAGAGTCCGGGGCATTGCTAGGAGTGCCTTTCTCTAAGAGAGAGGGTCTTTCTCAGCAGCCTTGAGAGAACTCCAGAAAAGTGTTAAGAAATAGGAATATGTAATGAATAATTAAACATTAACAAGCCAACAAAGTATTAGGAAAAATAGTTAAACCAATGAATATAGAAGGATTGTAAATTAAGTATGAGCCAATCAGTGAGAACTGATAACCAACTTGTTTGTGATTGAATCAAAGATTGTTCTGTATAACAAAAAAATAGCATATAATCTGTATGTTTGGACTGAATCTTTGTGACTGATTCACCCGATATTGATTGCATGCCAGTGCCTGTGCCCCTTCCACGCAGAAGGTAATAAAGGCTTCACATTGCTTACTGTGCTGTCTAGCCTCTATCTTCGAGTTACTTCCCAAGGCGTACTCCATACGTGACTCCGCATCAACCGAGAAAGCAAGGCACCACCATTACGACCGGTGACACCAGGTGATGCTTGCCACTGTTCCAGCTGCCCTAACACAGGGCCAAGTGAGAATAGCGACACAATTGAGTAGCGAGTGCGACTTACATCTGGTCATACAAATCCAGGTGCAAGACATGGAGGAAACACAGGATTGCTGAGCTTTGATTCCCAGAACAAATGCAGGGAACTCCTCAGCAGACACATAGGGCAGCAGAAAACATGCCACAGAATTAGTGGGTGCAAACATACATGACATTATCCCACTTTCGCTCATGATAACCTGCCTTAGCCTGGGACTCGCATACACATCTGATCTGTCACCACCAGATGTTCGCCCACTACCGCCCTGGGGTGAGCTACCAGCCACTATAGGATGCGTCAGGCAGCAGCAGTCAGAGACTCAGCCTGGGCAAAGGTTGGCCTCCCAGGCTAGACCGGGCTAATGGTCTCCCTCCTGCCTGTTATGGGCCCGCCCAGCCCCACCCTCAAGGCGAGGTCGGTGGATCGGGCCTGGAGGAGCGTGCCCACCCCAGTCCCGCCAAACAGCTGTTCAGCAGGGCCTGGAGGAGCGCATGCTTAACTGTTACGCTGGGAGGTGGTGTGGCTGGAAATCTCTTCACCTAGGCTACAGGAGAGTTTTTTTGTGGAACTGATGGAGTCTGCTGCTTTTCTGCTGCTAACCCTCTGCTTCTCACATTCACACCTGCCAGTCCGTGCAGATTTTGTCTCTGGGAGAGAATCTAGAAGCCAAAATATGCGCGTGGTTTGTCTGGTGCAAAAGTCCCCCTGTGAGGTTTTGCCAGCAATCACCTGGAAGAGTGCAGAGCTGGATTTTCCTAAGGGCAGAATTGTCAAAATGGTTAAGGATGTGCAAACAGAACCAAGTTCGGAAATTCGGTTCGGTTCAAAAATCGACTTCGGTTCGAAAGTTCGGTTCGGTCGACTGAACTATTTTAGTTCGGTCGAATTTGGAACTTCCGAATCAAGTTCATACATTCAAAACCGGTTTGGGGGTTTTTTTTTGGCCTTCCGAACTGGTTTGAATTCAACCGAACAGTTCAGTCGAATTCGAGGTCAGTTCGGGCGACCTAACTATTCGAGTTCGGTCTGAACTCCGAACTTCTGAACCGCATTCGCACATCCCTAAAAATGGTACAGTTTTTCTCTCCTTCCCACCTCTCCTGCAAAAGAAGCGTTAAATAGGGCATCTTCCATCTGAAGAGACTAAGGAATACTCTGTACTGTGTCGTTACAGAGCCTGGGCAGCAGAGACCATGGAGGAATCTGGGAAGCCCGCAGAACACTGAACAGAACAAGTCTTCACAAATTTCTGCAGTCAGATGGAAAAAAAACAAGAGCTGAGTCTCAAACAAATCCCTATTGGCGTTGACTAGAATATCCTCAAATGAAACCCCAGTCTGTGATTTCCCTAGTCTAAGGCCAACGAGAATGAAAAATCCTATGTGTGATGGAGGGGTCAGTTCTGTGAAGTGAGTTCCCCACCCGTGAAAAACAGGAGAGCAGGCTTGTGACTGCAGTTTTGAAACATCGTGACAGTAGGGTTCACCCTCTGGCAGCTGCTGGAGTAGAAGTGTGAAAACTCCAGGGGCCTTGCTAGGCTTTGGAAGTAGAGGGGCTACATGAAGTTAGCTCCTACACTAGACTCCACAGTGGGGTAGCAAGACTGTGGCAGGCCTGGGCTCATGTCCAAATTATGGGTCCCCCTATGGGCAGAGGACAGGGTCTCCCTAAGCGATGGCCCTCCCAAGAGGGCTTCCGGCCAGTGCTGGTCTCCCACAATGCATTCTGCCCCTGCCCACTTGGTCTCCCACAATGTGATGGCACTTCCCTGGCTCCCAGAAAGCCACCACCCCTGAAGTGGCAGAACACCCCCCCCCCCCAGGAAGGAAGTTTTCAGAGGGCACTGGGTAAGGGCAAGACCAGCACTCTGCCCCTGCCCACTCTGAAAACTTCTTTCTTGGAGGGACTCTTTGCAAGTGACCTGAGCACCACTAGAAAATGTTCAGAGTGGGGGGGGGGCAGAGTGCTGGCCCCTCTCCCTCCCCTGCTGCCCACTTTGAAGATGTCCTAGTGATTGTTTAGGCCCCTTGCAAAGGGCCCCCCTAGAGTCCAGGCCCCTGGCTCAACTGAGCCCCCTCGCTCCACAGTAGCTATGCCCCTGATATGGGAGGATGGGATGGGGTCTGATGTTATGTATGGAGAGGAATAGAGGAAGGGGAGGGGATTTGGTGTGCAAATTGGAGAGGTGTAGGGTTGAAACAAAATTTCACCAAAATGGGATTTCTCATTGAAATCCTGGTTCCTGATGCCATCTTGGTCAAATCGAGACCCTCTCGGTACTTGGCAATGGCTCGATCGACATTTTGTTTCTCGATTTACTGACTTACTGCTTTGCCTTCCATGTCAAATCCTGAGAAGTAATACGGACACCGTACCGCATTTCTTCTGTCTTCTCTGCATTCCGTTTCCCTTTGTACGCCATTGCCCACTCATTGGCTGGGGCCGATTTCTTGACTAATCTTCAATCCCTTTGCAGATTGGTCAAAGCAAAGGGAACAACAAAGAACAGCAGTTCTGTGGAGGCACTGGCGTGGAGGTTAAGGAGTATTGGGGGAGGTTAAGGGGTGTGCTATTTGTACAGCGATTGGCTCAGAAATGTGGTAAAATGAACAGACAGAAACCCAGAAGTAAAATGGTACCCTCAGCAATGCAGTAGGTGGTAAACGAACGATATGTGGTAAGGTAAGCAGAGAGTCAGTAAATCGGTGACAGTATCTCACAGTATTGGGAGAATCGAGAAATCCCATTGGTATTGGGAAATTGATCCCAGTTCCAATATGGTGAAATTTCTCGCAAGTAGCAATTTAGCTGCTCATTTCACCCCTAGAGAGGAGTTAGGGATGAGGCAGGGAATGAATGGGTGTTACCTTACTGTAAAATAATTTTTAAAAACTGTTTCTCCCAGTACTCTACCCAGCCTGATTGAATTCTGTTCTCAAACCTATTAATGTTTCTACTTGGGAGCCAGCACATTTCTTCTGAAAATCAAGTGCTGAATTTCAGATCGACTCCTTTTAGCAACTATTAAAGCAAATAAGGGAGAATCACATTCTCTTATGTTCGCTATAATATGGAGCCCAATGCAACCGTGCTTTCAATGTAGTTAGTTGATTACTGGGTCGCAGCCCCAAATCTTTTCAATAGCTAGCTACACTCCCGGTGAGAATATGGGAATGCTAGGGTGTGCTTGGATAATGACGTACCCTAACCTTCCAGGTAAACAGCATCTAAAAGAGTCCAATGTTGAATTATTATTTACTCAGAAAACTCACACATACGTTTATGTGGTAGGGAAACCTAACTATTTGGCTAGCCAAATATAACAAATTATCTTTGTTATCAAAGTCATCATTGCAAACCGTATTGAAACATCTTCTATGACTATCCCCGGTGGAATGAAAACATTGACTGGCAAGGCAGCTCTTTGGGGCTTCTGGTTTAAACTGGAAATTATTTTCTCCTTCATTGGCCTTTTGACTAATGTATTAAAACTGAATTGAATTCTATAGAGTTCTTTCATCTGAGAACCTGGATCTAAACAATAAGCAATGACCTTTCTTTTATTTACAGGAGGTGCAGGTAGCAAGAAGAAAAGTTAAGGCCAATGACAAAGAGCCCTTTCAGACGTGCATGAAATATGCGCTGTTTTCTTTAATCTGCATATTTCATACATGTCTGAAGTCCTCTGAGCGTGCTGTTCCGGGCCAGTGCGGGTTTCAAATCAGCACACTACCAGGTAGGCTAAACCTACCTTTACAAGTGCGGTCCAGAAGTCTAGTTTTTTTTAATGTGGGTCAATCGCACAGGGTTGGGTGTGCACTTTCGGCCATGAAAGCAGAAGGGCACTGGAGCCAAAACGAGGGAGGGTTTCCCAGAATGAAGGAATGATTCCAGATCTGAAAAAGGGGGCCACAGGAGCAACTCTGTGTGAACCCCCGGGGAAAGTCTTGCCGGTTTCCAGCTAGCGGTGAAACTGACCAGGCACCGTTAGCAGGGTATGATTCCTGGGAGCTTGCAAAGGAGAGAGGAGCCTCCGCAATCCTCGCCCTGGGGGTTGGGGAGGGATTTGGAGGGGAGTGTAGAGGGCTGGGATGAGAGAGTGGGGAGGGGGTTGTCAGCTAGAGGAAAACAGCACGGTACGGGAACGTGTGAAAAAAGTGCACTCTTTCTTTTGTGCGTACTTGTCAGCCGCCGCGGCCATTACCCTGCGCGGCGGCCGCCCCCCGGTACTCCAGGCCCCGCCCCCGGCAGTTCTCCAGCGCCACGAGCATCGGCGCAGCGTTCTGGGACGCCGACGCATACAGAGGACACGCCCGCAACAGGGGCTACTCCCGACGGGGCAGGGCCCCGCCCACCGCTGCGCCGCTCAGCACGCTTGCGGGGGCGTGCAGAGGGCGGGGCTGCCCCTTTATAACCCGGCCATTTCAGTAGCTCTGAGCCGGTGAACAGAGCTTAGCCTGGATGAACTAGCCCCCTCCTTTTCTGCCTGGAAGCTAAGTATTGCGATTGAGAGTGTCCTTTTGTGTTGTGCCTCCCTTGTTGCCCTTGTACTCCCTCCTTGTCCTCCTCTGTGATTTGAATCATTGACTGTGTCTTTAACAAGTATTTGTGTTGGCTGGAAACCTGATCCCCGCTTCCCTGTGAGAGATTGAGTGAGCAGAGTGAAGGGGCCTGCGGGCCTGGCGCTTCCGCCCCTCCCTGGGCCCCCTCTCTTCCCGCCCCCTGTGGCTGTGTGCAAGTCCTTGCCTCCCTGTCCCCTGTACCCCTGGGCCCTTGCCTTATCTCCCTTGCACCAGCCCTCACTGTTACCTTCCTCCCCCGTTGGTGTGAGAGTCCTTTATGTAAAAAGAAGCTCTGTGCCCTATGATGATAGGGGCCTAAGTTCCAGGTGCGAAAGCCCAAGGAACGGCCCACATACTATCCTGACGGGCCTCCGGGACCCCCTTTGAGTATTATCAGAGCCTGTTGAGAGAGTGTGGAGCGTCTGGGCACCCCTTACCTTCCCAAATTTCCCGTACCCCTCTGACAGTACTGGACCTATGGAGCGCACAAATTGACTAGTATGAATATGACCGGGCATTAAATTGTGCGCTTCCTAAAGAGCACTTTATTGATGATTTGCACAAATTGTGCACATCTGAAAGAGCCCAGAGTTGCAGATGAAGCAGGCAAAGGTTGCTTATTTACATTTGAACTATGAAGCAAAACTACAAAAATGTGCTTTTTCTTGAGACAAGTTCTTCTTTTCTGTGTAATGCGCATGTGTTGGTGTACCCGTGTCTGTGTGTGCCAACCAGAGTTATAACCAGCTTTTCTTGTACTTCAGCGATAGAAAATTGCCGATCTAGAAAGAGGAGCCATGTTTTAGGGATTTTGCAGAAATGTCATTTTGGGTTGAAAATAAATCCATTTTTAGTGTCTGATTTCTTTCTGCAATAGCAGAGGTTATTACGTGTGTGACAACATAGGTGTAGACTTCCAGAAGGGGAAAGTCTGGGTTACACTTTGAGGAAGCACTCCACCTTGCTACACCTCTGGGAAATGTACAGCTGAAAGGAGAGGAGCAGGGGCAACCAGCAGCAGCCACTCGGGGCTTCACAACCTCGTCACAAAGCCCACCAGAGTCAGCTGCCTTGGAGAAAATCCTGTTTTCCCCAATTTGTTTCTCTTTCACCTGACTCTTTCCAGTTGGAAAACAGTAGCTCATAGCCTATGAGAGACTGTACTACAGTTTTTCAACAGGGAAAAATCCAGAGAAAGTGTGGGAAACTGGGGAAATGAGAGGGAAACCTATCCCAGGGAAATGAGGGGGAAACCTATCCCAGTGCAGCTGAACCAGCTCTCTTTAGTATAGCTATGCCCTTGACACAAAACCTGTAGCTTTGGCAAATTCAGGTTGCTTGTCCTCCCTGCAAAGTTTGAAAGAACTGGGGAAAGCACAAGAGAACACTTACTTTAAAAGAAAATTTACTGTGTGCTACACAATGGAGTGTACGTTTGCATTTATCCATCCAATAATAGGTATTTAATTCACTTAGGACTTTTCATCAAGTAGAGGTTCATTAACAAAAAATACCCCTCTTTTTTAATGCAAGTCAAATGATTTCACAGACTCTAATACATTTATAGTATTAGAAAAGAAAATGTGCAGATAGCTGCTATCCAACATGACATTTAATACTCACTGATTTCTCACATTGGCTTTATACAATGCACTCTTCTAAATGTAGAAAACAAAACATTTCCACAAACACACAGAAGGAATGACCTTCTTAACTAGGGATGTGTGCGCCGAACGCGGTCCAGATGTTTGGTGTCTGGACCAAACTCGGCCCGTTTGGACAACCAAACGTTCGAACCCCCGAACAGTTTGGTATTGTTCGGATGAGTTCAGCAGAGTTCGGGCGGGAAAAATGGGGTAAACAAGCCCAGGGAGGAGGGGGGGCACCTGAGGAGCAGACTTCCTGGTGCCAGGGGTGGAGAGAGGCTTGGAATAGCAGCCAGCCTGCCCAATCACCATCCTTCTTTTCCTCAGACCACTGGCTTCGCAGTCTGCGATTGGCCAGGGGCTAGGCTGCACAGATCCAATGGGGCTTGTGGTAAGGCGGGCACAGCAAGTAACAAAAAAGTCATTGCTCTCCCCCTCCTTCCAATTCCTTCTGAGCTAGCCACTGATCCGGTCAGCAGGCATTTCCAGAAGTCTCCCTCTCACAGCAGTTTGTGTTCCTAATCCATTGCCATCCTCCTCCTATTTCACCCATTTCCACACATTTACTTCATAGTTTCATTTATTTAGATTAGATTAGATAGATTTAGGTGTTATTTTTATTTTTTAACCTTCCCTGTGTTCTTTCTCCCTACCCTCCATTGAATCCTTCCCTCCTCCCTGTATATAATATATATTCCATCCCTGATTCCCTTCCCCTGTTTTTGGATTTATTTAGAGTAAGATTACATTGATTTAGGTTTCATTTCAGTCTTGTATCCCTCCCTGTGTTGTTTGTTGTGAGCTGTCTGTGTCCCCTCATCCATCCCTGTGTGTGTGTAGATTAGATAGTTAGATAGATAGATAGATAGATAGATAGATAGATAGATGATGTAGGAGTTAGCTAGCTTAGTTATAGAGATAGATAGAGATAGTTTGTAGTTATTCAGTTTTAATATTTGATAGTGTGTTTGTAGGACTAGGCCTTTGTAGATATTAGATAATATTCCATTTAGTTCCATAGGTTTTAGAATAGTTAATAGCAGTTAGAGTTAGTGTGGTATATATTATATTCCAAATTTGAATAAATAAATAAAAAATATATAAAATCTGCTCCTGCTGCCAATGCTGCCTGTGGGCAATCCAATGGCTGCTGCTGCTGCCAATGCTGCCTCTGCTGTCCATGCCATGGGTTCTGTGCCCGGGAAATCCAATGTCTGCTCCTGCTGTGCCAATGCTGCTAATGCTGCCTCTGGGCAATCCAATGTCTGCTCTTGCTGTGCCAATGCTGCCTTTGGGCAATCCAATGTCTGCTCCTGCTGTGCCAATACTGCCTCTGGGCAATTGTTCCTGCTGTGCCAATGCTGCCTCTGGGCACTCCAATGTCTGCTCCTGCTGTGCCAATGCTGCCTCTGGGCAATTGTTCCTGCTGTACCAATGCCGCCTCTGGGAACTCCGATGTCTGCTCCTGCTGTGCCAATGCTGCCTCTGGGCAATCCAATGTCTGCTCCTGCTGTGCCAATGCTGCCAATGCTGACTCTGGGCAATCTAATGTCTGCTGCTGCTGTGCCAATGCTGACTCTGGGCACTCCAATGTTTGCTCCTGCTGTGCCAATGCTGCCTCTGGGCAATCCAATGTCTGCTGCTGCTGCTGCTGCCAATTCTGTGCCACTGCATCCAGAAGCTGCCACTGTAGTCCAAGGGCCCACCATCAGGGTTCAGGGGCCATCATTCTGCTCACAGAAAGCTGTCATCCCACTGAATCAAGAAGCAGCCACTTCAGCCCCAGGACTCACTGCCAGGGTTCTGGAGCATATGTTCCAGGCAGGGAGGGCTGTCAATCAACTGCATCCAGAAGTTGCCACTCTAGTCTCAGGACCCACTGTCAGGGTTCGCGTAATTCTGCTCATGGGGAATTATACCACCGCATCAAGAAGCAGCCACTCCAGCCCCAGGACCCACCATCAAGGTTCTGGGGCCTATGTTACAGGCAGGGAGGACTGTGTCAGTACAGCAGCTCATTGTCTGCAAATGTCCCACATCCTTGCCAGCCAGTCTGCAATGTCTAGCCACGCAGGGGTGTCAGCCACCGAGCCCTGGCCAGGTTCTGCCCCAGCAACCCAATGTCTGCTACTGGGTGGCCATGTGATTCACCACTGGGCAAAGGGTTGACCAATTGGAAGAATAACTTGTTCAGATCCTGAGAGTAGGCTGCAAGCCTGCAATGCCCGGCCAAGCAAGGGTGCCAGCCACTGAGTCCTGGCTGGGCCTCTGCCACTCCCCCACCTATGCCAGCCAGCCTGGTGTAAGCCACAGGAAGGGCCCGGACCGCATCTCTTAGGACCAACTGACCCATGTTCAACAATTGCTATTCACATGGAACCCTTCTCCACTTCGTCCTTCAAAGTTCTCATTTGTATAGGATTGATTATTTCCTACTTCCACCAAGATCACTGCTTCTCTGGCCTGGCCTCTGCCGCTCCCCCACCCATGCCAGTCAAGCCAGCCTGAAACACTGGCAAAGACAGCAAAGAGATTTCCCACTTGAGCATTCAGGGACAAATTCCATTTAAATAGAAAAGGGGGGGGGGGTTTACGCAAATAGTCAATAAGTCACTCCAACCTTCTCCAGAAGGATACATACATAAAGGGAAGGGACTGGGAGTGCTGTCCTTCCACTGCAGCCAGACACTGCCACTCTAGCCCCAGGACCCACCCTCAGGGTTCAACTGCCAATGCCGCCTATGCAGTCTGTGCCATGGGTTCTGTACCCCGGCAATCAAATGTCCGATTCTGCTGCCTCTGTTGTGCCATGGGTTCTGTGCCCTGGCAACGCAATGTCTGCTGCTGCTGCTGGTACTGCATGTCAAGCATTTGCTCCTCAGTCTTGTAGACATAGCTCGGATGAGTGCACTGGCAGGCGGGGGCTGGTTGAACATTACAGTGGGGTGGAATGGGAGATCCTGGCTCTCACACTTTTCATGCTGAGACCCTTCTTGGCCGTGACTAGGGATGGACGAACGTGGTTCGGAAGTTCAGAGTTCAGACTGAACTCAACCAGTTCGGTCGACTGAACCGAACTTCTGAACCGAACCCAATTTTCGAACCGAACAAAACTGAATTTCTGAACTCAGCTCTGTTTGCCTATCCCTAAAAGATAATATTCCATTTAGTTCAATGGGGTTTGAATTTCCAAACTTTGTTCGGAAGTTCGGAGTTCGGACCGAACTCGAATAGTTTGGTTGACTGAACCGAACTTCCGAACCGAATGGAATTTCTGAACCGAACCAAACCAAACTGAATTTCCGAACTCGGTTCTGTTCGCCCATCCCTAGCCGTGACTCCAGCATCTCCACCGCTCCAGATTTGGGGATCTGAACCCAACTTCCTTTCGATCGGCTGAGGGCAACGGAGGCCATTGGTGATCACCCATCCCTTCGGAATGGCACTCCCCTATCTCTTAGTACCGACTATTGGCCCATCTCTACAGATCATATGGGCCATTTCCACAACACAAGTATTCAGGTAGCACCTGTTGAACTACACCAAGTTGACTAGAACTAAAAGGAACTTGGAAGATAAACCAACATCCATCCACTGCAGGACAAACTCAGTCAGCTCTTCCTCCAGGTACGTGATGTATCTTCCATCATCTGTGAGGGCCTTGAAGACGGAACAGCACTCGCCTATCCCTTAGGACCAACTGACACATGTTTGACTGCTGTTCACATGGAATCCTTCTCCACTTCGGCCTTCAAAGTTCTCCAGCCACTCCAGCCCCAGGACCCACCATCAGGGTTCTAGGGCTGTCATTCCGCTCACAGAGAGCCGTTGTTCAACAGCATTAAGAAACAGCCACTCCAACCCCGGGACCCACTGTCGGGGTTCTGGGGCCTATGTTCCAGGCAGGGAGGGCTGTCATTCCACTTCATCCAGAAGCTACCAGCCACTCCAGCCCCAGAACCCACCCTCAGGGTTCTGGGGCCTAAGTTCCAGTTTCTGCTGCCAATTCTGCCTCTGCTGTCTGTGCCATGAGTTCTGTGTCCAGGCAATCCAATATCCGCTTCTGCTGCCAATGCTGCCTCTGCTGTGCCATGGGTTGTCATTTGAATATTATTATTTATTTGCTACTACCACCAAGATCTGCACCTTGGGTTGGCTCCACCGGGGCCCATGCACTAGGCTTCAAGGCTCACCACAGTGGCCCTCCGCCTTCTTCATCTCTGTCGAGTACGACCCTGGCCGGGCCTCTGCTGCTGCTCCACCCATGCCAGCCAGCCTGTAAGCTAGTTCCTCTTGGCTATTTCTTCACTGGCCTCAGTGATGATATTTATTTATTTATTTATTTATTTATTTGTTTGTTTGTTTGTTTATTCGATTTGTATCCCGTCCCTCCTGCGAACAGCTCGGGGCGGCTGGATACCTCCTCTAAAATAGCTGTCTGTGTCCAACAGGAGCAGAACCAACTGTCCCTGGGCCAAGTTAAGGATTTTCAAGGGGCAGCGAGAGCCGATCGGACGCCACCGGAACCGCAACACTCTCCTGGCACTCAGTGAGCAGGGGACATGACCTCAGAAGAAATAGCCGGGAGCCCTGGGGAGCCTGGGTTCCCCAGGGCTCACACCGGGTGGGGACATGTCAATTGTGAAGGCCAGCCCAGTGTGCTTCCCCCTCCCCCATGGTCCATGGCAGATGGAGTGCATGGTGGCCTGCTGCTCTGGTAGCCATGCTGGGAGCCACCTGATTGAATCCCTCCCTAAACACTCCATCTGAGTGGGTGCTCTGAAGCAGTGCCAATCAGCATTGCCAGCCTGCAATGCCCTGGCCGGGCCTCTGTCGCTGCTCCACCTACAACACCCAGCCGATCAGGGGTGCCAGCTACTCCAGCCCTAGGATCCACCATCAGGGTTCTGAAGCCGTCATTCCGCTCATGGGGAGCCACTTAGGCCTTCAAACTTCTCCAGTTACTCCAGCCCCAGGACCCACCTTCAGGGTTCTGGGGCCGTAATTCCGCTCACAGGGAACCATCACATGGAACCCTTCTCCACTTTGGCCTTCAAAGTTCTCCAGCCACTCCAGCCCCAGGACCCACCCTCAGGGTCTGGGGCCTACATTCCAGGCAGGGAGGGCTGTCCATCCACATCATCCAGAAGCAATAGGGTTGCTGCTGCTGGTACTGCTACTGCTCGGGCTGGGGGCACAGATAGACCTCGCCGGCTGAAAGGGGTGGCTGCTCCCACTCCCACCATCCCCAGGGGTGTCCTGCTGCTGCTCCCGCACACTCTCCAGAGCCCTCTCTGCCTGCAAGATCCTCTCCACCAGCTCACCCTTCCAGTGCCCATAGAGCTCCAGGATCTCCCATTCTGCCCCATAGTATCCTGGAGGTGCCCCGCTATCTGTCACCAGTTGAACCTGATGCAAGGTGGCTTTCTGATCAAGCATCAGGAAGGTTGAATTCCACCGGGTGGACACATCCTGCACCAGCTGGTGCACTGCGGAGCCTTGCTCGGCCTGCTTCGTGCAGAGGAGGTCACTGCCCATCACGCTATGGTTAAAGAAACTGGACAGCTTCCTCTCCCACTCAGTCAGGGAGCTAAGAGGGTCTTCCTCAAGCCCAGAGCATCCCTGACCACCAGGTGCAGGGATGCTGGTGAAGCCCCCCTCGCGGACTGCCCTCAATATGTTGGCTGCATTGTGCGTCACCACGCACCCGTGATGAAGAGCATGCCTAGCATGACCCACTCCCTCACCATGGCGGTCAGGGGTGCCTCGATGTTCTGAGAATGGTGGGGGACGTGGTATCCATGACTTCTGCCTGAAGCCGGGCCCACCTGTACCCTGCTTCAGGACCCCTCCTGCCACTGCCAAATGCTGCCTCCGGGTCCTGCCACCAGTGTGCAGTCACTGCCAGGTAGGTGTGCTGCGCGTTCCTACTTCACCACAGGTCTGTGGTGAAGTGGACGGTGGCACCCCCAGCCCCTGCCATCTGCTCCCTCACCTGCTCCTTTAAAGCCCGACTCAGGGTGGTGCTGGCAGGCCTCCACTTCTGCTCACTCTATGCTGTGCTGGGTTCTCCACTGTTCTAGTCACCATCAGGGTCGGGTGTTGCAGGCTGCCAGGCATCGACGGAGCAGCAGCAGAGGCCTTGCCAGGACTCGGCGGCTGCCACCCCTGCTTGGCTGGGCGTTGCAGGCTGCCAGGCATCGGTGGCAGCCTGACTCAGGGTGGTGCGCGAGGGCAGCTTAAACTGGGGGGCCAGGAAGCCAATCAGGCCCGTAAACCCCATGTCCCCGACCACCGAGAAGGGCTGCCCATCGAGCGCCATCATTTCCTCCAACATGCACGTGGCTTTCAGTTCAAGGACAGGTCCCTCCCCAGTGCTTATGTGCCGATGGACTTGGTAGCTGCCCCCACCCCAGCTCCTCCATGGTGCACTGACACTGCTGCTGCTCCCCCCTAGCAACGATACCACTTCTGCTGCTACCGGCAGCTGTTAGAGCAGGACGCTTGCCCACTGATGGCGGCAGATGACTGGCCGCTGCAGTTGGGAACCAACTGGTGTCCACTGCCCCTGCCTGCCCGCTTAGCAGCACAGCGCTGTGGCATCCCTTCAGGTGCCTCACCATGGCAGTTGTGCCAAGGTTGGTGAGCACCTGCCCATGCTTCACCACCTTCTGGCACAAACTGCACTGCACCTCCCTGGGATCATCCGCCCGCAACAACTTAAAATGCACCCTGCCCAGACAAAGGATTTTTTGCCCCCTCCTGCCTTCTGGCCTGCACCAGGTGACGCACCGCTGACAGCGCTGCTGGGAGGGGAAGAACAGCACCAGACATCTCCTCCTCAGGACTAGTGTCTGCCTCACTGTCCCCAATCAGAGTGATGACCCGTGAAGGGGAGTACTGGGACCCTGAGACTGATGGACTGCCCACCATGATGCTGCCAGTCTCTCTGTGTCCCCTATAGCTGCTGCTGCTCCTCTCCCTGCTGCCATTGCCCGGGGATCAGGCCCTGCTCTATGGGCACTGGAAGGGTGAGCTGGTGGAGAGGACTGGACTGCTGGGGATCACCTCAATAATGGGGGTCAGGGACATTGGTGGCCCTGGAAGAACATCTGACCCCGAAGCACCTGCACCTGCAGCCACAATAGAGACAGCTGCAGCCTCCTGGAGTGCAGGCCTTCCAGTGCCCTGTGTGGCAGTGGAGGACTCACTCTGGCAGGAGATGCCGCCGAACCACACCCCGGCTAGTGTCACTTCTGGGAGCCTCTGAAGCCTGACTGCCAAAATCAGGCCTGTGCAGTTTGGGGCGTGGTGATGGGCTCGGGCTGCTGCTGATGCCTACTGCCCCTCCACTGGCACAGCCCCTGCCACCTCTGCCATGTGCCCCATTGCCCACCTTATGGGCACCAGAACAGGCGGTGGCAGCTCCAAGTGTGCCAAAGACCAAAGCCCAGGCAAGATTTGACAGGTGGTTTACTACTCACCCACATGGGGTCATCCACGTCCATATCCTGCACCCCGAACACAGTAGGGATGGACAAACATGGTTTGGAAGTTCAGAGTTCGTACCGAACTCAACCAGTTCAGTCGACCGAACCGAACTTCTGAACCGAACTTGATTTTCGAACCGAACCGGATTTCCGAACTCGGCTCTGTTCGCCCATCCCTAAAAGATAATATTCCATTTAGTTCAATGGGGTTTGAATTTCTGAACTTTGTTCGGAAGTTCGGAGTTCGGACCAAACACGAATAGTTCGGTCAACCAAACCAAAATTCCGAACCGAACCGAATTTCCAAACTGAACCGAACTGAACCGAATTTCCAAACTTGGTTCTGTTTACCCATCCCTAGAACACAGTCCATGCTTCTATCTTGTTGGTGGGGCCGCTGTCCGCGGGGTCATCAAGGAACCTCAAGTCGATGGGTTGAATGGAATATATGGGAGGGGCAGAAGATGGTGGTGACACAGCTCTCAGAGGGATGTGTGGCCGGCCCTGTCCAATGTGGCCAAGGATCTCTTGTCCTGCCCACCAACAAGTGTCCCCAGCGAGTGGGTGTTCTCGCTGGCGGGGGACATTTGCCCGCCGCACCTCCTGAGACTGCAGGCCAAGTTGGTAGAGCAGTTGCTTTTCATCAAGGTGTCTTTCTGCTGCTGCTGCCATGGGTTCTGCTACCGGGAAATCCAATGTCTGCCGCTGCTCTACCAATACCTGGCAGCTTGCAATGCCCGGTCAAGTAGAGATGCAAGGCCAGCCACTGAGCCCCAAGCCTTCCTGGCCTCTGCTCCTGCTGCTGCTGCCGCTGGGTCTCTGACGGCCAGCCCTGGTGCCACGGACACAATCCAGGGTGTCAAGCACCAAGGCTTGCCAGTCTCTGCTGCTGCTGCCACTGGGTCTCTGATGATCAGCCCTGGTGCCAATTGCTGAGCCTGCCTCCCCGGGCAAGCCGGGGTGCCAAGTGTCAAGCTTTCCTGGTCTCTGCTGCTGGATGGCCTGCCATGCCGCCGAAGGCCCCCCTGGGGGTCCCTGGAGTGTCCCAAGCCTTGAGGCGGGACCGAACTCTGCCGAACGTTCGGCGAGACCAAAGTTTCTCGAACTGAACTGCTGAACTTGAACTCGGTTTTTGAACCGAACTACCGAACGGCTGAACATCCGAACCGCGTTCTGTTCGCACACCCCTATTCTTAACTGCAACTTTCCTGAAAGTGTGAGCAGCACTGGTAGGGTACTCTGCCGTCCACTGGGCTCATGTAGGAGTTGTGGAAGGCGAGCGTCTAGTCTTGAGTTGCAAACTGCTACCAATGGGGAAACAACCTCTTGGCATTAGATGTGCAAGGGGTGGGGGGGCAAATTTTGTATTTCTAATTTCTATTCAGGTTTCCGTGGCAATTTTTGTTTTTTGTGGTGGTTTTGTCTTTGGGGTCTCATCATTTTGGGACCTGCTACAGGTTTTTTTCGAATACATTAGCCAATAAAGGTTTGTGTTCCTTTGTGTTTTACCCAAACCCAAATACACAGCCCTACTTGGCATCCTGGACCAGCAGGAAATCACCGAGTAGGGGGGGTTTGCCCTATTGTCTCACTGCTTCTTGGGCCCTTTTCACACAGACACTCTAACACTGATTAAATGGGTGTTACATTTTGTTATGCATGTTGCAGGGCTGCAGGTGTGCTCTCTTGGTGCCCTGCAACACGTATAATAAAATGTAACACCCATTTTATCAGTGTTGAGTGTCTGTGTGGAAACGACCTTGCACTCTCCTGCCTGTTGTTGTTGACTCTCACTTCAGTTTGCAACCTCACAACTGTATTTGTCCAATGGGCCTGCAGCCCTTCACCGAGGCCTCTAGGCACTACTGCAACACAAATGTTGCACCTGCCAGGAGTGATAATGCAGATAGGGCTATTGGGCTTGGCTTAGCCAACTCTACTGGGTTGAAGGTCTGAGAGGAGATCTTTTACCCGTCACCATTTCGGAGTAATGATGAGTACAGGCCATTGGAAATAGCCCTTTTCAATCTCTCCATCTCCTGCTGTCATTGCTGAACCCCATGCACAAAGGGTCCCTCATCCCACACACCCCTGTCCTGGTAAAGAGAAACTGCAAGAAGGCAAAGGAACACCAGCATGCTGGTCCCTTCCTGTGCACCTAGAGCACACCCTGCTCCAGCAACAGGGAGGGAACGGTGGGAAACAGAGGCAGACCGAAAAACTAATCAAGGATGATTGAAAAGAGAACGAGCAAGAGAGACAGAAATAAAGAGACCATCAGGGAAAGAGGAAAGCAAATAAAGATGAATAGACACGTTACACCAGCTGCCAAGCATGCACACGAATTAAAGAGATGCACGCTACACAGGGGTGTAGCTATCATCATAGGGACAGGAGGGACATTGGGGCCAGGGCCCCAGCTGAGAAGGGGGTCCAAATCCTGTCCAGTCTCCTCCTCAGGCTGATGGAGATTGAGCAGAGCGGAAGCAGAAGCGCCTGAAGTGTGTGGCACGTGGGGGACCCACCCGGCCGGCCGGCGGCACCGGACGAAGCAAGCACCGGTGTTGGCGGCACAAGGCAAGCAGTGCAGTCACCCCCTCTAGGGTTCAGGGGCAGCAAGCGGAGGGAGGGAGAGGGGTGCACTGCGCAGTGTCAGGAGTGTCTCTGGAGTCGGAGCAGCAGACTCACTGGAGTGGGGCCGGGGGGAGGGGTCCATTTCTTGAACCTTGGCCGATTCCAGCCTAGTAGCTACGCCCTAGCACTGAGAGCTCTCTCTCTCTCTCTCTCTCCCTCACACACACACA
>QEPC01001126.1:1765313-1798413 GCA_003113815.1 Sphenodon punctatus
CCCCCCCGCCATCTATTCTAAGCCCCTCAGGGCATGAATCTGTCTCTCATCATGACAGTACAACACCAGGCCCATTGCTGCTGTAATATAATAATAATAATAATAAATAATAAATAGATAAGTTAAATTATATTTATTGCAGGGAACTGTGCAAGTGCTTAACAAACACACAGTCTCTGCCCCAAAGGGTTGACAATCTAAGAATAAAATGAACGGGAGAAGTGACAGACAGACAGGGGGAACCCAAGGAAATATTGAGATAGTGTGACAGCTGCCAAATCACTTTCAAGTTCTTCACAGGCATCAGGGCCACAGGGAGTGATGAAGGTGATATTTGAAAGAGGTCAATCAGGGGAGCTTCTCCTGTGCATATTATACAGGAAGGTCTAGGTGAACAGAGAAATGACTTGCCAGTAATTTGAGCAGGTGGGCGATGAAGGCTGACATCATTACATAGATAGATAGAGAGTCAATACTGTAACAATAAATCATATCAGCAGGTTTCCCTACACCATGAAGGAAGCTGTAACAGACTGTGTTCCTCTGGTTTGCTCTGATCCTATTAGTTTTGTTTGCACTAAGCCCTTGCAGAGAGAGTGACTCCCTTCATGCTGGTCAGGCTTATCTCTGCATCAGAATGAGCAGATGGGGAAATGGCTGAGCCTGTTGCCCTGCGTGATTAAAACAGGATCCAAAACATTTCAGGTGCTGCAGCTCAGGCTAAGCTGTGGGAAACACAGGGCCAGACTAGTGCAGGTAACTTCAGATCAGGGATGAGCGAGATGACCGGATATGCCGGCTACGCACCTTTTCCCTCCCAGCAGCAATTTGAAAATTAGTACAAGTTTCCGAGCACATAGAAGCTGGGGGTGGGGATGCTTAAGGGGTGTATTCAAGATGGGAGTCCAGATCATGGCTCTATGTCATGGATCTGTCCCCTCTCCTTGTATGCACACCCTTGTCTCTGCTCCCTTTCAGTGCTTGAGGGTAGGAAATGGACCAGGGACCAGATCCAGGAACTAGAAAGGAGCCAAATAGAAACTAGCTGTTAACTGCATTTGGCCTGAGATCCCCACCCCAGCTATATTATTAATTAATTATTATTATTAATAATAATAATTAATACTCCTTATCTTCCCTCCCAGTCCTTCCTCTCCCTCTTCCCTGTCAATTACCATTGACAGGGGTCTCCATCCTCCCTGTCCCCCAAACCCACAGCTTGGGCTCCACCTTCGACTCGCACCTTACCTTCAAACCCTACATTGACTCCTTTGCCAAATCCTGCCGCTTCTCCCTCCACAACATTGCTAAGATCTGCCCTTTTCTGTCAGTCTTCTCTGCCAAAACTCTCATCCACGCCCTAGTCATCTCACGCCTCGACTATTGTAACCTCCTCCTCGCTGGCCTTCCCCGCTCTCACCTTTCTTCCCTCATCTCTGTTCAAAACTCTGCTGCCAGGATCATCCACCTAGCCCGTCGCTTTGACCATGTGCAGCCTCTCCTCTCCTCTCTCCACTGGCTCCCTCTTCCTGAGCGTATTCTGCACAAGCTCCTCGTCTTCACCTACAAAGCCCTTCACAACCTCGCTCCCCCCTACCTCTCTGCCCTGATCTCCCTCCGAACCCCTGTTCGAGCACTCCGCTCCTCTTCCATCCCCTCCCTCACCCTCCCACGCCTCCCCTGCTCCCCCAACCGCCTTCGTCCCTTCTCCCTCGCTGCCCCGCACGCCTGGAACTCCCTCCCTGCCCTCGTCCGCCTTGCCCCCACCCTCCACACCTTCAAGTCCCTCCTCAAAACCCACCTCTTCCGCTCCGCCCTTCCTAACTCCTGCTAATCATCCCCACCCAGGATTATCCCCCACCTGTTATCTGTAATCTCCCAATTTACTGCAACCAAGCCAAGAACATGTACCTGAGTTCTCGCATCCTCATGAATGTCGCATCCCTTGTCTCTCCCTCTGTTCCCCCTTCCCTGTCTCCCCTCCCCCTGTCTTTAGATTGTAAGCTCTCGGGCAGGGACCGTGTCTATCTTATTCTTTGTAAAACGCCAAGTACATCGTTGGCACTATATAAATGATAATTATTATTATTATTATTATTATTAGCACCAGCTGTGTACCTGGCACTGTACAATCAATACAGGTCCCTACCCCTAGAAGCTTACAATCTCAAAGACAAGGGAGAGGTGAACATCAGGAGAGACAAGAATACATTCAGTAGGTTGAGAAGTTGCAGGCGCAAGTGCTTGACTTAATTACAGGGAACTGGATTCTGAGTGAGGGGGAAGAGGATGCAGTTTCACTCATAACGAGCCAGGGAAAGCCTGATGGAAGAGGAAGGTTTTCAGGAGGGATTTGAAAGTTGAGAGGGAGCAGAACGAACGTATCCAGGGAGGAAGTTCTGGGCATGAGGGGCAGCAAGGGAGAAGGGGCAAAGTATGTGAAGATGTTTAGAGGAGCAAAGGGGTCGCAATCAGGTAAGGGTGGGGGCAGAGGAGGAGTGAAGCTTCCAGGCAGGAGTGTGGCAGGATACAAGAGCAGAGAGACATGGGGAAACAAGGCCATGAAGTGCTTTGTGCCGAATGCGTTGCCGTAGGAGCCAGTATAGGGCGGAGAGGAGGGGCTGAACATAGTCAAAGCGATGGGCAAGGTGGATGACTTTGGCCACAGAGTGTTGAATGGAGATGAGGAGGGCGAGATCAGAGCAGGGGAGACCAGTAAGGAGGAAGTTGCAGTAGTCAAGGTGGGAGATGATTAGAACATGGACTAGGGTTTTTGCAGTGGAAACAATAAGACAAGGCCAGATTTTAGCAATATTATACAGAGCGAAGCGAGAGGGTTCAGCAACAGCCTGGATCTGAGGTTTAGTAAAAGATGAGTCTCAGGCTATGTGCCGGAGGGACCATGTTGGATGGTGACTCCCTCAATGGAAACTGAGAGGGAAATGAAAGGGGAACATTTTGGGGGAAAGATGAGGAGCTCAGTCTTGGCCATATTAAGCCTGAGTTGGCAGCGAGACATCAAGGCAGAGCTGTCAGAGAGACAGTCAGCGATACAAGACCGGATGGAAGAGGAGCGCGCGGCAGTGGAGAGAGAGAGTTGTTTGTCAGCAGCATACAGGTGATACTGGAACCAGTGAGATTCAATGAGTTTACCCAGAGAAAGAGTGTAAAGGGAGAAGAGACTAGGGCCCAGGACAGAGCCTCGGGGAACTCTCACAGAGAGGGGAAGCAATACAGAGAAGGTACCAGCAAGAGATGGAGCGGTTTGAGAGATACGAAGAGAACCAGTCAAGAACAGAGACCAGGAAACGAAGAGAGTGTAGCGAATCCAGGAGGAGGCCATGGTTGACAGAGTCAAAGGCAGCAGAGAGACTGAGTAGGACAAGAGTGGAATAGAGACCTTCAGAATTGGCTAAGAGAAGGTCATTGGTGATTTTAGCGAGGGCAGGAGGGGGTGGAAGCCCGACTGAAGGGGGTCAAGGGAGGAGTTTGAAGAGAAGAAATCAAGAAGCGCATGTAGACAGCCCGCTCCAGGAGCTTGGAAGCAAAGGGTAGGAGTGAAATAGGGCGATAGCTGGAAGGAACAGAGGAGTCAAGAGTGGCGTTCTTAAGGATAGGGGAGATGGTGGTGTGATTGAAAGCCAATGGGCAATCGCTGTTAGGAGACAAGAGGAGATGGGGTCAAGGAGGCAAGGGGAGGGGTGAGATGAAGAGAGGAGGGATGTGACCTCATCCAGAGACACTGGAGAGAAGGAGAAGAGAAGAGAGGCAGGAGGAGGAATAGTAGGGAAGGAAGGAATCAAATTCCTTTATTGCCATAACCATCTGATCTTAGCAGGATACAAAATCAATACAAATAACGTAAACAAAACCAGTAAATAAGTAACACAAAAATGTATATATAATCTAGTTAAAATTAAAGAATCAAAATAAAATATCCAAGAACATTCATTTCAACTATTACCCTTTAGCCTCCTGCATCTTTGGACCATTAACAAGTGGGCCAGATTTGCCATCTTCCTAGTCACATAATCCTGGGTATTTATTTGCTAATAAATACACTATTTTGTTATAATTGGGCCAATGTACCTTCCCCTGAAGGAGTAATTCTAACACTGAATCTCTTGCAGTTTTGGTAAAAAGACAGTGAAACAAATAATGCTCAAGATCTTCCACTTGGTGTAAGCCACATAAGCATTTGCACAATTCACAAGGAATCTGTTGGTACCTCCCCTCCAATATTTTAGAGGGCATTAACTGGAAACGCAATAAAGTGTATGCATTTCAAATAGCATAATTATCTAAAATTGTCAAATAGTGTGCTAAACAATGTCTTGCTTTAAATTTAGCAAGAAATTGAACAATCTTATTTTGGCTCAGTACTGCCATGTCCTTTTGGATGTATACATCTCACAACCTAGCTGAGAAGATCCCTTTGGCATGATCACTAGGAACTCCTTCCATTAAATCAATAGAGAATCTTGCCAAATTTAGCATAGAGCACGAAGTTTCCGTCCACCGAAACGTAGAGTCTGCACACATCACTTCTTGCCAGCATAGCTTAACGAGTTGTTCATTTGGTAAATCTATTAACCTGTACCAGTAGCTAAGGACTCTTACTTGAGCTTTCATTTCAACTGGCAGAATCCCTGTCTCGGCTTGCATCGTGTGTACATTTAGGCACTCCCAAGACCACTCTCAACAATTTATTCTGGAAAATTTCTAAATTATTTTTAGCTAAACATCCCCAGATTTCCGAACCATATAATACTTGTGGGATCAATTTATGGTTTAGCAGTTTTATTGCAGGAAGTATTTGTTTCTCCCCTGCAGTTCTCCAGAATTTAAGTACTCCATATACAGATTGTGACAATTTTAGATTTGCTGCATTAAAATTATTTTGTCAATTGCCAGTAACTGAAAAAACAAGTCCTAGATATCTATACCTGTTCTAAAGGAACTGTGCCTATCCACCAAGTATGAGAAATCTACCTCTTATAAAAAAAATATATTTTGGTTTATCATGATTTACTGCTAGATCATTTGCTTTACAATAGCTGCCTAGAGTCAGGAGCAAGTGTCTCATTCCAATTTGAGTGGCGGACAAAAGCAACATGTCATCTGCATATATTGTTATTTGTCTTCCTTTAATAGTCACTGGGCCGTAAGTATCCCCTTGCAGCTTCTTAACAATATTGTTTATAAATTTTTTAAAAAGGAATGGTGCAAGTACACATCCTTGTTTAACTGCCCTATTTGGAGGTATTAGCGTGGCAAAAGTGCCTGCTTGAGTCACCCTAACTTGGTTTGACGTATCCTGATATAACTTTCTCACCAATGCCATCAGTTTTTCATCAATATTTGTCTTAACCAGTTTTCCCCATAATAATTCTCTATTAACAGTGTCAGTTGCTTGTCTTAGATCAACAAATGTAGTATATAGCCTAACTCCTTGAATGTGGACGTATTTCTCTATTAAATGTGCAAGTATAAAACAGTGGTCCACCGTTGAGTACCCCTTTCTGAAGCTCTGTAGGGAAGGCAGTGGGGGAGGGAGAGAGAGGGTTCAGAAGCAATAGCAAAGTAGAGTTTATCAATCTTGTTGAAGCAGGAGAGAAGATCCTGTGCTGGGAGAGAGGAAGGGGCATCTATAGAGATCGATTAATGAATGGCAAGTAGGGATGTGTGAACAGAACCGAGTTTGGAAGTTCGGTTCGGTTCAAAAATCGAGTTCGGTTCGGAAGTTCACTTCAGTCGACCGAACTAGTTGAGTTCGGTCAAATTCCAAACATCCGAACCGAGTTTGTACTCGGTTCCGAATGTACAAATTCCGAACCGAGTTTGTACATTCAAAACTGGTGTGTTAAGCTGTTTTTGACCTTCTGAACTGATTCGGATTCGACCAAACTGTTCGGTCGAATTCGAGTTCGGTTTGGAAGTTCAGTTCGGTCGACTGGACTAGTCGAGTTCAGTCCGAACTCCGAACTTCTGAACCGCGTTCTCACATCCCTATAGGCAAGTGGCTGATGGGAGTGGTTGCTAAAATGTTGAAGTACAAGCTTAGGGATAGCTGGGAGTGTCTGAGCAGTTCTGGGATGTGATTAGGAGATCCCAGGCCTGTTCTTGGATTCACAGTCCCTTTGCCTACTGCCTCCACCATAAGCTCCTGCATAGCAAGGCTGTTGTGCTGCTTAGATTAGCTTCTATCTGCAGCTCTCCTGCCTTCTCTGTAACAACCTGCCTTTGAGACTAGATTGAACTTACAATGTCTGCTGGGGCTTCAGCTCAAGAGTTCCCTAGAGAGAGGAATGGGCCTGTTCTAAATCGCCTTAATCCCCTTCATCACATTGCCAGAAAACCAGGCAGGGAGAGGCAGGAGCAAGTGCCCTCTGGGCTGAATTCTCTCCCTGCAAACCCGAATTCTACTCAGGGCAATTGCTTAGCACAGTATCCATCCAGATGTGTTCACATAAGAGCAGTCACACAAGAAGCCTCTTGGGGGCAAATTCGCCTTGGGGACACACTAGAACTGTTTGTAACTGTTCAGGTGACCACTCTGTTGATGGAGCAGTCAGTGGGAGGTAATTTAATCCCAAAGTAGGAGCAGTCACACAAACAGCTGTGCTTCCAGGTAAATTAACCTTGGGGCAGACGTACCCAATGGTAAATTACCTCAGGAAGCAGGATATTCTGTAAACATGTCCTTGCACTCACAGAAACCATTTTTAAGACAGTGGCTTACCTATGTGACCCCATTTTGAGACTCAAATATAACCCTGTGACCCCGGAGAGCAATAGATTTGCAAAGTATATTAGATTGCAGTTGGGACCATGACCCTTTTTTGTAGAGTCGCAAGCTATAATTTGGGATCCTCTGGTTTCAGGCCAGAAGGGACCTGCATGACCAGCTCATTTGACCTCCTGCAGGGTTGCCAGTCCCAAATGTTCGAGAGTCATGAATGACCTTCAAAGAATCATGAGATTGGCTTTAAAATCATGAAATTTCTAAAGAAAAATGAGTTTGGGGTTCTGCTTATGTGCTTTTTCCAGCTCCATGCTAAGAGAACATGGTGTCCGCTATCCTTGTGCTGACATTACACCTCTCACATCATACTGTACAGTTCTTCGGCCTGCGATGAGGTCCGAGCACTGTCAATAAGACGACTGAGCAGCACGATTAGTGTCTCTCACACATGAGTCATAGATTTAAGGTCAGTAGGAACTACAGAGATCAGTGACTGCCTGAACAGCACAGGCCAATTAATTCCTTACAGCTATTACTCTATTGAGCCCCATTAAACGGTTATATAACTAAAACATCACTTTTAGAAGGGTTTCTAGTCTTGATTTGACAACTGCCCCCCTTGGCAGCCTGTGCCAATAGTTAATTACTCCCTTCACCCAATGTAAAAAAAAAAAAATAGTCTTATTTCTAATCTGAATTTGTTTAGCTTTACTTGAAAACCACTGGTTTCTTGGTCTGCCTCCTCCTCCTAGATTAAAGAACTGTCAGGGCCAACCCTCGGGCCCCGAGGTCCCGCTGGCAGCTGCAGCCGAGGGCGCTAGGGCAGCAGGCACCAACACCGAGCCCCGCTGAGGGGCCGTTCACTCCCCCCGGCAGCACAGGTCTGGACTTGGCGGTTGCCAGGCAACCGCCACAACAAATAGGGGCTGAGGCGCCGCCTCCCAACACCGTGCAGAGCGAGGGGGCGGGGCCACCAATGCTTTGCCGCTCCCCGCGGCTCCAGGCACGCAGAGAGGGCGTNCATAGACAAGGTTTCTCATTTGCTTATTTTGCCGGGAAATCTGTGAAGGGGATCAGAGAAGAAATTCGGGCTAGGCTGGAAGATGTAGAGAGACAGGAGGATTTAGTAAGGGTAAATGACTGGAGGGTTGCTCCCTGGTTAAAGTTGATAAAAACTACATGGGGGTTAGAACCTTATTTAGATATTTTGGAGAACCGCAAGCTTCGGAGATACTATACTCTACTCCGATTTCAGATGATCAAAAGTGCGGTTGTTGAAGGGAGGCATAAGAGGGTTATATATGAGAGGCGAGTTTGCACCTGCCCTCTAGGAGGGGTGGAGACTGTGGAGCACTTTTTGCTGGTCTGTCCTTATTATGATACACTTAGGGCGGTCTGGTTGCAACCATTGACCCAGAGTCTTACGGGTATTGGTCCGGGCCAAAGCTACAAACGGCTGCTCTCCCTGCAAAGTAAGGAGGATGTAGTTGCTATTGCATCATATGGGCTATTGGCTTCCCAGAGCAGAGAGAAGGCTGGGAGATAGGGGCTGAGCTTTACCAAGTAGGTTCACCCGAGAATAAGGCAAATTGAGAAAGATGTGCGGCTGGTGTTAACCCAACCGAAATAGGGATTTTGTTTCCCAGCCTGATTAGCTTAAGTGGAAGAAGGAGGGAGTTGTGTTATTATGCTGGAATCAAATGTCATTCAAATCAAACATTTTATCCAGTGGAGGGTTGGGTTTGTTCCTTGCCCATAATTTCATTTCTTGCTCAGGATTTTCGGAATATTTACGTTATATCAAGTTTTAAAATTGCTCCCCTTACGTCCTCCCCCCCCCTTCCTCTTGTCTCTGATAGTTGAGGCCCCTCTCCCTACAGAGTGCTCGTAAACTATGTCACGCAAAAAGCAGCGGGGAGGAGATAGCAAGGTTGGGACAATTTCTGACAAGGAGGTACTGTAATTGAGGTATTGTAATGGGATGTCACAATAATTTAAAACTCATTTTTCTATTACGCTTCTATGTCTGAAAACTAAAAAAAAAAAAAGATATTCCTTACGTATAAACAGGGTTCTACATGACTGCTATTGAGAATGTGTGCAGGCAGAAGGAGTTGGAATTTGTGTGACACGCTTTCTGGAGGGGCGGGTCTAGGGTAGAGTGACACACTGGGTACCTTTAGACAGATGCCTGCTCCGTTCCTGCTCTGCTCTGCCTCACCCCTGGGTAGTCCATCCGTGGACAGCCTCCACTTCTGGTGCTCCAGAATATCCCAGAGTACCCTATGTGGAGTGGACCGCCCAAACCCAGAGCACCAGCCAGGGGTGGGACAGCGGTCTGTCGAAAGGCCAGCCAGCCACTGCAGTTCTGCTCCCAGACGTCTGTTGCCCCCATCAACAGCCATAGAGCTGCTTACGGCAGCCTAGAG
This sequence comes from Sphenodon punctatus, assembly GCA_003113815.1. NCBI lineage: Eukaryota > Metazoa > Chordata > Lepidosauria > Sphenodontia > Sphenodontidae > Sphenodon > Sphenodon punctatus. The sequence continues at coordinate 1,774,488 of QEPC01001126.1, forward strand.
TGGCTGCCGATCTACCCACAGCTCTTTCGCAAGGGGGAGAGGGCATGCGCAGGTGAACTGCGGGCGGCAGCGGCCTCTGCTTAAACCTGCCACCGAAGCAGACCTGGGGGGTATCCACCCCCGGGTCTGTCTAAAAAACCCCACTGTGACAAAGAGGTGGGGTTAAAGATGGCAAAGAAAGGCATTCTGACTTGCCTGTCATCTGATGAAGAATCCTGTGTGGCTTGAAAGCTTGCACATTCTCACCAATAGAAGTTGGTCCAATAAAAGAGATTGTCTGAACTACTTTGTCTCCATCTATTCCTATTGGGACCAACACACCACGTCCTTTCTCTAGGGGGGAAAAAGTTACATACTTAATGGATGGCCCCATCCCCCCCCATACAAACTCCCCCCCACACACACACACACTTGCCCCCTTTCTCCCTCCCCATCCTCCTGTGGATTCTCCCCCCTTTGGGGGTATTTTTAAATGAGATGCTACCATGCACGACCACCCATTAACCATGCACCCAACTGCTAGTGGGAAGGTGGTGCATGGGTATGCGTGCTCCCATCAACCACTCAGCACCCACTCATGGTCTAGGCCCTACCTATTTGTGGAACCCCCTCACCCCCGGGTTCTGGATCGACCCCTGTGGTCGTCCGGGAGTGCCCGGCTCAAGGTCCCCCAAGTCCATCGGGGGGCCACACAGGACAGGGCATTCTCAGTGGCATCTGTGGAACTCCCGCCCGGTTGAGGCCCGGTTGGCACCGGACCTCCCCTCCTTTCGAAGAAGTTGTGAGACCTGGCTGGGGAGAGGAGTGATGGGGTGCGGGAAGTGGGTTGGGGCGGGTTATTTTATTATTCTCCTTTTTATGTCTTGGTTTAGTTATTGTTGTTTTCAGTGTTGATTGTAAACCGCCCCGAGCTGCCTGTGACCGAATTTTAGCAAGAATTTTAAACAAACAAACAAACATAAATAAATAAAATTTGTCACGCCGAAAAATCTGAGTGCGTCGGGCAGGGCAAGCCAAAAAAGAGTGTGGGGACAGGTGCCCACACATCCCCTGTTCATATTAACTGGGGGCCCCACCTATCCCAGCAGACAGGTCCGTGGGATGGCCGCCTCCCCTGTCCCACCGACAGTCCTGCTGGGAGCTCCCCAGGAGCTCTTAAAAGATACACGAAATACATCACCATGGTGGCTCAAGGCACAACAAACTCCCCTCACGACGCACAAGAGATGAACCAATGGCAGCAGCTCAGACAGCAGCTTCCTCCATGTCCCTCCCAGTATGCACCTCCATTGTTGTCCAGGACTACCAGCGGCTCCTGGGCAGGAAGGGGTTACTGGCTGTTGCAGCTTCCTGTTTCCATGGTGTCCATGGCTGTGTGTCATGCTAGGGCTGATGCGGCAGCAGCTGTTACCGCACCGCAATTCCATTCCGCCATTTCGGAATTGCCCGCGCCACACCGTGGCTTTTCTACGGACATTCCGCTAATTCCGCCAGCATTCTGCAAATTGCGGAATTGCAGAAAAATTGCGGAAACTGTCGGAAAACTGCTGTTCCGCTATTTTGTGGCGCTGGCGGAATGGCGGAAGTAGAGAAAATGTCATGTTTCCGCTATTTTGCAAAGCCTGTGGAAGTAGCGGAATGAAATTAGCGGAACTGCGGAAGTAGCGGAATGAAACTAGCAGAATGAAAGCCTCTGCCACACCGTACCACTAATTGCGGAAACGCTGTTTCCAGCGGAAATAGCTACCGCTGTGACATTCTGCTACAGCCCTAGTCATGGCAGAGGCCCAGCAGTTGGGCAGGGATTGAGGTGGGGGTATTGCCTGTACGAGCTGTTTGCAGGGTCAGTCCCTAGTGGCGGGAGTGCATGGAGGCTGCCTGCATGGACGCAGTGGCCACCCTGAGAGCTGCCCGCTAGAATCGCTTCCCACTCACTCCGCATGCGTGGGGTGCTCTGCAGCTGTGCCACTCAGCAGACACAGACCCCTCCTTAAGTCTTGCTCATTTAAAAACACCTTTTGTTTTCTGACTCTCTCCCCGCTTGCTAGTCCATCCTCATGGAAATTCCTTACCCTCCCATATTTGACACAGAGAGAGAAAATAGCTACACCTTATGCCACCCCTAATCGGCCCAAATCGCTGTGTGTTCATGAAAATGTGTAATATTCCGCTGACCAACTTTGGGGCTGAGCTGGAAAGTCTGTCTGGCTCTGTGAGAGGCTTTATGTGCACACAGGTTGTATGTGCATTGTGCAGGATTGATGGTTCATGTTTATCAAAACTTCAGCCTATTAAAAATTCAAAATTCTCAAATCTGTGCATTGACTTTGGCTCTAAAGTTTTAGTTTTCAAGTCACTCAGGGGATCCCAGATGGAAGCGGTGACAGTCCCTTTCAGAATAAAAATAAAATACCTATCAGACAACAGATAAATAAAAAGGTGCTACAGATTCTCCTGTCACGTCTACCCCTGCCTCACAGCAATGAATCACAATAACAGCAGCCAGGACCGCTCTGAGCCTAGGCAAGGAGCTGCTGCTCTTCCTCCTGGCTGACTTAATGGGGTGCTAATGACCTCCTTTACCAGGTACAGACGTCACACTGCTGGGAAAATGGTAGAAGATCTCGATACCTGGTACCATACCAGCCAAATAGGTACTTTTGGAGGGTATTCACTTCTCCCATATCAGTGTTTGCTATCGCTGCTCCTTCTCCAGAAGCCCTTCTGTCCAGTCCCCTCCCTGTCCAGTTTGAGAATTACTACTCTAGAGGGCTGGATGTCCTGCCTCACACAAAGGAAGAGGTTTGTGCATGGGCTTCATTCAGGTCTGAAAAGGGAAAGAGCTCAGGCTGAGAGAAGGCACCCCTGACCACCAGGCTCCAAAAGGGCCTTGAGGAGTGTGGCCTGCCTGGAGACTCTTGGCTCTCAGAGAGGAAAGCGAAACACAGGGAGATCGGGTGTCAAAACCCCTAAGCGACGTGTGTTTGGCCGTTGTGCGTAAGCACCGTAACAATCCCAAACACCAATGTGGCCACTCATTGAACACACGGTGTGAACACCATTGCATCACAAGGACAATGTGTGTGTTTTGGCAGAATACGTGGCCAACCTTGTGTCTAATGATATTGTGTGGCGTGTTAGCAGGCACAACGTGGGGAACGAGGCGGCAGCGCTTGCGTGCTGAGATCGGGGGGCGAGCAAAACACTGATTTCCCCCAAGCTGGGCTGTGTGTCCAAGCAGCGCCGCATGGTGAACACAGGGCCAAACCGGTGTTCATATCAAGGTCAAAACACACTGTTGACGTTCTGTCTAAAGACACTCACAGAGCGATTTCAACATTACAGGAAGCCCCTGCTGCAGACTCATTGGGTGTAAACAGATGGGCAGCAGCTCTGGATTTGCCCACAAATGACCTGTCGCTCATTTCCCAGTCTGTGTGATGGGCACCCAGCAGCTGCGCAACACACAGCAGGCTGGGGGTACTCTGGGGCAGCCCAGCCCAGCATGCTCCACAAGATCCAGGAGCGCACCGCACAGAGCATGCCAGGGCAGCAGCCAAACACAGCACCGCTGTCTGTCTTGGGGGAGGGGGGCGGCCTGGAACACATCTGTGCCCGTTCGTCTGTTATTTATTATTAATTATTATTATTATTATTATTTTATTTTATTATAAGCGCCAGCGATGTACCTGGTGCTTTACAAAAAACGAGATCGACACAGTCCCTGCCCGAGAGCTTACAATCTAAAGACAGGGGGAGTGGAGACAGGGAAGGGGGAACACCATAGAGTCACAGCCAGCCAGCTAGAGTGTCGCTAGAGCAGCCTGCTGCTCTATAGTGCAGAGGGAGGTGCGCTGCATGGGACAACTATGGCCAGGGGACACCATGCCAGTCCCTCTGATGTGGCCCTGGGCGTAGCTGCTAAATTGTGGCCATAGGGGTGGGTCCTCCGTCCCGTGGACAATAAGCTCCGCCCCTCAGTGGATAAGCCCTACTCCCTCAGGCAGACTTCCCCACAGTAACCCCTAGGCAGCTCTGTAACAGGGGCTTCCCATTTCCCACGAAAGCATCTTCAACTACGCTCAGGTTGGCTTGCTTCAGTTTACTCTGCAGCTCTGCTCAGCCGAGCCATCCTTGTGTCAGCAGCAGCCAGAGTTGCTGTTTATGAATCCTCATTCCTGGCCCAAGGCTGTAGCCATTTGCCGCTCCATTCTTCCTGGAGAGAGAGAATGCTTTTTGGGGGCCCGCAAGTTGGCTGAAGGCGTGGGTAGCTCAGGAGTGCTCCTGCAAGCACAGACGCCAGTACTTGATAGAGGCCCCAGGGAATCCGGAGCAGAAATCCCAGCTGGAGCCCTGCCTCAGGGCCCCAAACAAGGAACACGGCATCCTGCTGCTCCCTCTTCCCCTCGGGAGGGGAAATTCTAAGAGCCTTGCAGGGACTGGTCTCCTTTGGGGGCACGTGTCAGAATCTTTCACAGGAATCGACTTATTCACAAATGTACGCGTAGAAGTGGTCAGGATGGGAAGCAGCAATCAGCACAGGCTGGGATTCTGATCCCAAAACAGAATCACTGCAGCAACCACAGCAATCAGACAAGTAGAGTCCACCAAACCATTTCTCTTGCAGCTCATTTCCAGCCCCCCGATGTCTGTCAGCAGCCTTTCCCTGCAAATTCTCTCCTGAACACCCAGCCCACTGGCTCAGTCCTGGACCTATGTCCATCCTGCATCAGCACTCCTCCTTCCTATACTTTGCTCTGCCTATGCTCTACCTCCTGTCTCCTGCTTCCGATGGACTAACCTCCCAGCTTTGACATCTGGCCACTCTCCCTTGCCTTGTCCTGTCTCCCGTCCTCCTCCTGTTCTCCCTGGTGTTACTATTGGTTTGCACCATTTGACTTGTGGTTTCATGTTTGATCCTGATTCTACCAAGATTTAGCCTAGTCCCAGTTCTGCAGAGACGTGCTTGGATTTGATCTTGTAAATACCACCCACAACTCTGTGCCTTACAATAACGATGAACAAACGGGATCAAGAGCAAAGAGGTTGAGAAGGGAGGAAAGCTTCCTGATCTCTTGTGAACCAGGAAGAGTCTGAAATAGGACCCCCCTTCCTGAATTGTGGGAGGGACATGGGTAATTGTTCCCAAATGCAGGGACTTTCTAATGAACTCCCACATAGCAGCCCTCTTGAAGGGAGGAAAGATTTTACAAGCATGGGAAGAAGGGCTAAAAATTGATTAGGTACCCCAGCTTAACAGTATCCAAAATGTCACAACCCTGAATGATTTTGTCTCAGGCTGTGTAGCACTGAGTTAGTGTGTGTTCAGCTTTTAGAGGGGCACTCCTTCCTGGTTTCCCTGAGGGGAGACTGGAGAGAGAGAATTTGCTCTTAGCTATTTGAGAGGAAGTGGAAAGGTCTCTTTCGTGTGGGAACAAAAAGAGTGAAAGAATCCAGTCTCACCAGTATGTTGAGAGCATCTGAAACCAGAGGCTGATCTCCTGGACTACTCTTCCTCAGACAGATGCAGCTTGCTGATGTCAACAGTTGACCATTTCCGGACACACTTCAAACAGCTTCTTGCCCACACCTTATCCAAAGTAAGAAGCTGTTTGAAGTGTGCCCAGAAACCAATCAAGAAGCAACCATTGCCTTCACTCAAATATTTCTCCTAGCTTTAGGGTTACATGGGAGAGAATGAGAAGACTGTCTGGTTATATCAACATGGGCATTATACATTACTGAAAAGGTGATGGTGAGAAACTAACCACTTTTTGAGTTTTATCCTTTCTCTTGAAGTCATTGGAAAGGGATCTGAGGAAGGACAAGGAAGCCTTTGAGATGGAGGAGCCTTTGGGCAAGTCTAACAGAGACTAGGAGGCATCAGTCTCAGCAGAGAATGGGGAAGGATAACCTAGGCCACAGTTTTGGGGCCTTCTTCTAGTGGAAACTCCTTCTTTTTCAGCAGACTCTTTCCCTTGAAGGGAAGGGGTGGGTTCTGGAAGAATCAGAGAACATATGGAACACTAGCTGCAAGTGTCCTGGGAAGGTGGTGTTGGCACTGCCAGTTTGCCACCAGTACCACAGGTAACGCTATTAGGGAAAGTGGGCTGGGGGTATGATTTGGACATGTGCTGGGTACCCAGAAAGTGGCAGTTTGACCTCTGATGGATCTCAGGGCCTATTTAGAGCAGAAATAAGTACCCATGATTGAGAACAGTGGATTCTTACCTCAAGGACTGTGGGCCAAAAGGGGGGATGGGGGAGCGGAGGACAACTTGCAGAAGTGTGCAATGCCCAAACCCAGTACTCATGGCTGATCTCAGGATAGGGGGAATCTCTTAGCACCTATCGGGGGGGGGGAGGGGGGCAAGATGTGGGGTGGAGTATCTCCTAGGGGGGATTCAGACGTTCTGATTTGTGCAATTTTTTTTAAAAAACGAATGTTTCATGCCTGTCTGAACACTTAAATTTGATTAAATGGAGTCAATATCGCACTAAAGCAATGCGTGTTGGAAAGCTACTCAAACCTTTTTGCTGTCCGTTTTCAATAAATCCGCACTTAACAGCAGTGTGAAAGCAACATCGTACTGGTTTTAACTAGTGTGTAATCTTTTCTGATGTGAATGCAACCGTGCTTCCAAGTGCGCTGTTTTACTCCTGCCCCTACCGGAAGCAGTGAGACCAGCTGGAGCCCTGTAGTTGCCTCGCTGGGTGCAGGCTGCAGCCAGCTTCTCCCCAAAAAAGTTCTTCCCCTCCATGTTTCCCCTCCATGCTTCTCCCCAAAAAAGTTCTTCCCTCCAAGGGACTTTCAATCATCTGCCTCTGCCTCTACCGTAGTGCTGCAGCAGTAGCAGCAGCGGGATACCGGAAAGAAACCAGGGAGAGAATGCGAGGGGCTTCTTTCCAGCAGCCTCAGGCTCTCGCTCTTTACTCCCTGATTCTACAAAGTAGCAACCTTTGCTACAAAGGTTGTAGCAAAGGTTGTAGCAAAGTTGTACTTTGCTACAAAGTAGCAACCTTCTGGCTCCCCACAGGCCACTTCCTGTAACTGAATCGCACTGAGCAGCCGGGTAAGCACGCACTACAAGAAGGTCTGAATGCATTATTTCGCTGTACTTAAAAACGGTATGGCATGCATGTGAATGCAACAGGCCTTGTTAACAGCGAACTATTGAGAACCAGTTTTTAAAAATCCAGATAATTGCTGCACATGTGAATTCGCCCCTAGTGTCTGTCACAACTGGGGCAGGGGTTGATCCCAGGACACAGAATTGGTCCGGGGAATCTCATAGCACTTATGGGAAGCTGATTCCAGGGATTGTGATGCCCGATGTTAGTATGTGGTGTGAGGGAGGCCAGGGGGGATCCACAATTTCTTGTGGGAAAGAGACCTATTCCAGGGTAAAGGTTGAGGAGGGGAATTGCGGGTCAGGAGAGCTCTCTGGAAATCAGCCAGTGGAAAGGGGGGTGTCTCCATGGGGGCTGGCCTCTTCAGCCCCAGCCAGTCCTGACTGCCTATTCTCTCATGCTTTCCTCCAAGCCAATCCTGCCCTCTCTTCACCAGTTGCTGCCTTCCTTCCTCTCCCCCCGGATCACCACCAGCATGAGGACCAGAGGCACAGTGCAAGAGAGGGGTTGGTGCCACATATACCCCCAGTGGCACTAAGCAGTGAGCACCAGAGTCAGACAGGTGAGCATGCAATAGGGTTTACCATGGGCCAGCTTCTGGGATGAGAGTCGCTACCACCGCTTCGAGGAAGGGGTGGCTGGGTCTGAACCACTCTTATGGAAATTAAAGGGGGGGCAGTGCCAGGCTTACCACCTCTCAGGGTCTGACCCTGAGCCTCAGGGTTTTCAAGCACCATCTCTGGGCTCAGGGTTCAGCCCAAATTCCTAGGGTTAGTCAATAATTCTCCGGCGTAGTTCAGCATGACGAGTCGATAGCTCCAGTGATGGCAATTATCCTGTCTGGCTCTGTTCCTCTTGTACCCTGTTGCTGCCCCAGCCTGGATCCCTGTGTCCCATGCAAGAGCAAGAAGCAGCAGCAAGAGGCACAGGAGCCAGTGTGACTCCCAGGCGCAGGGCGGGCTGCAGGGAGCTGGAGCAGTAGGATCACAAAAGGCAGACATGAAAGGTGTAGAAGATCCAAGAGATCAAGCACCTTAAGTCCTTCTCAAGTGCCTGGAGGGAACAGATTGAATCTCCTTGCCCTGGGAGCCCCTATGTTCCTGGGCTACACTATGGGGGTGTCCATCTACCCTTACACCCCCAATGCCTCTGCAGTCAGCCCCTTCCCCATGCATCCTGCCCTTATCTTTTGTCCCTGTCTTTTTTAATTAGGCAAACAGAAATGTTCGTTTCAATTTGCATATATTTACATGAACCAATGCATACATATAAGTGCAAATTAGCCTGGTCAAGGTTTCTTCCTTGGGAGAGGTGGCAACCCTAAACATTGCAAAACCCCACATCACGGTGTGGGAGAGGGGCTGGGTGGGTGGGTGCTCTTTCTGTTTTATAGCTCCATGCGGGGACCAGCTTCTGGTACCACCCCCTTCTAAGAACAGTGTCTAGAGCAGAGGAGGGGAAGGGAGCAGAGGTAGGGGACAAATCCATGGTCTAGGGCCTCCTCCCTGAGCCCTGCTTAAGCATCCCTGTCCCCAACTCCTATGTGACCATTGGAGCTTGTACTTTCAAAGTGGCCCCTGGGAGAAAAAAGGTTCCCCAGCCCTCGTCTAGAGGAAAGGTTGAAGGCGCTGGTACCCAGCATGCCCTGCGTCCGTGTGAGAATGGATCAGGCCAGGCATCCGGGTTTTCACACTTTTATTGTAAAGCTTTGGGAGGGATAATTACAATGGAGTTCGTCATCTGACAGCTCAGCAAACAAACAGAAGGGAAGAGAACGGAAAGGGGCTCACGATGGGTGTCATGCTCACTGCTCCAAACAGAAAGGATTACAAGGGAATCAGTTGTGCTCACAGCGCCTGGGGAAAACCAAACCCGAGGCCCAAAAGCCTTTCCCCGCACAGGGAAATGCATCACATTGAGAGCAATACGACCTTAGCAAGAGAGAGTCAGCGCCTAGACACAGGTCACCATCTGAAAAATAGTTGGGTACTTTACTCTGCCGTAGAGGATTTCTCCTTTAGAAAAAGCTACACCTGCATGTACATAAAACTGTACAAAAAACAAGGCATCACAAGCAAGGAACTGAAATCTCGTATAAATAGAACCAACACGAAGAGCTACAAAGGGGTTGCTTGGCTCCATCCCACACAGCCAGCCTGCCCCTGGCCTCCCACCTTTGGTTTTACCCCCTGGCTTGTCCTAGTGCAGTCACCCCCACAACCTGCTTCGCTGTGCTTGTCTAGGCTGGAGCCCGTGGGGAACCTCCTCCCCTCAAACCCTGTGCACACACAGGCTTTCTTCCTTCTGGCTTAGTATTGTGCAAAATGAGCTTTCCTTGGCCTTCCTTCCCTCAACCCTGTGACACTTCCACTGCCCTTCCCCTTCGGACCGGCCCCCTGGGAGGCCTCTGCCTTTCATCCCACAGCCCACGTCCACCCTCCCCATTACCCTCCCCTTCTTTCCAGGCACCAGTCCTCAGGGGCACCTCCACCGGGACTGGTCTCCTGTGACACTTTCCCTCTTCTTGGGAGCATTTACTCCTTGCACCTTCCCCCCAGAACCCAGTAGCCTCTCTACCTTCTCTCCCCACCCTTCTGGTCCTGCAACACAGCGCGTCCAAGAATGACCTGTTTCAGGTGCTTGGGTCGGCTGGGCTGCACTGATACCCAAACCAAAGCAAAAACCGGGAACTTTAGACCCCTTCAAAGCACTGGGTCCACTGGAGAAAGTCTTGTAGACCTGGGTTTGGGCAATACCAGCCTCTCTCTTTGCTGACCTGTGTAGGCCATGGAGCCCTCCTGGGGGACCATTGGCCCTGACCTAGCGGGGGGAGGGGGGAGGAGTGAGCCTGGCCTGCCTGGCCAATTGTATGTTCTGCCAGAGTAGCTCATGGAGCAACAGAACGCAGTAAAAATGTGACCAAGGAAGGGGCCTGCTGTGGGGCAAGGCCGGCCTACAATGCCTGCCACCATGGGGGAGGCTTGGAATGGCACTGACTGCTGGGGGTGGGAGGGGGCACAGCTACCCCCTCTCCAAAGAACCTGGCTCCCACCTGTGCCCTCAGAGTAGGGGAGCACTTACAGGAAAGGCTGGCAGGAGGGTCCTGCCCTCCCACCAGTGGTACCTCTAGGGGCGTTTCTATGCGAGCCTTGTTTCTCCCGAACGTCTCACTTGTAAAATCCGGGTCGCCAAGCATGCGCTAGTTCACCGGCATCCGCTGTTTCCAGTGGCGCCCACCCAACTTCCGGCAGCCGGGTGTGAACATTTAAACCGCTCTGCCCACCCTCGTGCGAGTTTGTTTCTCCCGGACGTCCGAAGCCTAGAAGAATTGAGGCTCATTTAAAATGCCCTAGGTGTTTGATTGGAAAGGACATGGCTGGACCAGGCAGCTGAGATCTTTCTCCTTCCTGAACAGCTGTGCCCCTGCCTATCAGTCCTGGTAGCCAACCACTAATACAGTGGGCATGGAGGGGCTGGCTGAATAGCCATGGAGGAAGTCCTTCATTGTCAGTGTCAGGGCTCCAGGTGCTCACTACAGGGATCACATGAGGCCCAGGCCCTTAGTGCCCAAGACAGCAACGGCAAACCCCAATCCTCCCCATGTGTGGCCTTGCAGAGTCAGCCACAAGTCCTAGAGAGTGGGGCAGGGCAGGAGAAGTAAAGAAAGGCCTTTCCTACGCACAGCTACCCCACACGTGCACAGTGATTCTATCACCGTTTTCACGGCAGGAGTGGGTGGGGCATGTCCCTGCATTCACCCACCGCTAGTCTCACCCCAAGGAAGATCCCAGCTGTGCAGAATGTGAGGGCAAGAGCAGGGAAGGGCAATGGCCCAGCCCAGTCCAGCCCACACAACACACCACTAGTGGAAGGGGGTGTTGGGTGACAGTGCCAAACAGACAGAACCAGGGCCCCTGGGAGTCAACACCAGGGGATGAAATACTCCATGTCCACCCTGGTTTTAGTTCACTTCCTCTGATGCATCCAGGGCAGGCCACTGTTGGGGGCAGGATATAGGGCAAGGTGGACCATTAGTCTGACTCAGTATGGCAGTTTTTGTGTGTACCAGGTGGGAGGGAGCCAGGGCCCAAGGGCACCAGGTAGGAAAGTGACGACAGAGCCCACCATAGGCACCTGGGGGATGGAATGAATGCCATGGTGCCAGACAGGACAACAGCTTTGTTCCATGGGCACCAGGAAGGACAGTGTCAGGGCCCCCAATGCCAGGAGGATGGAGCAAGGGACCATGGGAGCTGGAACCCCCAGGCGGGATGGAGATGGCACATGGGTACCAGGTGGGCAATGGAACCAGGGCTGGCAAGTGCCAAATGGGTTGGAATTAGAGTCCATGGGTGATGGGGCAGGGAGTCAGGACAACTGAGAATGGCATAGAGCAGCCTGCAGGCTCCAAGAGGAGAGAGGAAGGGGATCCTTTGACTGCCCAGGGCCACCCCTGTGATCCACTGCCAGGCTAGTCATGCCAAGAGCTGTTCCTCTGCTCCTCTCCTGGGGCCACCTGAGGGCCCCTGCTGGAGCTGCCCCTTCTCTGTATTCCTCACCGACTCCCTGGGTTTGGAAGTCTGTGGAGAGAAGCTTGGATGCTGCTGGCACCTGGGCAAATGTGGCAATCCTGGTGAGACTGGATGACCTTTGACACTGGAAGAGAAGGCTGGAGTCCTTTAGAGTGGCCCTGTGGCCTAAGGTCAGGGGACTCCAGCATGCCGGGGCCCAAAGACCCCCGCTGTGACCCTGAGACAAAGCTCCCCCTCACAAAGGCAATGGTGGCTTACAGGCGGACAAATCAAAGGTCAGAATCATGGCACCGGTGGCCCAATGGCCCCATGGGAGTTCGCTGCCCCAGATGAGGCACAAGGTTATGGGGTGAGGCCCAGCAGCCTGTCCCTCCCTTCCCTTCCTGCAGAGCCACGGGCTCCTCCTGCTACTGGCCTGCCTCTGCCATCTATGGGGTACTGAGCCAGCCAACAACCCCAGCGATGCAACACGGCAGGCCCTGGTCACCCCACAGCTAGCCTGGGAGGAACAGCCACCATGGTCCAAAAAGAGGTTCAGGTTTAAAAATTGTAATGCCCCCCCTCCCGTTCTGCTGTTAGGCCACTGCCGCCACCCCCCAGCCGCTGCCCCATCTCTATTTACAACGTGGAACGCGAGTGCGGGCCGGAAGCGCTTGCTCCCGTGTGCTCTTCTGTGCGGCAAACAATTCAAAGCTGAAACTTGCTCCCTGTGGTTTGTTTTGTTTAAATGTCTTTTTGTTTCAAGGACAATAAAAGTTTTGATCAGGCAGGACGCGAATTTCATTCCTAAGATTCATATTTACAGGAGTCTACAGTAAAGAGACAGGCAACTCGCTCCCTGTGCGCGTGCGAGATGCCCCTGCCCTGTGCCCCAGGGATTCCAACAGCTCTGCATGGACCTTTGGTAATGAAGCCCTTCCTTCCCCCAGCCCTGCAGCCACCGAGCCCAGACATGCCCCTGTGGCTGTGCCCTCTGCACTAGGACCCTCTCACCCACCCCCCACAACTCCCACCCCACAGTTTTGAGTGCTTGGGAATTCACAATGCCCCGAAAGCAATGAGTTACAAAGGTGTCCTTGTGCCCGGGGCCCAGGCAAGGCGCTCTCGCCCAGCAGGCTCAGAACCGCTAGCAGGAGCGATAAAGCATTACAGTATGAAAAGTTCCTCTGGACACTGGCATCGGTGGTGCGTTGGCTCCCTCGCTGGGGCCCAGTCTCACAGGTAGATCTCCCTCTTGATGGTTTGGGACGATGGGGTGGTGGCTGGCTGGAAGTCCGAGGTCTGGGTGAGAGGGATTTCCTCCATGGGTGAGTCCTTGCAGTGCTCATGGCTACTGTTGGAGAAGGCACTGTACGTGGGGAGCAGGCGGAGGTTGGCCATTTTGGTGTTGCGCTCTTCCGAGAGTCTAGGGCTGCCATTCCCGACTTGCTCTTGACTCCCCCGGTCTTGGTAAGGCACAAAAGTGGACAGTTTGAGGGCGTTCTTGGGCCTGCGGTTCGGGGAGGACTGGCCTGGCATCCAGCAGGTGTCGGAGTGGCCGAACTCTGTGCATTCCCGGGTGCAGGTCCCAGTCATGGCTACGTCAGGAAGAGGCCGGAGATCTGATCGCAAGAGAGGGGAGAAAGGGGTTAGAGTGACAAGCATCCACTCTGCGGCGTCACAAGCTGCTACTGCTAGGGCTTGGGGACAAGAACTCTGGGGTAGCTCACTAACAGGGGTCATGTGACAACCTCTCCCACGCCCCACTCTCCTCCCAGGACTGACTGCCCCACTTCCTTCACCAAAACATGCCATGGGGAGACTGGAATGAGCCACCACTGCCTGCACCTGGAAGGAGGAGCTGAGATTTAGTCTGGTCACAGAGCAAATGATCCAAGAACTCAGGAGTCCTGACACCTACTATAAACTATATTCAGCACATTCCCGGTACTGTGTGTGCTTGTGCTCACATGTGAGAAGGCCCTGTCTCCCCAGCAGACCGATGCTCAGACAGGATCCATCTGCAATTCACTTCCCCTATGAAGTGGGATCTCCCCCAAATAAGAAGGTTCAAGCAGTAAATCACACCAAACGCCATGCACCAGTTGGGAAAACTGTCCCCACCTCCCACCACACACACGCCAGCAACTCTCTCCAGGGGGGCAACTGCTCCGTTGCCCTGGTCAGAGTCATTACCCCGACATGGCATGGTCCCACGTCCACAGCACAGAATAGCCACCGCCTCCTCCTGCACCAGCTCACCCTGCCCAGAGTAGGGCCAAGCGCGCGCACACACCGCACGCACAAACACACACACGGCTCCAATACCTCCTTCTAGCTTCCCCTGTTCTAGAACACAGAACCGCTCTGTCCTGCTCCCGCACTACTGGACACCGACAGGCTGCAAAGTGCCCGGTGCCCAGAGGGGGCTGTACTGGGTAGCAAGTAGCACACTATAGAGTCAGTCTGGCACTGCCAATGAGCAGGGCTGATCTAGCTAGACCTTCTGTCCCAGCACAACAGCATGGAGCAGGGCCAGGGCTGGGGCAGCTCATCTGGAGTCTAGGACCACATTTGCACCTGCGGCAATGAGCAAAATTTGGCTCCTGCAAGTCAAAATCTGCAGAGTTCAACCAGTGTGAAAGTTCCCCCACGCGGCTTCGCCGGAGATCACCCAGAAGAGTAGAGAGCAGGGAAATCCAGCTCTGTACTCTTCCGGGTGATCTTTGGCAAAGATCCGGGTGATCTTTGCCAGGTGATCTTCGGGGGGGCTTTCACATTGGCTGAACTCCGCAAAGATTTTGGCTCTCGTGATTTCTCCCGGAGCCAAAATCTGCATGGGGCTGGCCGCCGCCACAGGTGTGAATGTGCTCTAGATGGCCAGGCAGAATTGCTCCACTCTGCACAACACACACACACTACTACAGACCCTCCCACACAATACCCATCTGGGTATTGGATTCAAAATTTCAAAACACTTGGAAGCTACCATCTCCTGAAAGAAGAGACATTATCTGGAACTAAGGGATGCTTCTTTTTAAAAAAGAGGAACATGGGGCACCCTTAAAAAAATAACAAACACTCACACATATTCTTACATAACTGTCCCCTCCGCACACCTCAGTGCAAAAACAGCACCCAGCAGACACACTCATGTGCACATGTTTACACAACAGAAAGCACTGCATATGCACATAAGGACCACCACTCACCCATTAAACCAAACCTTTTCCCTTCAGGGGCCCACTTTGAAAACTAGTACAAGCTCTGAGGGCCATGTAGAAGTGGGAGGATGGGCTTAAAGGGTATATTCAGGATGGGGAAAGAAAGGAAGGAGAGGGTCAAGATTAGGGCTGGAGAGTAAGTAAATAAGTTTATTTGCGTAGTCTAAGCCATAGCAATAACAGACAGATTAGGGCTGTGCATGGGGTCACATATTTGTATCCGTGCTTGTATTTGTGTTTTTTAGGATTTGCTTGTACTTGTATCTTCACAATTTTTTATTTGTATCTATCTGTGTTTATTGCATTTCCCCCCATCATTGCCGATATGGAAAATGCAGTGAACACAGGTCCCTGCATATGGTTTAGTTTGGCACAGATGTGCAGTGAGGGTCTTCCAGTTTGACAGACTTATAAGGAAAGGAATATGCAGTCAAAACTGTTGCTAAATCTGCTACCAGTGTAAAAAGGGGGAGCACTGGTTTGGGGGAGGGTGGAGAATATGGCTAGCTTAGTAGGGAGGCTGGGTCTGGCTCAGGGGGATCACTGGCTTGGGGGGAATGGGGCATGGGACTAGGCTCACGGGAGGTTGCTGGCTTGTGGAGGGGGAATAGAACATGTGGGTGGCTCAGGGGCAGGGTCACTGGCTTGGGAGGGAGTGGTTTCTGGCTCAGAGGGGAGTCACTGGCTTATAGAAAGTGGGATCCCTAGTTGGGAATGGTATATGGGGCTGGCTCGGGGGTGGGGGGTGTCAATGGCTTGCGGGAGGGGTCTCTGACTTAGGGAGGGAGAATGAAGCTGCCAAGGACTCACCAGTTCTCCCTGGCTGGGCTAGGCTCTGTGGCGCTGGGGCTGGCTGCAGTGCTGGAGACTGCAGTTCTGAGACAGCAGCCCCTGCAGGTAGGGAGGACTCACTGCAGGCTCCCTATGGCACCAATGTGGGCCCAGCAACATGTATTTTTCATAAGTGGCATGGAAAAATATACCTAGGTGGCAACCCTACCCCTCCATCTTCCCCTTCCCAGAAACACATGAGCAGCTATAGGCAATCTCACTCTGCCCACCACGTCATGTGTATACATGGGCTTTACTCCAGAGTAACTATTTCCCCCCACCTTTGTTCTCTTGAGCAGGTGCTAATGTCCTCCTCCCCACCCCTTATTGATTGATTGAAACCATTTTTTACCCGACTCCCATCCCGCCTCCGGCAGCTCGGGGCGGCTAACGGATAAAGTAAAACAACAACATATAAAACCAGCTGAAATCATCCCAAATAGACATACAATCAATAATGGGGGAAAGTAAACCAAAAAGCAACCCCCACCCACACCACACCCGTTACCCATCTCCCTCCCCAAAGGGCTGGCGGAACAGCCAGGTCTCACACATTCGTCGAAAGTTGGAGAGGTCTGGGGCCACCCGGGTCTCTGCTCAAAGGGAGCTCCACAGTCTCGGTCCAGCCATCGAGAACGCCCTCTCCACAGCTGCACCCTGAGCAACTTGGGGGACTTGGAGAAGGGCGCTCCTGGCAGACTGCAGGGGCCGATCCAGTGCGCAGGGAGTGAGGCGGTCCCGCAGGTAGGCAGGGCCGAGATTGTCTAGGGCTTTATAGGTTAAACCCAACACCTTGAGGCAGGCCTGGAAGACTATAGGCAGCCAGTGCAGAGAATGGAGCACCGGTGTAATGTGCTCCGTAAGGAGATGGGCCGCCGCATTCTGCACCAGCTGCAGCTTCCGAACCGTTACCATGGGTAGCCCCACGTAGAGTGCATTACAATAGGCCAGTCTAGAGGTGAGGAAAGCATGGATGATGGTGGCCAGATCGAAGTCCGAGGCATATGGCCAAAGCCACCGCACAAGATGTAACTGGCCGAACGCGCTCCTCGCCACAGCCCCCAACTTGGACATCCAGGTGTAGCTGGGAATTGAGGAGCACTCCCAGACTACGAACCTGGGGGAGCAGAGGGGGACAAACCCCATCAATGACAGGGGATGCCACACCCACCACCTTACCCACCAACATCACCTCCATCTTGTCGGGATTCAGCCTCACAGTCGGCTCACCCTCATCCAGTCCCCCACAGCCGCCTGATACTGAGCAAGCACCGAGACTGCCAGCTCTGGGTGGGATGAAAAAGAGAGGTATAATCGGGTGTCATCAGCCTACTGATGACACCGCGCACCATACCGTCTCACAACCTCACCCAATGGCTGCATATACACGTTGAACAGGAGAGGGGACAGAATGGAACCCTGTAGGACTGTGGGACTCCACACAAGAGGTTTCGGGGAGAAGAAAAACAAACCCTGAGCACCACCCGCTGAGTTCTTCTGGCCAGAAATTAACTGAACCATTCAAGAACTATCTCATTCACCCTGACTCGGTCCCATAGGCAAGTCACAAACATCTCATGATCAACGGTATCAAAGGAAGCCAACAGATCTAATCAAATCAACAAGATCAAACGACCCTGGTCCAATTCATGGCGAAGGTTGTCAGCCAAAGCCACAAGTGCAGTCTCAGTGGCATAGTCCGGGCAAAAGCCGGATCGCGAGGGATCCAGAAAACTGACACGGTCCAGATGCTCCTGCAGCTGCCGAGCCACTAGCCGCCCAATAGCTGGCGAGGGAGTCAACGTCAAGTGATGGTTTTTTGAGCAGAGGCCGCACCACCACCTCTGAGACAGCTCGGCATTCTGCCCCCCTGAATGGAGGCACTGACCACCCCCACCAGCAGCGGCCCCGGTCCTGGCTGGCCTTAACCAGCCAGGACGGGCACGGGTCCAGTTCACAAAAGGTGTCTCTGACCGGCCCAAGAACATCCTCTGCGTCAGCTGGCAACACCTCAAGAAACTGATCCCATGAAACCGGACAAAGCGGGGTTTCCATAACCTCTGGTTCTCCTACTCTAATAAGTGCAGCATCGAAGTCATGGTGAATCTGACCATTTTTATCTGCAAAGTAATCAACAAACATGTCACAGTGGGCACTGGAAGACTCCAGTTCCAGGCAGAAGGAGGCTGGACCGACCAGCCCCCTCACCACCCGGAAAAGCTCCACTGGACAAGACTTTGCAGATGCTATAAGGGCAGCAAAAAACAAAACAAAACATGGCATAGGCTCTTAAACTAGCTCTATGACACAATCGGTCGGCTTAAGCACACGAGCAGTGCCACCGGTGCTCTAACCGCAGACCTTCTCGCTTCAGTTGCCGCAGATCCTCAGTAAACCAAAGAGACCTGCAGCACTGATGCTGAGGGAGCGGATGCCTCAGAGCTGTTCGGTTGATGGCCTCGGTCATCAAGGTGTTCCCATAAAGCTACAAGGTCATTGGGTGATCGGTCGTCAAGATCAGAGGGAAATTCCCCAAGAACATTTCAAAACCTCTTTGGTTACATCAGTCTCCGGGGACAGACCAACTGAACTGGTTCCACACGTCTCCGGGGGCAGACGTGCACTGGGAAACTGGCCTGCAGGAGTTAACAATCCGTCCATGACAAGGGCACTACTGATACCTCCCCCACCAATGGATCCCCCACCTCAAGGCCAGTGGCAAAAATCAGGTCCAGGGTATGCCCCCCATCATGGGTTGGGCCGATGACCATTTGAGACAGTCCCATGGTCGCCATAAACTCCCACTCCGCCCTGCCAAAACTGGCATCAGCGTGGAACGCAACACCACCTCCAACACCAGCTCCGCCAGAGCAGGCAGGGATGCCGCCATACAGGTAGGTGCACGGTATATCAGCAGCACCCCCAATCTGTCTCCTGCCAAATCAATCACAAGATGGAGGCCCTTGATACCCAACATAACCTACACTGGATACCTCCTAACAGACCATGACTCCCTAAAAACAATGGCTACGCTGTCCCCTGCGCCCCCCCCCCCCAGTCCCTCTGGCTGTGGCTGATGCTGCGCGGAGTACCCAGCTCAAACAAGGTCAGCCAAGATAGGCCCCGACTCAGTGTCCAGCCAGGTCTTCGTAATGCACACAAGGTTGGCTGCATGGTCCAGGATCAGTTCCTGGACAGTTGTAGACTTATCTCCCTCCCTCAGAACTTGCAGGGAACCTTCAGCAGGGGGAGCCGTGAACAAGTGGTCACTGAAGGGGAGATGGTGGGTGAAAACAGAAGTGACGGGTCCCGCTGCTGCTACAGACTTACCCGGGGCATGATGGGAGCCATCATTCTGACTGGGATCTGTCCCGGCCACTGAACAAACATGATGGTGGCCGGACTGGGGAGATGCACAGATGTGTGTCCACGCGACCCCACCTCCACACCACATGAAGCAGCCCACCCCCAGCAGCCACCACGGTGCCCCTCACCCCACCCCGACCACTCCAGACCGTGGTAATTAAAGCAGGCTTTCAGACGTGAAAGCCCACTTTACTCCAGGTCTGGTGACTGTGTCCTGGCCATGTTGGCGCTTAGCCCGGGCTGTGACTCGGGGATTTCCCTGAGTCACAGCCCCGGCTAAGTGCCAATACCACCCGGGAAATGGCTTGGGCTAACATCTGGCAGCGCTTTCAGAAGTGACACTGGCCCGTGGTTCCATGCGGGTCAAAGTGTGGAAATGCAGGTTATTATCACATTTGAAAATACCTGGTGTGTGAGGGTCATACAAAGGAGGAAGCCCTGACTTCTGCTCGGACACCCGAGGCCTGCATAAACAAAGGGAAATCCTCTGGACAGGACACATGAGCACAGTGCCCAGGGCAAGAGTTTCCTTTTCCAGTTCAATCTCACTAGTTTGAAAAGGTAATTACCCCCTTCTTCCTCTTTATCCTCATTTTAATCCCAGTGTGAACACAGACCAGGCTAAAGTGAGTTAAGAGATAGTTGCCTTCAAAAAAAAACACCAATGTTTGTGTGGAACATCTCATAGGAACCATACGCTCACCACTACAGCACACACACGATACCTTTGTGTGTGTGCTTTGTGTTCCTTTGTAACGGCATAGCACTCCCTACAACCACACGGGGAAGCACCATGACACAGACGGAATCACTACACACCCAGAGCTTCCCACAACTATACATCACAGAAACTCACACACAGCACTCCTCAACCACACGGGGAATCATCATCACACAGCTGGGTGTGGGTGCTTGCATGCTCCCACGTAACACACACCTCCACCCACTGCCCCCACACAGAGTAACCAGCTAAAACATAGGTTGCTCGGTGCAGAGGCACGCATGGGGGGTGGAGGTGCGGCCGTGGGCCCTCCCCCCGCACTGCCCCTGCAGTGGTGCGCCCATGGACTGCCTGCCCAGCTGCAGCCCGTTTAAAAAGGGCCAAAGGAACATCCAACCTAGTAAACTACACACACTATCAACCCCCAATGGACACACACACAAAGCCTCTTTCTGGGATGGGGAGCAGCTGCTACCCAGTACATGAGAACACTTGCTGCCTAGACAGAACTCTCAAGTCCTTTCTGCTCAGACTCCTCACCACAAAGTCCCCTGTCCTAGGGCCACAGGAGCTTGTGTGTCTTTCCTGGCAAGGAGGGCAGGTCAGCTCTCTTGCACAGGTGAGGCTGCCTCGCATTCTAGTTCCTGTTGCGGCTGTGGTGGAGAGCCTCTTCAGGGAACCAGGAAGCGCTCCCGAGACTGGCTGGGACTGGCTGTGGGCAGCTGGGACCTTGGCCTGGGTGGGGAGCGGCTGCTTGTGTTCAGTTAAGAGTCTGTGTTTACTGTCTCGGGGACATTAGGAATGTTACACATCTTGGAGAGGAGTCTCCGTTTCCTTGAGGACAAAAGAAGCACACGCAGAAAGGGAAAGGAAGTAGCAACTGAGAAGCAGTGAAAACGAGATCATTTCAGACCCCCTAAGCATTCGTTACCCTAGAAAGAAAACAGGAGACAGTGGGAATGACCTTTAAAACTGGTCCTTGCAGCATCCGGAGCAGAGGGAAAGCCCCAGAGTGTAGGGAGTTGTCCTGCTGCACAGTCTTGGGGGAAGATACCCTTGTGGCGTCCAGGCCTGGTGCCTTCAGTAATGATCTGGTTGCTGGAAGCAATGATCCAGCTGAGACAGAGATCCCAGTGCCCTGGAAAATACCCCACGGGAGAAGCATTTGTTTGCCAGCAACGGCTGCATGATCACATGCAATAAAGACTGTTCCCAGGTCATGTACCAGCAACCTCTGGACCTTGTGCTTATGCAACAGGCTTTTATTTGTTTGCTTATAGTTATTGATCTCTGTGTATTGCTCTTTGATCTAAGCGGAGAGGCCATGGGGAGGGAGGGCAGCTGGCTCTGGAGGGGGAACAAGGGAGTGCTCCTAATGCTAGCTGCACTGAGCTGTAGGCAGCTGGGGAGAGTTGCTGCGTGCAGTAGCCTCTCTGGAGTCAGTCTTGGGATGTAATGGTTCTCTGTTGTTTTGCCAGACTTTCGACATTTGGGCTGAAACAAGCAGTACTCACTGAGTTGGGAACAATTCACTATTTTGATTCTCCTCCGGCTGTTCTTAGATGAGCGGGTCACCGCTGCACGATATTTCTAATGATTCCCGCAAGGCGGGATTATACGAGACGGAAGTAGGGGATCACGCCATTGGAAGGCAGTTGTGCATTGTTTGCCGACCGTGAATTAAATACCTCACACATTGAGGTATTTAATTCACGGTCGGCAAACAATGCGTGGCCACCTTCCATGCGCGTGATCCCCTACTTCCGTCTCGGGTAATCCCGCCTTGCGGGAATTTGAAATATCGTGCAAGCGGGTCACACAGCGGTGACCCGCTCATCTAAAAGAGCCCTCAGTCAGTGAGTGGGGCCCTCCTACCAACTTCCCGAACTCTTGCCTAGATGGTTATAACCAGAATTAATTCATTACCTCATATTAACGGCCGCCTGAGTGCCATAGTGCCTGAGCGTAAGGTAGAGAGTTCGCATTGTCTCCATTTTACAGATGTGGAGCTACACTGCAATGATTTCTCATGATGACCCACCACACAGCAGGGAAGCTACATGGGGCACCATGCACTGACTTCCCCTGTAGTGTGCGAATGTGCCTGTGTGTACGCGTGAATGTGTGTGTGTGGAGGGGGGGAGGGTAAGGAACTGAGCGCAGGGAGGGGATAATTACCTTTCCAAACTAGAGTGGTTAAAATTGGAAAGGAAGCTCCCACCCTGGGCACCATACTCATGTGTGCTGCTCAGGGGAATTTCCTTTGTTTACATAGTCCTCTGCTGTCCCAGCTACCCCCAGTGCTTCTTTCTTTGTGCATCCCTCATACAGTGTCTCTGCCTCACTCACTGCTAGTTCCAGGCTTACCACCACCACACACAATGGGGGTGAGGGAGAAGCCAGTGGTTGGTGAGAGGATGGGGAAAGGGTTGTGAGAAGAGGGTTTACAGCACCATCAAACCCACACAAACCAGCCCTCGTGTTTGCTTGCACCACAAATCCTCTTCTTACAACATCCTCCCTATTATCACCAATGAAGCAATCCAGGTGGTGTTCAGAGTTGCTTCCTTAGTGCAGAAAGCAGCTTAAGGCTGGAAATGCCCACTTATTTTGAGATCCCCGACTTAAGACAGCCAGGTGTGATTTTTTCAGTCATTCGCATTTTCACAGCGTTTTCTGTGTTCAGAGCACCGCACCCACTGACGCCGGCTCCAGCTGTGAGTACCTTTTACGTCTGTGAATGAGGCACTGGGTATCCCAAGCAAATGAGGAATGTCCCAGGTGTAGGTGTCTCTCTCAATGTCACCCAGGAGCTTGGTGGCAGAGGCAGGAAGAGAACGTAGGTCTCGGGGATATCATTCAATTGATGAAACCTTTTCTCTCCCTGCCTCTTTCCACGCACACCTCCCAGCTTCTGCTACAGGTAAGCAGGCTCCAGTGGTTTCTGTAATTATGAATTGTCACAGAGTCTGGCAGTTTTCCAAATTCCCATGGCAATTGTCTGGGGATGGGGTTGAAGATTTGTGGGGCATGAAGGCCCAGGTTGCAGAGCTGCTGCTGCTGCTACCAGTCAGAAGCTGAGGAGCTCCCAGCACAGCGGCTTCTCTGGAGAATGGGGCAGCAAGAGATCACATGAGTGCCCCGTTCCTTCCCCTTGCTCAGTGTGAGTTCCCAGTTTCCCCCTGCCCTGCCCCACACAGTCCCCCTCCTTATCCCAGCCAGTGTTCAGCTGCTCCCCCCTTTCCTTCCACTGCCTCCGTCCCCACTTTACATAGACCCTGCCAGGCTCCCCCAAACACACGTTTAGTTTGGTTGCAGAATTTAGGATAGTTCTGGCCCTGACTATACAGGGACCTGGAAGAGATGCAGCGATCCTATCGACAACAGTCTCTTCGCTGCGCACTGTACGAGCTGCCAGCTCAATGAGGCATGGCCTGTAGGAAAATATTGAACGTGGCCCTAGCAGAGCGCGCAGGCATCAGTAGGCTGGATTTGGGTTCCAAGGGCAACCTCGGCGCTGACATTTTTGTATGCAATAGATTCCCAGGCCAAAGGGATTGACGGCTCTGATCTCGTGCAACCCAAGCAAACAAATTCCACCCCACCGGGAGCATCTGGAGACCGCCCAGGCAGTGTGCCCAGAGCTGCCAAGTGAATGCAATGGCCAGTGCCGTAGCCAGAGGGCTAGCCTCCCTAGACATCCAGGGGGAGACGTGGCAAAGGAACTGCACACTGGGGCTTAGAGACTGGAGCTTGGAAAGAGGGGCTTTACACCAGCTACAGCCCCAGAATCAAGCAGCTTCCCCAGCTCTTGAAGCCGGGGCAGCTCCTCACTGTGACCCCCCCCACCCCCAACTGTCCCCACAGGCAGCTGAAAGCCAGTCCCCCAAAGGCAGCCGAACTTTGCTCCCGAATCTTCTCCTGCTACACGTCCCCAGCTGTGCAGTGGCAGCTGTCACCCCCCCCCAAACACACAATAAGCACTCTCTGCCCCATAGCTGTAGTCCCACAATCCACCCCCCAGCTCTACAGCAGAGACCCACCCCCTCGCACACTACACACTCGCCACTCTGCAGCAGCACAGCCCCCAATACACCCCCCAGCTCTACAGCAGAGAACCCACCCCTCGCACACTACACACT
>QEPC01001126.1:1798513-1812579 GCA_003113815.1 Sphenodon punctatus
AAGGGGGAGGGAGGAGAGGAACCTTCTGTTCACACAGCGTGTGTGTGGGAACAGAAGCCCCGCTGCACACCACAGGAATACATGCATAACACACAGGTACTTTTGCACACTCCCATGTGGATGGTTATGTGTTTGCATGTGGCCACAAATGGGGGGGTATATGGATGTGGAGTCTTTGTCATGCTAGATATGAACGTGCAAACTGGACCTATGGGTAAGTGCATCACTGTATGGGTGTGTGGGAGCATGTCAGTGTGTGCAACTCTGGGTATGTGTGTGTAACTCTCTCCATGTTTGAGTGTGAGTGCCTGTGTGCATCCCTGGGTGTGTATGTGTGTTCTGCTCCTGTGTGCATGTTCATCCGTGCACATCCCTCTGTGCGGGCCGGGGTGCAGCATCTGTGTGCAGGTCCGCACTGATAGGTGCCTGCCTCAAGATCAGATTCAGTGTGTTTGGTAGAGTGAAGGACTTGGTGACCCCGAGAACAAAGGTCAAGGTAAGGGCACTTGCCTCATGGAGAATTCAGCTGCCCAGTGTACATACCTCACACTTGCTAACTAGGTGCTTTGAAACACCTTGCCATAACCTGAGAAGCAAAAAGGGCACATGGTGAGTAGGGTTGCCACCTCGCCGGTTTCACCCAGAGACTCCAGTTTTTACCCAGAGTCTCCAGGTTTCTCTGAGTCACCTAGGGGTGCCCTCAGAACCCCAGAAAAATCAGGACTTCTCATAAGAAAACGGGACAGCCATGACAGAAAGGGGGAGGGCCATAGGGACTTGCTTGCCCCTTTTCTGACATGGCCCCATCCCTATGGAATGTCGTGATGCTTCCTAAGGGGCAGGGTTAGGTCAGAAGCAACCCCTTTAAGACGTGGCTCTGCCCCCTGTGGAGTGCTGTGATGTCCCAACACTCCAGAACTGGCAGGGGGGTGGCAGAGGGGTACAGAACAGCCCCACTGACCTGCCCCTGCCTCCTCTGGGTGAAAGGCCGTAACCCTAATTGTGAGATGAGCCGAGTGGGATTTGATTCTGGAGGAGGCTGAGCCATGCAGGTGAGGGGGTTGCAGGTGAGAAAGGCCATGCAGGAGGAATGAGTGTGGTGCAGCACTTCTGCCTTCTCTACTCATTGGGGTGGGTGATGGGGAGATTTCTGCCCTGGCAAAAAGCAGCGATACAGGGATGTATCAAACACTTGCACAAATGGAAACATATACATGGCACTCACACACCGTCTCCCCTTGTGCACACTCATTTGTGCTGGGCACCCACACATTTATAGCCCTCTCTTGCACGCTCCCCAGAGTCAGGAGTCTGAATGTCTAGCGGGGGAATGCCCTCGATGTAAGCAGCCCAGTCCTGCGTGCTGCCGCTCCCCCAATGCCCCCTTCAGCTCTCTCTGTCCCAAGGCCAGTTCCCCACATGCAGGGAGCGGCTGAGCCAGAGAGTGTTGCCAGATGCAATGCTAGCGACTTGTTTTTAACTTTAAACGCACATCTGGTCATTCGATGGGATTGTGTAAACACACATGCTTAACACAGTTTGTGATCTGATCATCCAAGGACCACAGGGACATGGTATTTCTGGCAAGCAGGGCTTAGGTGACGGGGAGAACAACAAAAAGGTAGGGAAGCGACTGAGGGTGCTTTCACAGGGAAGGGATTAAGGTGAAACAGGGTTCACAGCTGGATTCTCTTTGGAATGAAGCTTTGCCTGCTGCACTGGCCCAGCAGTTTCTGTTCTGGGGCTGATAGCGTGGAGCCAGTTTCTCTCTCCCACAAGCAGCTGGGTAGCACTAAAGCAGAGGTAGGGAACCTCAGGCCCTGGAGTCAAATGTGAGCGGTGGCTAGTTTCTATGTGGGTGTTTCCCAGTTCCTGGATCTAGTTCTTACCCCCAAGTACTGAAAGACAGTCCAGGGGAAGGGAGCAGAGAGGAGGGCGTGCACACAAGGATTGGGGACAGATCCATGGCATAGATCCATGATCTGGCCCTCCGCTGTCTGAGCACTCCACTTAAGCACCCCGCTACCAACTTCTGAGTGGCCCTCAAAGCCTGCACTCATTTTCAAAGTGATCACTTGCCGGGAAAAGGTTCCCCACCCTTGCACTAACGGATATCATCCGGAAACCTGCCGGTGGGAATCTACTGGGGTAGCCGCAAACACGCAGCAGCACAGATGTCTGTTCAACGGGCAACGCACTTAGGATGGTGACATTGATTTCAGCATGGGATGGATTTTCATTATATCTGGCAGCACCCGCAAAGCGCGAGCCCTGTGTGCTGTGTAACAGGGCCAAATGGGAGCAAGGGACTGGCTGTCCTCAGGAGCTGGGTGAGGGGCCTCCCTGCTGCCTTGCTTGGGGGTCCAAAGGAGGAAGGCATGTCCCTTGTCAGAGCTCCCACCACTTTCCACTGCTAAGCCCTGCATGCTCTTGCCTATCTCTCCCACCTAGGCTTGGCAGTCTCAGCTCCACCTTGCTAGCCAGGCAGCAGTACCACGCTCTTTGTCCACAGTAATCTCTGGAGGGCAGGACGCAAACTGCTTCAGTACCAACCCTGGGGCTTTCCCCGTCTCTGGTAAAATGCATGCCCCTCATTTCCACGCCAAGCGGTGTGACCACTGCCTTCCAGGGACTGTGCAAAGGGTCCGAGTGGAGGCTGGACAGAGAAAACGGCAAGGGTCTGGCCCCCTCCCTCACTCCCCTTTGCCCCACGCTCCTGAGGAAGTGCTGCTGTCCCAACCCCTGGGCTCTAGGTTGAGCTGATGTGGTCATCTGCACAGATATTTAGAACTTGGATTTCCAGGAACTGAACTGCACTGACAGTGATCAGTTGCAAAGTGGTAACCATTTATTAACTGATGGTTTAAGAGTTACTGCATTCCTGCTTTGCACCATTTACTGCATTGCCAAGTTGCCATTTCCCCATCCATTCCGCAGCTACTGGCTAGTTCTGATTGAGCTTAATTTCTTTAGTGTTTACCCCAGACTGTTCTTTCAAATCTAACTCCGTTTCCCATTGGATACCTGGTTCATATCTTCTAGCTGTAGTTTGGCTATTGGTCAAGGGGCTGGATGCCACAGCCAAAATAACATTGCTATGGCCAGAAAAGCTGAAATGTGGGGAAACATTATGGTGATTATGGTCGTTTTACACAGACACCCCCAACCCCTGCTGGGTGTGCGGGGAGGGTGTTAGACTCATGGGGGCATCCATGGAAACGGTGCAACGGTGGGTGGGTGTTCAATCGGTGTTTGTCCATGTGAGCACCATGGTGGGTGGAGGTGCGTGCAGGCTCCTGCGTAACCACCCACCCATCTCCACCCACCGAGCCACCTGACAAAATGGAGGAGGCTCAGTGGGTGGAGATGGGTGTGTCTCAGTGGAAAAAGACACCCACCCATCCCCCCACCCCCCACTGCCCATGTAAACAGGGTCTATGTCATTGACTTAGCCCTGAACCCTTGGCCTCTGGGGCTAGTTTTTCCCCCACTGTGCCACCCCTTGGCCTGTTTGGGTGACAAATTTCCCTAGTGTTTTCCCCTCCTTCTCTCTTCCTTCCACTGTTTAGAGTCACACTCGCCAGCTGCTGATCCTTCCTCGACACCTTGCATTGCCTATTGCGGTGTGTGCACTCTTACTCCTCCTTGTATATCTGTGTCCCTAACGATCTAGGCCTTGGAACCCCTTGTCTCTTGCTTGGTGTCTGCTCCTCTTGTAAATTCCAAAGTGTCTCCTGTCTCTCTAGTCCCTCATGGCATACTCTTTCTCCTCCCTGAAACCCAGGCTTGCTGTGTGTATATGTCCGTTTCTCCACTGTGCACCTGTTCCTCTCTAGCCTGGTTAGACTCTTCCTTCCTGGTCTTAATTCTCCTATGGATTTACTCTCAACTTCAGTGTTATGTGTGAAGTCCTGTTTCCTCTCCCCTTTTCCCGTGTGTTCTGCTACGTTCCTTACATTGTTCTGCTAACCTTGGTGTTGGCTTTCTTTGAGCATGGTTAATGTGTCTTGGGTCCTACTCCTGAGTTGAGCTACTTGGGACTTTTCCTGTGGCCTCGTTCCTACCCCACCCTCTTGGTCTCTGGACTTGGGAGGTTCATAGTGATGATCTTGACCACAGCCTCCCTCGGAGCCCAGCCACCACTAGATCTCGGGGGGAACATTTCGTCAGTAGCCCCTGCCTGCCTTGGGGGTTGTCCTTCCCTTTTGTAAACTCTGTTTTCCCCATTAGATCTCCTGAGTGCTGTTATAGCTCCTGAAAGTACTTTTTACTGTGTTCCTGATCCTGTCCTCACTCCCTATAATTGGTACCTATTCTGACTCCACGTAAGGTTCCCAGCTGTGGTCTTGACAGATGAAATGGTACATTGGTTACTTGGTAACAGTACATCGATTTTGTGGTTATCTTGTCATAGTATTAGCCAGTATTTTGGCTAGTTGGTTAAATGCAGTTACTGACCGTTTAACCAACTGACTATAGGGAACTGTGGTTACTAGTTGCAGTTATAGAACTGGCTATCCATTTCAGCTCTATTTCAAGGTTGGCAAGGAGGTGGAGATGGATGTGGTACTATCCCCCACTGCCTCAATGCTATCCCTTCTCATATCTCGGTGTGTTAACGGATGAGAGATTAGCCCACTGGAGTCTGGAACTGCTCGAGCATCCACCACTCACAGGTTCTTTGCAATGAACAGGACAGACAGGCAGATGTTCCTCCCTGCCATGCTCTATCCACCCTGCTGAGACACAGTCGCTCCCTGGACCACTCTAGGCACTCTGCCTGGAACTCTATGGTCCTGATGGACCTGCACGTGTGCAGAGGCTGCACGTGTCCTCACAGATAGAAGGCGGCCATGTGGGCGCCCCTTTGTCTGCATCAGCCAGCATTTGCCCACACGGCAGGCTCCACATTCACCAGGACGACCCTGTGGGTAGGGTAGGGGCCGGCAGCGAGTGCGGGTGAACATCTAGCGGCAGGTAAACATCTAGCGGCCCCATCTAGAGGGGGCTAATCTGGTCTACTAGCTTGTCTGTTTTTACCCTCTGAGGCTGCTATGGGGCTACCATCACTGGGTGAAGCCAAGCCAGGAGTCATGGATCCACCCATTACATCCTAGGGTGAGTGGCAAAGGAATGGAGCAAGCCTGAGAGAGGGAATGAGTGAGCAAGGGGGAGAGCAGCTGAGACCCCAAAGCCAGGGAGGCTCTGCAGGACCCCAGCCCCAACACAGAGAGAGAGCGAAGGAATTCCTACCAAGGGAGCTAGTGAACAGCAACCGTACCAAGCAGCCTAGAGCTAATGGGAGAGTTTGATTAGTCCTTGGTTCCCTCTGCCTTGGTGGGTGGGGATGTGAAGGTTCACTACACTTCACAAAGAAACCAGTACCTAGTACCGAGATCCAGTCACCCAATCTAACTACTGCTAAAAATATTCCAGAGCATCATTCCTAGTTCTCCACTAGGAGGAGAGAACCTCCAGCTGGAGTGGTTTTTTACCTGACACTCCCATACACCAAAATAGAAGTGTTGGGTAAAATAAAATGACCGAAGGTGGCAGCCCTAGCTCCAGTTTGTGGGCCAAATCCAGTCCATGGCTGTCTTTCATTTGGCCCCTTTCCAATTCCTGAATCTGGCACTGCCCTCAAATGCTGAATGAGCCAGCTCAGGGGAAAAGGGAATGAAGAAAAGGGCATGCATTCAAGATAAGGAGAGATGGACCCATGATCTGGACCCTCCCTTACCTTCCCCCATTGGGAGTACAGCACTTAAGTTCCCCCACATCTGGCCTGTTGAGCTTGTACTCATTTTCAAAGTGGTCTGGGGGGAAGAGAAAAGGCTTCCCACCCCTGATCCAGGCCTTTCTACTATACGGGATTGGAATTTGGGGTGCAACCCTAGCAGCTGACGACATATTCATCTTCGGAGCCACCTCAGCCAGTGCAGGCAGCAGCAATCCCACCCGAGCAAAGGGAAAACACCATCGGTCCCTATGCCACTGCCCTATCAGCTAAACAACCCTCCAGAAGGCAAAACAAACATTCAAAACTGAAAAATGCTCAGCTGCAAATCCGAAGCTAGTCGCTGTAGAGAACAATGTGAGACCGGAGGCAAGGCCGGACTGCTACAGATCCCTGCGCAGAATGATTGTGCCTACCAAACATCCTCACTACAGTGACATGGGCAAAACCAAGGCAGACTCTTCTTGAATTCAACATCCGTGATCACAAGCTCGAGGCAAATTCAGAAGACATGGACCACGAGCCAAATTCAGAGGGGAGTAAATGTGTAGCCAGAGGGAGAGGGCAGTGACTGAAGCAGGGAAGAAAAATTGCATTCTAAATATCAGCAAGTGCCTTACTGGTCTCCCCTGCTCTGATCTCGCCCCTCGTATCTCCGTTCACTGCTCTGCTGCCAAAGGCATCCACCCTGCCCGTCGCCTTGTCCACGTTCAGCCCCTCCTCTCCACCCTACACTGGCTCCCTCGACAGGAACGCATTCAGCACAAGCTCCTGGTCTTCACCTTCAAGGTTCTTCATGGCCTTGCTCCCCCCCAAACTCTCCTCTCTCGTATTCTGCCACTCCCCTACCCAGGAGCTTCACTCCTCCTCTGCCCCCACCCTTGGCTGCTTGCGACTCACCTGCTCCTCTAAATTCTTTGCCCCTTCTCTCTTGCTGCCCCTCATGCCTGGAATTCCCTCCCTGGTCACATCTGTTCTGCTCCCTGCCTACAAATTTTGAAATCCCTCCTGAAAACCCACCTCTTCCATTAGGCCTTCCCTAGCTTGTCATGAGTGAAATCCCTCCCTCAGAATCTCTTCCCTGTAACAAGCTTAAGCACTTGCACCTGCATTTTCTCAACTTCATGAATGTATCCTTGTCTTTTGTTCACCTCTCCCTCATCTCTCCCTTCCTTGTCTCTCCTAAATTGTAAACCCTTTGGGGTAAGGGCTTGTCTCTAACTACTGATTATACAGTGCCAGGTACACTGCTTGTGCTATATAAATAACTATTAATAAATAAAATAAAATATAATAAATAATAATAATAATAAGAGGCACGAAGTAGTAATAAGGGAGAGAGAGAACTGACAGAGAGACAGCAGATAGACAGAAATGACAATGGGCACAGAAGATTAAACCCCTAACACAGCGTGTGACTGTGTGGGTTGCCCTAATCCCTGTCTGAGATTGTCCTTTTCTCTCATGGCAACTAGCTCATCTGCAGTAAATTGAACTGAATTAAACTGGATTTCAAAATTCAAAGCTTGCCAACCCAAGAAACACCAGATTTGTATCTCCTTGCAGGCCTGTTATCAAAGATCAGAGAACTAGGGGTTTAAGTAATCTCAGCTGCATAGGGACAGCCTTATCCCATGACCTATAGGCTTCTTTCTTCTCGGAGAAAAGCAGTAGGGGCAGGTGGGACCTTTCCCCTCAACACTGCATTTCCTGGTTTAGTACTAGTGCGTTGCAAGGTCACACTCCTGCATTGTGGAAGGGCACAGGTCACTGCTGGTGTGGGGGCGGGAATGCGTAACGGTAGCCAGAACCAGAAGCAATATTTTGTGGTGTGTTTCACTGGCAATATTTTGTGGCGTGTTTGTGGCTTCATTGTTTACTGAGAGAATATGGGCAGTGCTATGTGGGGTACGGAGCCCCACAAGCATTCAGTTATAGGCTATCCTTCTCCTGGCCCCTCTATGTGCAATCTAGGTGTAGAAGGCAGTTGGTAGTAGCCGAAGTGCCTTAAGGGCTCTGAGGAATTCAGTCTTGAAGAAGGGGGTCCTGGGGTTTCTAGTCAACACCGGGGCCTACTGCGTGAACTGGGGGCTTTGCACACCCTTGACTCCAAAGACCAGGGATGGGGAATTGTAGGGATGGTTCTCACCACTGAGGAGCAGCAGGAGGGCCCTGTGGGAGCTGGATGAGGGGAGCTCTTCAGTCTCTCCTGTCACAGCGCTCACTCCAGGCCCTGCGTAGTGCGTACATTTGAAAGCAGACGTCCAAAGACATTCCACACAGCAGGGGCAGGGCAAGATGGCGTTCCTCAGAGGTCTCCTCAATCCCAAACCAGTTACTCAGGTTCCTGGACTGTAGCTGGGGGAGGCAGACCCCTAGAGGCACTTGCAAAGGGAGCGTGTGGCCAAACCCACTAAGAGCTGAAACAAATATCCACTACTCTCTGTTATCTGGCCCAATATCACAGTATCTGCTGGTATCCAATTGGATACCAAATGATATCTGGATAGCATCTGGCAGATATCTGGTTAACCAGATTACTGATTACCGAATAGATAAACTCGCTCACTCCGGACTGGATTTGGTTATGCAGCAAACGGCAGTGTAATAAACAGCAAACAGTAACAACTGCTATTCTGGTTTGGAGGTTAATCTTCACAGGAACGGGATAGTTACCAGATACCATGCCAAACTATCCAGATTACCGGATATTAACCATGGATAATACATTTGCTATTCATCCCAGCACTGGCCCGACTCTTCAGCATTACAGACCAGCAAACACGCCCCAATCCCATCCCTGCTGCGGCAGCCTGTGAGACTGAGTGTGCAGCACAAAGCTCCGGCAGGGGCCATATCCAAAATGCTGGTGTTTGTGAATTGGCCAGCAATGCACAAGAAGCCTTTGACAGAAAGGCTAGAATCAGGGCGCCAGTCCACTTCAGTTCCAGGCTAGCCACCCGACTACCTTTCCTACTTCCCTGCCCACAACTCCTGGCTGGAAACTCCAGCTGGGCATGGTTGTCTAGGGGAGAGGCCAATGCCATCTGGAGATGACGTTGAAAAACTGACTGCTCTTTCTTCTACATTGTGTGTCTTTGTTGCTTCTGGGGTCACAAAATTGTATTCAAGTGTCAAAATGGGGTTGTTCAGACAAGGATATCAGTGGGTTCGGGCATTATGACCAGGAAGTGAAAGGGAAGCTCAGAGAGGAGAAGGCAATTGCAGAGAAGCTGAATGAATTCTTTGCTTCAGTCTTCACTGCAGAGGATGTTGGGGAGATACCCACGTCAGAACTATTTTTCATAGGTGATGAATCAGAACTGTCAAAAATCAACATAACTATGGAGGAGGTTCTAGAGCACATTGACAAGCTAAATAGTAACAAATCACCAGGACCAGATGGTATTCACTAAAATTTACCACTGTACCTGAGAATTGGAGGGTAGTGAATGTTGTAACCTATTACTAAAATCTGCCACTGTATCTGAGAATTGGAGGATAGTAAATGTAATGCTGATCTTTTTAAAAGGCTCCAGAGGCGATCCTGGAAACTACAGACCAGTGAGCCTAACAGTGCAGGGAAAACTGGTAGAAATGGTTGTTAAGAACAGAGTTACTGGGCATATTGATAAACACAGCATAATGGGGAAGAGTCGACATACATTTAGCCAAGGGAAGCCGTGCTTCGCTAATCTACTGGAATTTCTTTAGGGTGTAAATAAGCATGTGGATATGGGGGAGCCGGTCGATATAGCATATGTGGATTTTCAGACGGCATTTGGTAAGATCCCTCACAACAGATGCTTGAAGAAATTGAATAGGATAGGAGGCAGTGTCCTATCATGGATTGGTAACTGGTTAAGGGATAGGAAGCAAAGAGTAGGACTAAATGGTCAGTTTTGCAATGGAGAGAAGTAAACAGTCCCAAGGATCTGTACTGGGACCGGTGTTGTTCAATGATCTGGAAGTGAGATGATCAAAACTGCAGATGATACAAACTTATTCGAAATGACCCAGTTATTCAATGTAGTTAAAACCCGAGTGGACTGTGAAGAATTGCAGGAGGTTCGTGTGAGACTGGGTGGCTGAGCAGCCGCCCTGAGCTGTTTTAGGAGGGGTGGGGTAGAAATTTGAGAAATAAATAAATAAATAAATGGCAGATTAAATTTAATGTTGACAAGTGCAAAGTGATGCACATAGGGAATAATCATCCAAACTATTGTACACAATGTTGGGTTCTAAATTAGGGGTTACCAATCAGGAAAAGGATCTTGGAGTCCTTGTGGACAATACATTGAAATCCTCAGCTCAATGTATCCGCGGGACCGCCTCACTCCCCGGGTCCTGGATCGGCTGGGAGCGCCCTTCTCGAGGTCGCCTGAGTTTTTCGGGTAGCACCTATGAGAAGGACGTTCCCAGTGGCCTCACCAAGGCTGTGGAACACCCTCCCAGCAGAGGCGCCTGTGGCCCCGGACCTCCCCTCCTTTCAACGACGGTGTAAGATCTGGCTGTCCCGCCAGGCTTCTGGGGAGGGAGACAGGTGATGCGTGAGGGATTAGTGCGGGGGGCATAGGGTTAAGCTCTATCATTGTGTCTATTTTACATTGTTGGATTTTATATTTATATTTTTATATTTATATTGTGGCTTATGTTTTTAATGATACATTGTGAGCCACCCCGAGCTGCTAATAGCAGGAGGGTGCGGGATAAGAAATTATACTGAATGAATGAATGAATGAATGAATGCGTGGTGGCAGCCAAAAAAGCAAACAGAATGTTAGGAATTATTCGGAAAAGGATAGAAAATAAAACTGAAAATATCATAATG
Source organism: Sphenodon punctatus (assembly GCA_003113815.1). Lineage (NCBI taxonomy): Eukaryota > Metazoa > Chordata > Lepidosauria > Sphenodontia > Sphenodontidae > Sphenodon > Sphenodon punctatus. The sequence continues at coordinate 1,809,082 of QEPC01001126.1, forward strand.
CCTCCATATAAATCTATGGTGCGACCACACATTGAATATTATGAGCGACGGCCCTAGCCTGAGGGTGCCTGGGGCAGTACCCTGCCCCCGCTCTCCCCCGTCCCCGGTGCCACTGACAGTAGCGCTCACTGCGCACCCCCTCCCCCCCCATTCCCTAAATCTCCCACACCCTCCCTGCACCCCTTCCATGATCCCAGGCCCCCAGCCTGGGAGACACTGGGGAGGGGGGGGTGAGCGGCGGGGGGGGCGGACTCAGGGAGCAGAGGCTGGGGGCCTGGGATAGAAGGGGGGAGGGCGTGCGAGACTGGGGTATAGGGGAATTTGGGGGGGGTGTTGTGGGGACAGACAGACTGGGGGGCACTTTGGAGGGGGGGGAGGGTGTCGCTCTGTGTTTGCATGATGACAAAATGGCCTCTCTACTCATGATTGGGAGGGGTGAAGGAAAGCAGCAGCAATGTATCAGTGAATGCATTGCTGCTTTCCTTCTCCTCTCCCAGTATGAGTAGAGAGGCCATTTTGTACATTTGTGGTTCCACTGGTCATGGCTACTCTGTTTTTTTTAAATGGTCCCTTTGCTGTTTCACTGCTGCTTCCTGCTGTTGCTGGAAAGTCGTTTTGTGTGGACAGGCATTTGGCTGCCGGGGATAAGGTGTGGCTGCTGGGGATGATGCTGGTTGGACTAGGGGCCTGCTTTGGTGGGAATGCAGCCCCGAAAGGGGCCAAACTGCTTTTTAAGAAGGGGGTCTGTGTTCTTGAACAGGCAGTTTGTTGGTGAAGCTACTAGGGATGCTGGTCTGGATTTATTTATTTATTTATTTAATAAATTTATACCCCGCCCCTCCTGCCATGCAGCCCGGATGTGTCTGATTTGGTGGCAATGCATCCCTGAAACTGGCCAAAACATTTTTTAAAGGCCTGTGTGCTTGCACAGGCGTTTGGCTGCCGGGGATGCCTTTGGGGGCTTATGGGAATGGTTTGGTTTGTTTATGTGTGGTTTTCTGGTTTTTATATGGGTTTTGTTCACTTGATGATGTGGAGTGTTAAATACTAATCCCCATGCCCACCCCCCCAACACACATGCAGCAGAGGGTGAGGGGGAATTAGTATTTAATGCCCTATGATTCAATTGAGGTTTTGAAATCTTGAGATGTAATGGTTAGTCTGGTGTTCTTATGGGTGTTCAAAATTCTAGAAATGTGATGTTTGTGATAAAATTGAGGTTTTGAAATCGTGAGATGTAATGGTTAGTCTGGTGATCTTATGGGTGTTCAAAATCCTAGAAATGTGATGTTTGTGATAAAATTGAGGTTTTGAAATCGTGAGATGTAATGGTTAGTCTGGTGATCTTATGGGTGTTCAAAATCCTAGAAATGTGATGTTTGTGATAAAATTGAGGTTTTGAAATCTTGAGATGTAACTGTTAGTCTGGTGATCTGCTTGCTTTTAAACCTGGCAGAGGAGGTGAATATAACCTGCCTAACTGAAATTGCTGGATTAAGTAATGTAATGTCCATCTAATGTTAACCCTGGGAACTCCTTGCTGCTGGCTGGGTTATGCCCTGGCTCTGCCTACCGTATCCTAGGCTCCGCCCCTAGGCCCGCCTTACTACCCCAGTGCCCCAAAACCCACCAGCCGCCCCTGTGAGCAGTTCTGGTCGCCCCATCTCAAAAAAAGATATAGTAGAACTAGAAAAGTTACAGAGAAGGGCAACAAAAATGATAAAGGGAATGTAACGGCTCCGGTACAAAGAGAGTCTTGATAGGTTAGGACTCTTCAGTTTGGAGAAGAGACGACTGAGAGAGGATACAAATGTTTATAAAATCATGAGTGATGTGGAATGAGTAAATAGGAAACTGTTATTTACCCTCTCAAATAATACTAGAACTAGGGGATGCTTCATGAAACTAACTGGAGTAGATTCAATCCAAAGTCTTTTTTCACTCAGTGCACAATTAACGTGTGGAATTTGTTGCCAGAGGATGTGGTCAGGGCCAGTAGAACAGATGGGTTTAAAAAATGATTGGATAAGTTCTTGGAAAGTAGGTTCCTTTAACAGCTATTAGCCAAGTAGGTTTAGAGAAGTCACTTCTTACTGTTTGTTGGGAGCTGGGAATGAACAACAGGGAATGGATTATCCTTTGGGATCTATCGGGTACTTCTCCCAAGCAACTGAGATTGGCCACTGTCGGCAGGATGCTGGGCTCAATGTACCATTGGCCTGACCCAGTATGGCACTTCTTACGTTCTTAGGAGTTTGAGAAGCACTGGGCATGGGCGAGGCAGCATTTCCCACGGCACTGTGGAACAAATAATAGAGACTTGGGGTCCTGGTCCCAACCCACGTGCATCCTCTCTGTCACCTGCAAAGCAGAGGAATGCTTGTCCCCTCTCCAGGGCAAGGACAGGTGGCTTTGGTTATAATGAAGGCTGCAGAAAACACAGAAATATTGGCGTCACTTAATATCCCGGCCTCCTGCTTGCCGCCAGTTCTCCTTGACTGAAGCTAGGGGCTGTTCCCTTCGGTGCCTCTTTCCTACCTAACCAGGCAGCATTTTCAGTCCGACTCGGCAGACTGATTAGGTGCTAAGGATGACTCATCGCAGTCTCACTGGCTTGCCTGGCACAGCTAAAACCACAGGCTCCTGTTGTTGCTTTCCGGGTAAGCTGGTCATCCTTCCTGAAGTTGGGCTAAATGACCCTTGAGGTGGCTTTCACTCCTACAATTCTATGAATCAGTGCTGGAACTAAGGAAATTGAGGCCCCGTTTAAATTGGTCATGTGGGTCCCTTTCTAAAATAGGAATTTTTGAAAGACACTGACTCACCCATTAGAAAAAAGAAAAGTGTTACTATGATTAATTTTTGGCGTTCCGTTAAACAGGTCCATATATTTTACATATATTGTTATTTCTAGTTTATTTGTGGACCCCTTGTGTTGGGGGCCCTTCCTGAATTGCTGCAGGCCCTCCATAGGCTGGGACTCCCTGGTTTTTGAGGGTCTATGAGCCCATATTGCAGACCAGTGCCTTCCACACTCATGCTGCCATTTCAAGGTTATTCACAGGCTTCATGTATTCAAGACCACAGAGAATCACCAACATGTGCGGCCTTGTGCTGTACTTGTCTGGATCTGGTCCTGCCAGGAATACTTTAACATGTAGGTCCTGGATGTTGTGCTTGGTGACAGGGCCTGTATGTAAACTAGGGGCGGGAAAACCGGTAAATCCGGTATCCGATAATGCCGGTACTGGGCGTACCGGCATTATCGGATTCGACCTGGTAATCCGGTCCGGGTACCGGATTCCGGGTACTGGATTTTTTTACATTGCAGCCATTTAAAAATGGCTGCAATGTAAAAAACTTAAAGCCCCAGCAAAAAAGTTTAAAAAAACAAACCCTCCCCGAGTCCAGGCTGCGCGGGTGGAAGGGGGGACACCCCCCACCCACCCTGCCCAGCCTGGATTTTTGTTTAAAAAAAGACTCAGAGGCGAGCCCACC
>QEPC01001126.1:1820665-1846835 GCA_003113815.1 Sphenodon punctatus
GCAGGTGGAGGCGGTGGCTAACGCCGCCTTTCGCCAGCTGTATCTGGTACGGAGGCTTCAACCTTACCTCTCCGGGCCCGATCTGGCCACTCTCATCCATGCCTTCATCACCTCGAGGCTAGACTACTGGAACACGCTCTACATGGAGTTTCCCTTGTTTCTGGTTTGGAGGCTGCAGCTAGTGCAGAATGCAGCGGCCCGTCTCCTGATGGGGACGTGGTGGCGTGAGCACATAACACCAGTGCTCCGCGCTCTGCACTGGCTGCCAATAGCGTGCCGAGCCAGATTCAAGGTGTTAGTATTGATTTATAAAGCCCTGCATGGTCTGGGCCCCTCCTGTCTCGGGGACCATCTCGCCCTCCACGCCTGAGAGCGATCCCTTCGGTCCACCGGGGGCGCCTTTCTGGAGGTCCCCGTGTAAGACGGGGAGGGGGGGGCACAATGGAGAGGGCGTTCTCAGTGGCCGGGCCGCGGTTATGGAATTCCCTCCCGGAGGAGGCGGCTTGCCTGGCCGCGGGGCTGTTGGCCTTTCGACGTATCTGTAAGACTTGGCTGTTCCCCCGGGCCTTTGGAGGGGAGGGTGGGGTAGGGGGGCGGGGATTAGAGGGGAGGGGAGGGGAACGTTGGGGGGGTGTAGTTTTAATTATTTATATTGTTGTTTTTATGTATTTTATTGTTGTTCTAACTGTTGTGAGCCGCCCCGAGATGCCGTAGGCATGATGGGGTGGCCAATAAATATAAAGAAATAAAATAAATAATAAATAAAATATCAGTGTCCCTAATTACCATAATGACATTTATGAATCTATGCACAGGGTTAGCTTTTTTCCTGCATTCAACAGATTAGAACATACATTTCATGCAGTAACTTGTCCTCCCCCCACTCCCATGTTGTAGTAATTTGAGATTTGGTCCCAGGTGCCAATTGAAACCAAAAGCTTTATTGAAAGTTGATAAAATTGTTCCCCCGTTTTTACATAATTGGTAATAAGCAGCTGTACATGGGGGTCAATGGCTCAGCTTCAGGAGAAAAACCCAATTTCACTTTCCTGGTTTACGTTGTGGCTACCCAGAAACTGTACTAGCCTTTTGTTGAAGGAACTGATGTTGTTGCTAACATGGGCAGTGCCTAACAACAGAGTGAACTCAAGTTGATTTACCTCCCTTGCATAAACTCATCCCTGTGCTAGTATGCAGAGTTCATGAGGATACATGGTTCAGTGCACCATATGCAGATGGCAGCTACCAACCACACGTAGCTTGGGCAAAAAGCTGATGATTTACAGTAACCCTCAAGCTCAAACCCTTGAGGTAGGGCAAGTTTGCAAGCTCTGCCGGGCACTCTCTAAACTCCAGTGTAGGCTGCTGTTTATGCACAATTCCTTGGGAGCGAGATCTGTTTCCTCGCAGTGTTCCACCAGCCAGAGCATCCTACGTACGAGGCTTGCTCGGCCATCCAGATGTGCTCCATGGCTGTCTGATGGCCTTCTAGTGACCCGCAGCATACAGCTGGCAGGCTGCTTTAAGCAGGGTGGGAGGAAGCCTTCAGAAGTCGAAGGGTGGGTACTCGTGGGCTGGAAATGCACTGTGGGCTAGAGGTTCTGTACCCCTGACTTAAAGTGACAGCCAATAATGAGCCTATAGGTAGATTACAAATCTAAATGTAGAGCCAGAGTCAACCTAAATGGCTAGAGTTGACATTCATAGATACCTCTGTGGGATGGAGGCATCTCTGCTCTTGCACACTGAGTAATTAAGCCATCTGGCCAAAGCTCAGAGAACGTCTAGTCTGACCCTCTGTACAGCACAGGCAAAGAAATCTCAATGTAAAGTGCATAAAGCGTGAAGCAAGAGGCTACATAGAGAGAAAGGATACGGTGGCACAAAACGGGTTCTTAGCACTGGGGTTCTTAGCATATTAAGGTGAAAAGGGGCCATTGAGTCAATGTAGTCTGTTTCTCCACTCCTCACACACTGAATTCCCTCCAGTTATCACTACAGCACTCTCACCAGATCACACTTGGCTAAAGTGTGTCTTTCTGCAGGGCATCTAATAAAACGTTTCCAGGCAGCCACTCATTGTGTTCTTCATTTTCTGAATGGCCAGCCTGAAACATAGAGGGCCCTACTTTCAGAAGTACTGAGTGCTCATAATTGCAAATGAAGCCTCACCCAGTCTGGTGACCCAGCCACCTGCCCAACCCTGCAGAACACCCCACCCCCCCTTCCCTTGCCCTTAGGGAGCCCCATAATTAGGACAGGAGTCTGGGCCCCATGGTGGTAACACTCATTGGTACCAGTTATGAGGGGAGGTGTGGGAGAGAGGTTCTGGAAGCCAACGTTAGACTACTTGGAAGTTAGCCTTACATCTGTGGTGGCGAAATGCTTCCAGTTCCATGCACAGGACCATCAGGGTTAGAAGGGCTGAGAAGATGACAAGATGAGGAGTTTAAATTGATTAGATGTGACAAAACATCTTGGGAAAGGTGGGGCCTACGCAGAAAGGATGAGCTCTCCCGAATCCGATTGAAGCAAAACTCTGTTGGCATAGGAAATGGATAGGGTGTGAGCATGCAGGGGCCATTTTTTCTAGATAAGACACTACCACACAGGTCCATTCGTCCATTCCCCACACACACCCCAGCTCCCATCTGAAGTTGGGGGCGGGGGGGAGGGCGCTCCCGCGAGCCACCCAGCACCCACCCATGACCCCTCATGGAGCACTGGCGAAAAAGCTGGAGTGCTCCGTGCAGGCAGAATGGTGCATGGGGACAGGTGCCCACGCATCCCCAGCCTGTATGAGCAGCGGCAGGACTCAGCCTGGGTTCCCCAGTGCTCAGCTGGGACATGTCAAGATCAGAGGCCAGCCTGGCGTGCTTCCCCCTCCATCATAGTCCGTGGCAGGGGAGCGCGTGGGGGCTTCCGGGGTACCCGCTCCATGTGCGTGGGCGCGCCGCAGACATCCCACTCAGCAGACACGGACCTGCCCGCCCCCCGCCCGTGCTTGTTTAAAAACAGCCACGGTGCTAAAACTAGGAATGGTGACGAACTGACAGGAACTGAGGAGCACATAAATCAGCCAGATAAATCTGTTAAAGATGCCAGCTGCCGTAGTTCTAAAAAGGTATCTCTGCATCCAGCAAAGGGTAAGATGCAAACTGCAATGAGACTAGAGCAAGGGCAGGACATTACTGCAGGGGACAGGTCTTTGCAATCTACAAGAAGCTAAATATAAACAGGCTCCTGGTCAAATATAAAACTACAACTGTCTATGCAGTGATGTGAGGAATTTAAACAGCAAAATCAGGGGAACTAGAGCGCCAAGCAAGGAAGGAGACCCTTGATATGATAGGCATCACTGACACATGGTGGAATAGTAATAGCCATTGGAAATTGGAATCATAAACTATACAGGAAAGGCAGAGTGTGCCAAAGGAGATGGGGGACCAGCAACGCATCTAAAACAATTCACAGGACAGAATGAGATAAGAATTTTGAGTAGAGAACGGCACAGCTGAACCTGTATAAAGATAAATTCCACACTAGGAATAAAAATATGCTATTAAAAAAGCAGTGCCTCTGACCACTGGCTCCGGGTAAGGAAACTCACAGGACAATTCTCCACCATGAATGGAAGTGAGAGTTTTGTCATTGACTTCAATGGGTGGAGAAGGGTGCTCACAGTGTATGTTAAGAGAGAACAGGGAACAAGCAAAAGCCAATAAAATTGTAATTTGTTCTTAAAATTGTGTACAAGATGAGTTAAGGTTGCTAGATAACCCATACTCCTTGAGGCAAACCCCAACATGAATGGAAATACATTGATGGTTTCCACAGTGACTGCATGTAAGCTACTCAAAGACTTCTCTCCTTATGTCTACCCTGTACCCTTTGCTACAACTCAACATAGGTTAACCATCATGTAACTCAAAGTATCTAACTACGTCAGGAGAACACCTTTGGATAATGAACTGCTAAACTGGTGCAAAGGGCTTTAAACTAGATATATTTACAAGAGTGCCAAGCAAGATATTATCTACAAGATATTATTATTTATCATTTCTAAGTACCCAAGTACTTTACAGTACTTATCTAGTTCACCCCCACGGCAACAATATTAGGGTGTTTTCACATGGACTTCTCCGGGCCGTAGAAGCAGCCCTCACCTGGCCTAGCGGCTGGCTCCTAACTGTGGTGGAGCTTAGCCAGGGCGGTGACATGGGGATTTCCCCACCTCATCGCCCAGGCTAAACTCCACCACAGACAGGAGCCAGGCTGTGGTGAAAGCAGGTGGCAGTTTTTAAAAGTGACACTAGGCACAGATTAATCCATGCTACAGCGGATTAATCCGTGCCCTACGTCATGTCTGAAAACAACCATAGACCACTTTCTCATGTTATCTTGAACGGGGGTGCGTGTTATTCCATTTTTATGCCACAAGAACACTGTGAGCAGGTCCCCCAATGTAGCTTTTACAATCACAGTGTTCTCGCGGCATAAAAGCGGAATAGCGCATTCCTACATGTGTTAATTCCCATGAAAATACAGTCACAATCCACACACACCAGTAGCATGAGAAAGTGGCCTGAGCCTCAGTTCCCTATCTGTAAAATGGGAGTAAGAGACAGTGGCAAGACCACACAGTGAATTCACAACTAAGGTGGAATTTGAACCCTGGTCTCCCAAGTCTCTGTCTGACACATTATCCACTAAGCTACACTAGTTCTTAAAACAGCAAAAGGGTGACAAAAGGCCACAGGCAAGTACAAAGGACGGGGGCTTCCACACTGGCTTAGAAACTAGGAGAACTATGGAGAACCACAGTAAGGCCCAAGGCACAGCTTGAAGCACTGCTTGGAATCTACTACCACTATTGCCAAATACCTATACACAAACGCAAAGAATAGGGACAGCAAATAGGATGAACTGGAAGTAAAAAATCTGCAAGGGAAAAACTAGAGTTGCTTGTGTGGTGTAGTGGCTAAGAGCACAGTACTAGGATCAGGAAGTAGAAGGAGGCCCCTGGATCAAGACTTGCTTTAGGCATGAATTCACTGGGTGACCTTGAGCCTGTCACAGAACTCTCAGCCTAACCTACCTCATAGGGTTGTTGTGAGGATTACTAGTTGAGTTAATTAGGTTAATGGTTAATTGTTAAAAGTAAGTTGAACTGTGAGCCACCCTGAGCCTAAGGGAAAGGGGTGGAATACAAATTTAAATAAATAAACCTCTTGTGGTTTTGACCCTGATGCTCCCCTAGGCCAAAATGGGAGTGTTTGGGTCAAAACTGCAAGCGGTAGCACCCATGTGCCCTAACTGGCATTACTGAGATATGGTAGGACGACTGGAATATCAGAATTGAGGGGTACAGCTTGTTCTGGAAGGTCAGGCAAAGGAAAAAAGGAGGGGTGTTGCACGGTTTATCAGGAAAGAAATATTGCTTGCACTAAGGTCCCAGAAGAAGGGAGTGGCAGAGCTGAAGAAAGTTTCTAGGTCAAGATAAAAGGAGAGAAAATAAAAGAGATAATCATGGTGGTGGGTGGTATACAATAGGTCTCCCAATCCAGGCGTATTAGGTGGATGGGGCAGACTTTTGAGCGGGTAGCTAAAGCATCCAAAAACACATGCATCGATGATAATGGAGGCCTTCAACTGTTTTGATTTCTGTTGGGGAAGTAATGCAACAAAATTTAGCCCTTGACAAATGTGAGGGACAACTTTCCCTTCCAGAAGGTTAAGGAAAGAGCCAAGAGGATGGCCATTTAAGATCCAATTCTGACCAACAGGGAGGAATTAGATAAGAATGGTTACGGTGGTGGGCAGCTATTGTGAAATAACAGAATTAATAATTCTAAGGAAAGGCAGGAGAGAGATTTCCAGAGTACAATGATAGACCTTCCCTATTAACTCTCTGAGTTCTTTGAAGTCTGCTTCCCTGAAGTCTGTTGTCTGTATTTTGCTAATCTCTTTTCTAAGGATTATGAACTCTATCCTTTCACAGGAGCTACCTCCCAAGTTACCTCCGTCATCTTAACATTTTCATCTAATTCCTCCCTGTTGTTCAGACTCATATCGAAAATGGCTGTCCCCCTGGTTGTTTCCTTAACCTTCTGGAAGAGAAAGTTGCCCCCCACACATCAAGAACTTTCTGGACATTATCTGTTTTGTTGCATTATTCTTCCAACAGCTATCAAAGTGGTTGGCAGAGTTCAAAAAAACTCAAAAGCTAGTAAGCTAAGTCCTATTGATAGAAAAAGTAAAAGAAATGGAAGTCCAGGAGGGCTAATAATTTCTAAAAAGTAATCATCATCATCATCAATCAATTTATTGTGGTCGCACTATGGCATCACAAATGTATAAGCAAGAACAAATATAAATAAAACATAGAAACACTCAAAAGTAAGATTGCAGGTACAAATGAAAGAAAGCAGACCTAGATTGGGCGGCTGGGTGGGGGGGTGTCCGTGTGACCGCCGGTGGGGGATGGGGGTGCGCTCCCACGCTCCCGTGCATGGAGGCATTGGAGAAAACGGAGGTGCCTCTGTGCGTGGGTGGAGGTGGGTGGGCTGCCCTGGCACCGCACACTCGCCGCAGCCTCCACCCCAGCACCGCGGCTCCTCCCAGGCCCATTTGAAAAGGCCCGTTGTTACACAAGGACCTTGTCAATGACCGGAGAACCAAAAGAGAGGCATACAGGAAGCTGGCGGATGGACGTGTCCTTAAGGGCGAGTATCAAGCAGTAGCGAAAGCATGCCAGGGCAAAAAACAAGAAGGCAAACGAACATAATGAACTGCAACGATAAAGGAATTTGAGAGAGAACGAGAAGGGATTTTACCAGTATGTTAAAAGAAAGAGAAATGGTAACGTTGTGGGACCGCTGCTCGGTAGGGAAGGTGAGCTGGTTTATGGAAGATGAGAGAAAGCGGAATTGCTCAATACTTACTCAGCTTCAGCCTTACCAAAGACAGTAAGCTTTGACCAGATGATTAACAAAACTAAAATGAGCTTGGATGGGAGGCAGATGCAGGTCAGGATAGCTAAGGAGCGCATTAGCAAATACCTGGCCAATATTTATTTTATTTATTTCAGGATTCTTCTATCTCGCTCCCTCCTGCTCGCAGAGCAGCTCGGGGTGGCTTACACAGAAGTAATCTCCATAAATAATGAATTATTTTAAATCAGAGGGGCCTGATGAACTGCACCCTAAGGTTCCCAAATCAGCAATTATTGTTGCAAATTCCTGGAGAAGTCAGTCCCAGAGGGCTGGAGAAGAGCAAACAACATGCCTATTTTTTAGAAAAGAGAAATAAGCTGAACTGCTGCGTTCAGAGTAGGAATTAATGGCTTGGTATCAAGTTAGGGTGGCCAGATATGCATATTTTAGAGGACACTTGTGAGAAATACAGGTTGTAGGGATTCATTGGCTCCGATGCATCCCTGCAACCTGTTATTCTCATAAGTGTCCTCAAATCTGCATATCCGGCCACCCTATATCAAGTGGGGATGTGCCGAGGTCTGTCCTGGGTCCAGTACTCTTTTATGTTTTCATTCATGACATGGACAAGGGAATGAGTAGTATGGGGGTGGGGGGAAAGGGCAAAGTTCCCAACCTCAAGAGAGAGTCACATACCAAAATCTTCAGATGGCCAAGAGCCATTTATTCTTCACCTATAAAGCTCTTCACAACCTTGCTCCCCCCTACCTCTCTGCACTTATCGCCCTCCATACTCCAGCCCGTGCACTTCGCTCCTCCTCTGTCCCTTCTCTCACCCTTCCACGCCTTCCCTGCTCCCCTAAGCGCCTTCGTCCCTTCTCACTTGCTGCCCCCCATGCCTGGAACTCCCTCCCTGTCCACATCCGCCTTGCCCCCTCCCTTCATACCTTCAAATCTCTCCTTAAAACTCACCTCTTTCGCTCTGCTCTGTCTGACTCTTTATCCTGCTGAGCCACTATTCCTATACCTACGATCGGTTTACCCTTATCCTTGCAACATGGACCTGCCTGCTGTCATTCTCATCGTAACCAAGCCAAGTACGTGCACTTGAGACCTCGCATCTTCATGAATGTTAGACCCCTTGTCTCTCCCTCTGTTCCCCTTCCTAAGTCTCTCCCCCAGCTCCTGTCTCTCAGATTGTAAGCCCTAGGGGCAGGGACCGTGTCTATTTTATTACTTTGTAAAGTGCCAGGTACACTGCTGGCGCTATATAAATGTTTGTTCATAATAATAATAATAATACGCACACACCCCCTCAAATTTGTATATTATAAAATTATACGTATAATATGATTTATACATTATATATATAAAAAATGTTCTCTATAAAATTTGGCATACCCACAGCAGGAAGACTAGAAAATAAACAGCGGGTCTGTCAAATCGCAGGGGGCTAAAAGGAATTACTAAGGAAGCTAAGCGTGCTGCTGAGAAGAGAATTGATTTCTTTGCATGAGACTTCACCAAAAAGGATGTTGATGAGGTACCATCAGAGGACGAGGTGCTTGAAGAAGAGGTGCTGAAGTAAACAGATAAGTTAAAACACAGTAAGTCTCCAGACCCCAATGGGATACATCCAAGCATTCGGAAGGAACACAAAAATGAAGTGGTTGAGCTACTGGCAAAAATATGCAATCTCACATAAAAAAAGCGCTATTCTGCTAGAGTACCGGAGGGTAGCAAATGTTGTACTTATATTTTTAAAAAGGCTTGAGGAGATCAGGGAATTACAGTCCATTTCAGCCGTATGTGTCTATACCTGGTAAATTGGTAGAAATAATAATTAAAGATAGAGCAATCCAACACCTGGAAGATCAGGATTTGATAGAGTCTAGCCAGCATGGTTTCTGCTAGGGAAAATGGTGTCTATTATATCAGAGTTCTTTGAACACATCAGTCAAGCAACGGATAAAAGAGAAATGGTTTACATAATTCATTTAGACTTGCTAAAGGCCTTTGATAAGGTCTCTTACAGGAAGCTACTTGAAGAAACTAAGTAGTCACGGGTGAGAGGGAAAGTATTGGTTAGAAAGAGGAAAGAGAATTAAATGATACATTTTCATCATGGTGAATGGTTAGCAGTGGGGGATCTCAAGATTCTTTACTGGGCTTGGTAACCACTCCAGCGCCATTTATTATTAACTAATGATCTGAAAATTGGAGCAGTAAACTTGCAAGACCTGCTGATGACAAAATTATCTAGTTTTTTTATGCCCCCCTCAGCACCCCTAAAAAAGCAACAAAGGCTGTTTTCACTCAAGACACTCTCCACTAGGGATGGGCGAACAGAATGCAGTTCGGATGTTCGGATCGAAACCCGAGTTTGGGTTCGATGGTTCAGTGCAGCCGAGTTCAGGTTGGCCGAACTTGGCCTAACAGTCAAAAACAGTGAAAACAAAACAAAACCGAAACCTATTTTTTTTGGTCCTGAAAAGACGTTTTTCCTGCCCCTGAATTCATCTGAACTAATCCGAACACGACCAAATTGTTCGGTAATTCGAGAGTTCAGTTCGGACGTACGGTTCAGACGTTCGAACAGACCAAGTTCGGTCCGAACTCCGAACATCCGAACCGCATTTGCCCATCCCTACTCTCCACCCACCTACTATACATGTTGCAGGGTTGCCCTATGGGTGCCCTGTACCATGTATAGTGGGTGGGTAGTGGGTGGAGAGTGTCTTGTGTGAAAACACCATATCTGTGATACATGTCAGAGGGAAGTAACCATGTCCCTGTGGATTCTGCAATTTTTACCCCAAATTCTGCAAGCAGAAAATCCAGCTTCATCACATAGAATAATGAATGCAAATTAACAAAAAATCATATTATGTAAATATGTATGCAAAAAATACATATTATGTAAATATGTATGCAAATAAATTTCTCAGCATGCCATTACTTCAGTTTTGAACATCTCATGTGTCTGAAAAAAATAAACAAAAGAACACATGCACAAACCACCACATGGCTCTATCAGCAGGGGAGATTTCTCTCCCTTGAGCAGTCATGGGCTGCTCCTCTTTGGCAGCTGTAACACAGGGCCCCAGGGTATAACTAGTAGCAAACAGTGCCAGCAGCACCCCATTGACTAGCTCATAGCACTGGCATCCCGTTACCTAGCTCATAGCGCTCCCCACTCAGGATGTAATTTTGTGCTGGCAGAGGCAATTGCTGAGACAATCTGGCCAAATGCACAGTTCTGCAAAAATGACTGTGATCTCACAGCTGTGCAGAATTCACAAGGCCCTGGAAGTAACCAATACAAAGGGAGCTGAAGTTCAATAGTAATAATTGTAAAGTAATGCACACTTGTTGGAAAAAAATTCTGAATTATACTACATCTTGCAGAGTTCGAAATGGACAATGCAGTGGAGGAGGCGCTTCAGTCGATGTGAGATCAGGCCCATAGTGGGGCTGGATAAGTCCTCATTGAGATGCCATCCCCTAGAGCAGACATCAAAGCTTTCCTTGGAAATTCTGGATTAAAACCTGGAGTCTTGGAAGGTGGCAACCCAACCTGTCACAATTAGATGCAGCTCTGGCGAGGGAGCTGTACACCACTGGGGCCAGTTCAAGAAAGACCTCTGATCAATGTGCAGCTGTGCTCAAAAAAAGCAATCAGGATGTTAGGCTGCATAAAGAACAGAATGGAGAATCCTGTATTAAATATCATAATCTCCGTGTGAAAATCAAAGGTTCAAGTTCCTCTGGAATACTATGCAATAGTGATTGCCTCCTCTCCAAAGGAAACTGCAGAACTGGAGGGCTTCAGACAAGGGCAATGGGAATGATTAAGGGCTAGAGAAACTCTTCTATTAAGAGACATTACAAAGATTGGGATTGTTATCTTAGAAAGGAGAATAAGAGGGGGCATGATAAAAGTCTTTACAATAAAGGACGAGGTAGAGAAGGCAGGTCAGAAGCTTCTGTTCTCTCTGTCACATACTGAGCAACAGTAATTGAAACTGAAAGTTGGAAAATTCAAAAAATGCTAAAAAGGATTCCACCCCGCTCCTCTCCTCCCCTATGAATACAGTGCGATCCTCAGACTATTTGGTGCTGGCGTAAGGCTGTTAGCACTAGTTTGTATTCCACTGAAGAGAATGGGACTCATGTCAGTACAAAGGGCTACTGCCAGTATCAAACAGCTTCAGGACTGTGCTGGAAGTGTGTAATTGACTGTGGAACTCATTGACACAAGGTGTGGCCAGGGCCAAGAATTTAGTCAGATCTACAAATGCATTGAACATATATAGGATGGTCAGGCCTATAGTATTTGATACTCCCAAATTTGGGGCACTTATGACTCTATACCGGAGAGCAGGGTAAGACCCTCTGGATGCAAGGGAGAGAGGATTATTCCACATTTACCTGCCGTGTGGATATTGGGCCTCCTCTCAAGCATATGGCACTGGACACTTCAGAGACAGGATACTAGGCAAGCCTGAACATGAATCTGATCATGCAATTCCTATGTGCCTATGCAGATGCTTTTAAACTGGTATCCAATCATTGAGTTAACCCAAACTAATGGGCACGTTTGCCCATGCTGTCTCAGGGCCTGAGCCTGCTGGGGTTCAACTAGTCTTGTCAGGCCCAGATCAAGGAGAGCACACTCCTGACCCCACACCTCTGGGGCTCGGGTTGAGTGAGCTTACCCTTACCCAGTGATGTCACAGCACTCAGGGGAGGGGGGAGGGAGTCACAATGGAAAGGGATGGGGAATGCTCCAGCCCTGCCAAGGGCACAGCTACAATAGATGCAGGTGGCAGCACATGCCCACGTGGAGTATGTGCATAGGCAAATGGGTGATTATCAACCACTGAAGACTTGCTAAGTGCCTCAAGGGGACCCATTCCATCCTAGCCATGCCTCTGAGCCGTGCCCCTTTTTGGCACAGCCCCTCCCTTTACAGAGCACAATAACATTATAGGGCTTCGTGGGAGTGTAGCTAAGTTGAAAAGGGGCAGGGCTATGGCATTCCCCACCCTTTTTATGACATGGCCCTGCTGCTGGGGAGCCTGACCCAAGTCCCAACGGGCAGAATGCCCCTACCCTGAGTCCGATAGCACCAGTCACTCACACGGGGCCTAGACTCACAAGATCTCCCAAGCATAGTTCTATGTTGGCTTTAATCATTCTGTGCGTCACTCCTTCCCCTGTAAAATGGGGAGAGGGTGTGTGTGTGTGTGTGATATTTCCCTACCCGAGAGGGGTTCTGCGATACTACACTTTATTTATTTATTTAATTAATTTATTTATTTAAAGCGTTTTTAACCCGCCCGTCCTGCCCCAGGCAGCTCTGGGCAGTGCACAATATAACAGTAAAAACAACTTTTTAAATAAACAACAAGGGAGGTATAAAGATTCCCAACCACCCCCCACCCTAATCCATTCCCCCCCACCCATCCTCCCCTCCCCCCCCGAAAGCCAGGCGAAACAGTCACATCTTACAAGAGCATCGAAACAAGGGGAGATCCGGGGCTGAACTGGCCTCCACTGGCAGGGAGTTCCACAGCCGTGGGGCGGCCACCATGAAGGCCCTCTCCATTGTGGCCCTCTGGCAGACTCGGGGGACCTTCAGGAGAGCACCCCCCGATGACCGCAGGGGCCAATCCAGAACCCGTGTGTGTGTGTGAGACGGTCCTGCAAATAGGTTGGGCCGAGACTGTTTAGGGCTTTATAGGTAATAAGCACCAACACCTTGAATCGGGCCCAGCCAGTGCAGAGACCGAAGAACCGGTGTAATATGTTCCCGGTGGCCCAATCTCACCAGGAGACGGGCCGCCACATTCTGCACCGGCTGCAGTCTCTGTACCATCACCAAAGGTAGCCCCACGTAGAGCGCGTTACCGTAGTCAAGTCTAGAGGTGATGAAGGCGTGGATGACGGTGGCCAGGTCAGAGTCCGAAACATACGGCCGAAGCCAACGCACCAGATGTAATTGGTGGAAGGCACTCCTTGCCACAGCCGCCACCTGAGCATCCAAGCGGAGTTGCGAGTCAAGGAGCACCCCCAGACTCCGTACCTGGGGAACCAGCAGAGGGCAGACCCCGTCAATGATGGGGGCTGTTACCCCCACTGCCTTACCCACCAGCATCACCTCCATCTTGTCAGGATTCAGCTTCAGTCGGTTTCCCCTCATCCAATCACCCACAGCTTCAAGGCACCCGTTAAGCACTGAGACTGCCGGGCCTGGGTCTGATGAAAAGGAGAGGTACAGCTGGGTGTCATCAGCATATCGATGACACCGCACGCCAAACCTCCTGATCACCTCGCCAAGCGGCTGCGTCTACACGTTGAACAGGAGAGGGGACAAAACAGAACCCTGGGGGATTCCACACAAGAGGTCTCGGTGTGATGAAAAATAATCACAGAGTACCACTCGCTGAGTTCTTCCAGCCAGGAAGGAGCGGAACCAGTCAAGAACCGCACCGCCCACCCCTGCACAGTCCTGCGGGCGTGTCCCCAACATCTCATGATCAACGGTATCAAACACCGCCGACAGATCTAACAGAATCAGCAGGGTCGAACAGTCCTGGTCTAATTCTCGGCAAATTAGACGTCACCGGCGTAGCTTGAGGGCTAAGCAGTATCTGGAGACAATGTAAGACTCATTTATTTGGCTAGGCGTTCCTGGATGGGAGTTGGGGGGACAGGGATAGGGGATTTGTTTTAAATGGACTTTTTATATCAAATGGTTTTTTTGGGATTAATTTTGTTTATTTTGTGCCTGTATGGCTATTTGATATTGTTACTAGGACTGACACAGGCAGCGATTTTGCTGCTCATGGAAATGCTTGCAATTGTGAGCACCAGGACCAAGATCTTGGTTCTAATGCAACTTGTCAGCGAGCAGTTTTAAAAACGGCTGCTGGGGTGGGGGTGGGGGGTGCGCTTGTACGTTTCAAAGGCTGGCTGCACTCCCCCCCCCAAACAGTAGGATTCCTAGCCCCTGTGCCCCCCACGCCCCAACCACCAAACAGCAGGAGCCCCAGCCCAGCGGTGAGATAAGCCAGCCCGGGAAGTGCGGGTGCGGAAGGCAGGAAGCTTGAAGGCACTTACGCATAACACTACCACTCGCAGGGTGGGGGGAACACTTTCAGGCAACTCTTTGGGTGGCATTCAAAGGCTGCTTCATTGGGCTTTGAACGCCACTCAGCACTTTCCCCCCATCCCCCATCTCTTATGGGAAAAGCACTGTGGCGGAAGAGTACCTTCAAGCTCCCTGCCAGTCACACCTGCGTTCCCCAGGCTGGGGCTCCTACACTCCCAGTCGCTGCTGGCTGGTTCCTTCTCATTCCCTGGCCTGCGTGCTGCACAGCTGAGCCTGGGGACTTCCCCGTTGGGCTTTTTTATGAACAGGGAGGGGAGCAGGGAGGACTCTTCCCACCTGTGTGCAACCCCCTAATGGGGTTTGCATCACAGGGGGACGGATATGAGGATCCCACTATGGATAAAGCACTGGGATTTCAACGAGATTACTCCGCTTACCAAGAACTCATGTCAGCCACTCTGAGCCTCTGGGTAAGGAAGGGATAGAAAAAAATAAAAAATAAATCAATGTTTGTAAAACACTTGGCTACTATGAGTAGTACCTAGAAAGGTACTACCTCAGATTCTCTGTTCTCGGCAGGGTGGGCTGGTGTATAGGAAATAAGGTAGAGAACCACAAGCAGAATGATTCCAACAACTGCTGGGCACCCCTTGCGCTGAATGCAAAACAGTCAAAAAGTAGCACATGATCCAGCCAGTGAAGACTCTATCATAATTAGGGGTTGCCACCTTTTCTGCTGTATTCACCCTGGCGGAGGCTGGGAGACATTGGAAGGGTTGGGGCAAATGGCATCTCGGCTTCTTTCTGCTGTGTTCATGCCCCCTTGATGAGCATTGTAATGTTGTGACACTGGTGGCAGAGGCATTCACAAACACTCTCCGACACTCCCACACACACGTACTCCCAGGCAGACACTCGGGGTGTTTTCACACAGACCTGGGGATGCTCACCCCCCAGAGCAGGTCAGGGGGTGCACCTCTACATCTGCCTGCTTGCAGCCCAGCCTGGGTTGGATTGAAATGACCCAGCAGCTGCTGTTTTTATTGTTATTTTATTGTGAATGGCCCCGAGCTCCCAGAGGCAGGAGGGGGCGGCATAGAAATTGCAGTATAAATAAATAAATAAATAAATAAAATAGTCTGCCCGTGCGATGCCTCCCCACCAACACATCAGAGTTGCGGACGATTCTATGGCATTGCCCAGGGCAACCCCCAGCTAAGAGCGGGACTGCAGTGGCCGTTCGCCAAGCAGACAGACCGCAGCCCCATCTCCACCCAGGTTTGGGCTGCCTGCTCAGCTGGGGGTGCTCCTGCATCCCCAGAGCAAGAACAGCCTGTCCCACCTCTGCTCTGCCTGCACATCTGGTGGGCCACCTTTAAACGGACTGCCCGCACAGGGGTGAGGGGGGGTGCTGTCCGTCTGAAAACACTAGGGATGGGACTATCGATTACTCCGATAATACCGATAATTGTCGATATCAGATTAATCCGATAATACCGATAATTGTCAGTATCGATATATCTGTTTTTTAACAGTGCCGGTTTCTCTCGGATTTTTAACACGATGCCCATCTATTACAATGGCCGCAATGTTAAAGATCCAAGAAAGCAGCAATGTTAAAAAACCGATATACCGATAAATCCGATATCGGATGAATCAGATACCGATAAAACTGGTAACCGATAATTCGCCTGGAGACCCACCCCTAGAAAACACGCTCTCTATTAACATGTGCACTCCCATGCACAGACACTCTCTGACACACTGGGTGTTTTTATGTGGACGAGCTGCCTTGGTGCTGGCCACGCCAGTCCACTATACCCCCAGGTGGCCCATCCCTCTAAAGACACCCCCCAAATGCGTAGTCAGAGCAGGTGCGGAACAGGCTCTGCCTGCCCCAGGGTAGCCCTGGAGAACATCCCAGAACGCCAACGGTGGAGTGGGCCAGCCAAACCTGGGACACTAGCCCAAAGTCGAGCGGTGACCACCTAACGCATGGACCCGCACTACTGCTCCTCCCCTTCCAGCGCCAGGCAACACCATAGCGCTGCGGCTGCCCTAGCACACAACTCTATGGTGTGTGGGGGGTGCCATGTGGGCAGATCTCAGGCCAGGGAACCCACAGGGTCCATCGGATCCAGACTCTGGCAGGGCTTGGAGCAGGCAGATGTGGGGGTGTACCCCCAGAGCAGCCCCACGTCCATCTGAAAACACCCACCCTCATCCAGTCACATGTACAGACACACTCTGACATGTTTCCATGCACAGTCTCAAACACACACTCACATGCGCACATTCTGACTCTCTCTCTCACACACACACACACATGCACAGGCATTCATTTGTGCATACATGAGATGACAGTTGCTGACACATTCTCACATGCTCCCACATACAAACACAGGTCCTTTTTACACGAGACGCACCCATGCATGCGCGGGCAGGTCCACTTCTTTTGGAGGGTTTTATTCCTCATTGATGCTGGCTGATGTCTCTTCCAGGGGACGGTGTGTTCTGGGAAGCACTGCTGCTCTAAAATAGGAGATGAGCCATACCCTGTTATGCTAGTCTCGCCACAGGATACTCCAGATGATTGCTGGAAAAGGGAGGTGGGCACCATAATGGTGGCTGGAGCATCCAGCTGAGAAGGAACCTCTCTGCCACCCAATGACAGTAGCAAAGGGAAAAGGGCAGGCTTTTCTCGATCTACAAACAGCTCAACACAACATTCACCCATGACATTACCCTCTGGCTTTGCTAAAGAAACCTTTGGTGTCCTGGGGAAGGCAAAGCCCTTTTCCACCATGGAGCTCAGAGTATGAGCATCAGACACAACTCTAGTGAATCTCTGCAGTGAAATCAGGTGTCTTGTGTTCTAAGCATCCCCTGGCCTGGTTCCAGGTCCTACAATAGTGCAGCATGAGGAGTCAAACCCTGGCCTTTTCTTCCTATATTTGGTTAGTAAAATTCTCTTTGCCCACATCATGTAAAGAAAACAGGAACCAGTGATGATGAACTCCAGGAGACTCCTCAAAGGCCTGATATGTGACACTCTTCTCTTTCTTGGGTGTTTGACCAAATCTTTGTCGTACGATGGGTCCTGACCCCAGTCAGGTGACAGCAACTAGGAAACAGAGCTCAGAGTCTCCCTGACCCTGTGCGTGGGGAGGTGAGAGTGGAGGGGAGCGTGTGCAAGGGGGAGGAAGAAGTGTGAATGTGGGTTCACCCCCCCCCCAAGAAAAGTGGGGATGTGAGTGTGTACAGAACAGGGAGAGTGTATGAGCAAGAGAAAGAGATAAGGTCAAACTGCAAAAGGTGGCAACCGCTCTCTCACACACTCCCCCAAGACTCTCATTTTGGCCTATGGGAGTCTTGGGGTCAAACTGCAAAAGGTGGCAGCCCTAGAGAGAGAGGTGAGGAGGGAGGAATGTGTGTTTGAGAGAGAAAAGGGGGAAGTGTGAGTACGAGAGAGAAGAGAATATGAATGCACGCACGCGGGAGAGAGGGATTGGGAAGGAGGAGTGCGGGTGTGATGAGAGAGGAGAGTGTAAATATGTTCTAGACAGGGGGGAGAGAGAGATGGCAGAGCAAGTGTGTGTGTAAGAGAGGTGAAGTGTGTGGAAGAGCGAGGGTTGAGGCGGAAGGAATGTGAGTGTGTGGGGGAGAGAGAGGAGTGTGTGTGTGTGCGAGTGAGGAGAGAGCGAGCTTCAGTGACCATGCTTATGTGGGCAACTGGGCACTGGCTTACATTGGGCATGTATATGAATGGGATTTCCTTGGGCACTGATGCCAGTCAGTGGCATCTGATTGAGCATGTGTTTGGTGGACAGAACACACAATGGCAAGTGACTTCTGGAAAGGGAGGCAGAGTGTCGTTGTGTTGCCAGTCAGTGCTTCTCTGGCATGGCTGACTTGCTTTACTCACATGCACCTGTGTGCACTAACGTAAAGGAGCCTGTGGGGGAGCGAAAATCTCTGGGCCTCTGGTTTCCCCAGCACTGACATCACGCCACCATCCCCTCCTGCAAATGACGCGCTCTCCTGAGAAATCCCTTTCCCCAACAGCCCTTTGCTGTTCAACAAGACAGTGTTAAAGAAGCTCCAAGAGACCCATCACCCTCAAGGGTGGTTGCTTTCCAGGAGGGCATGGGTGGCAAGAGATTCCTAAGGCATCTAAAGCCCCATTCTGGGCTGTGCTTGAACCTAGCCTAGTGTGTGGTGGGGAGGAACGGGAAAATCTAGACAAATGAGCACTTGCTGGGCTCCAGGGGCCATGTCACTGCTGCAGCCCACCATTTCTGTCCCCCTGGCAGGCTCCATCCACCCTCACCAGTAGTCATTCTACTAGTCCCTCATCACCACAGACTTTACCTCCACACCCTGGGCATTCCCCATGGGGGAGATGTAGCCCTTCTGGCTGGCTGAGCCCAGCTGCAGACACTAGCATCTCCAGGAACTCCAAAGCAGGGGCTTGGCAGCGAATGCCCACAAGCGTACTCCCACAGCCTCTCACTCTCTGCCTTGCCGATGACACTCCCTTCCCTCCCAGTTCAAGGGATTCCCTTTGCTGCCCCTCCTTTCTCTTCATTCCAGAGTGAAACTGAAGCAAGGGCAGGGCTGTGCTTGGAGCTCAGGTATGCAAAGAGGAGGCAATGTCGGAGAAGGTGGCTAGCTGAGGCAGAGTGACAAGCTGACCAAGCTGTGGTTGAGGTGGGAGGAGGCAAGCAATAATGCATAGACGGCAGTGCAGATAGGCCCAGCAGGAAGAGTTATGCCAAGATGGAGCCCCAGGCCCTCTTCTGAGAAGCTGTTAATGTACGGAGTTTACCTGAGTCACACCCTCTTCTCCCCGTGGTCTGGCCCTGCCCCAACCCACCTCCCTGCCAGTTCAACTCTCCCGCATCCCTCTATGCCAGAGAATCCCCCACTCCACCCCTTCCATTCCTCTGGGAGAGCCTAGGCTGAGATGCAGGCTCATTCTTTCATATCCAACAGCTTTGCAGAAGCTCAAGACAGAAAGGTTTGTGGTTTAACCTAGGGCCCAGCAGCAAATTCTTGCCCAAAGCTACCCTCTGTCTAAGCTGCAGGATACTCTGCTGCCATCTCAAACCACAGCCGCCTCCTTCTTCTCCCTCCTGTGCCGGGCCAGGCTTCTCCCCTGCACCCCTTTGTTCTATCAGTCGCCTTTCTTCCTCCCTGCTAAGTCCATCCCCACTCTGATCCTGTTCGCCCACTGCCCTGCAAGTACTGTGGAGCATGGATGTGGATCTCTGTGAAGCACCTGTGAGGATGGGCTCTCCCAGGAGGCTGACAGCACAGAGCAGGTCCCTTACCGTTCTCAGCGTGCTCCATCTCCCCGATGCTGCCATCAGGTGTCGTGCGTTCATAGTGGTCCTCTGGCAGTGCCAGCGGCCCAATGCGGGGCCCCGAGGACGACTTGCTGCTGGGCGTCTCTGACTCCTCAAGGCCACTATCGTAGTAACTGTGTTGGGAGGGGTCCTGCAGGTCTTGTGCCTGATTGGCTGCAGAGAACGTCACTCGGCGATGAGGTAACTGTGCCAAAAAAAAAAAGGGGGGGGGGAAAGGAAACAGTAACTCCAGCCACTGGCCAGGGAGACTGTACAATTCATGCACAGCTATATCAATTTAATAAGTCCTTAATTTGCTTGCACCTCAATATCTTTCTCATGTTAAGTGACGGTATCCCAAAGTTATATGCTCCAGAATAATCAGTAGCACATAGAACCCTTTTATTTACTTCCTAAATCAAAGTACCATGCAATGTGCACTTTGCAACCGAACTACAACTACCATTCCATGTCTGGTTGACAAATGCAGTATTCCCAGGTTGCAGTGCATGTTGCTTCTCCTGCTCTGAGCTCCATGGCTCCTCTTTGGTAAGAGTAAGGTGATAGGAATGCTTTCCTTGCAAGGCATAAAGGGATACTGGCACACTTGGGTGTGACGGTACTAAATCATTTTACATCTGTGGTGTGAATAACCCCAAAGCAAATGACTAAAGCCGGAGAAAAGAAATTCAGGTTTGTTAAATCATACGAGAAGGTCGTCACAGAGTCACGAGAAGGGGGGACCAGATGTCAGGGTGACAGTCAGGGCCTCAAGGCTCCACTAGTGACTTCATGCCAGACCTCGGGCAAGACATTTCTAGCTCTGTGCTTCAGTTTCCCACGTGTAACATGGGGTAAGAGCATTCAGGGCCAGCTTGCCCAGTGGATGAGGGGACACTTGTCCAGGATACTGTGTGCCTTCTGGCGGGTGTCATTGTTACAGCGGACATGGGCAGAGGCATGGCCCCTCCTGGGTGATGATACTGCTCTGCCTCCAGAAGCTGGCACTAGGCAATCAGGTACTCTTCTCTTGGTACACAGGGCTGTTGTGGGTAGGGTGGGGGTCCCATGGTGTCAGTCAGCATGCAAATACAGCCCTGCCAGCCTGGGCAGGAGGTAGGTCAGTATTATTACTCCCACTTTACACACGGGCCATTTCAGCTGAGCTGCCCCAAGACCAGCCAGTAAGTCAGGGGGACAGGCTGGGAGTTGAACTTGCATGGGCTCTATGTGTTGGCTCTAAATGGTAATTAAAGGTTGTGAGATACTCCACTATTACATTGGAAAGGCGAGATAACATTGCCAATGGAGTTCCCCAAATGACATTTTAACCTTCATTCCATTAATATTCTACCCCACACCCCGCCCAGTGACTCACAACATTACTCGCCTCCAAGGCCCTGCTGACGCCATATTCCCACATCTAACACTACGTCCCACCTCACAGTCTTCCTCTGACACCATTTTTCATGCCACCTCCCACCTCGGAGATCCCTTTAGAATGGGCAGCTTTCATTTCAGCGTTCCCAATGCAAATGTGCTATTTCTTACCTCACAACTCCCTGACACCGTCTCCCTCCCACTTCACAGCTCTGCACTGACATGTCTTGCCTGAGCTACAGTTGACAACCCGTCAGAGCCCACCAACTCACGAAATCTCCCAGCTAAGATCCTTTCGATTGGTGGCATCTCCCATCTCAAAGTTGCCTCCATTTACACAATCTCACAGCTCAGAACTCCTGACTGATGCTGTCCACTACCGCCCCACTACTGCCATCTCCCATATCAGAGACCCCAAACTAAAACCATCTCCAAACTCAATCTTTCCCTTCTGACACTGGGTGAAAACAGACATGACGCTAACCACCCTTGGTGGTTATTTATGCATGTTGCAGGGCTGTATTGGTGCCCTATGCAGCCCTGAAACATGCATAAATGACCACCAAGGGTGGTTAGCGTCATGTCTGTTTTCACCCACTGTCTCCCACCTTGAAGCCACCATCTTTTATCTCAGAGCATTCCCAGCTGATGCCATCTCCCAACTCAGAACCCCCTCCATCACTCTCCTCAGAGCCTACCTTTCATTGACACTCTCTGTCACCTCAAAACCCCTTTACAACGGACAATATCAGAGAGCCCTGTCTGGTCAACACTTTCTCTCACATTGGAGCCCGCTCCCCTCTGACTGGCACAATCTCCCATACCAGATCCCCCTTTGACTGATATCTTTCACCTCAGAACTCCTTTCTGGGCAAAACCATCTTTCACCGCAGTACTACCCCAGCTGGTACCCCTCTCATAGGGTCAGCCCCTCCTGCACTTTGCTTTTTACCTACAGCCAGTGGCCCTGTGGGTTGTATCTGGTTTATCTTGCCTGGAGCCTGTGTTGTGGTGGTTTCTCGAGTGTTCACCTCGTCTGGAAATGCCCCATGGTTGGGTTGCAGGAGTCGCAAGGGGTGGATTCTCTGCCCACAGAGAAAGGAATACCCAGACTGCCAGATGAATGTCAGCCACAAAAGGAATTGCCACAGCCCCCCACTACCAATGGTCTTAGGCACCACAACTTGGAGGCCCAGTTAAAAAGGGCCTTAGGTGTTTGAAGGTTCTGGTGTGCACATTCATTAATTCACAACAGAGAAGATGGACTGGCACACATCCTTACACCTTCACTCCTTGGAGAGACCACAGCCAGGACAGGAAGAGGCTGGCCCCAGCTCTACCACAGGCAGCAATTCTACTTGCCCGGGGGCCCCACCTCCTGTGGAGCACCCATGCTCTGTGGGAATGGAGAAAGAGAGACAGTGTAGGCAGTGTGGGAGAATGATGGCAAAAAAACTCTTTCATTGCCAGTCATTTCAGTAGGAACAGCAGCCAGAAGGGGCCTTGCCACAGAACCATGCAACACCATCCCCAGGATCTCAGCGGCCTGTGGCGAGCACAGCACCTCTCGCTGGTCTGCAGCCTCTGGGGTGTAACTTGGCTTCTGATCAGGCTGCAGTACTAGTGCAGAGGGGTTTAGAGCAGAAGAGAAAAAGAATCTCTCTCTCTCTTTTTTTTTTTAAACAACTGAAACTAAAGGAGGGATTTAGGGAGGCAGAATTTAAATTACTTGGATTAGACTCTATCCAGGGCAGATTAGACTCTGTCCAGGGCAGTGGGGCTAAACTCCAGCTCTTGGGAAGCCAGACAAGAATCATTTAATGTCTACAATGATCACTTCTCATATGAAAGAGGGTATTCCTGCATTACTGTATCCCACAAGGGCTGGAGCAATGGGGTTAAGTTTCCTTGGAGAAAAACTGAACCACTTCATCCAAACTGACATTTTCCTGTGGACGGTTTTTTATTAAGTCCCCATTTTCCACCAAGAAAATTTCAGCCAGCTCTTGTAATGCAGTGGAAAGACATGGGGTTGGGCAGAACAGAGGAAGGCAAGGTATACAGGGCCACCAAACTCAGGCTGTTTGCAGGCAAGGTTTTGGTGCTAGAGCTGAAACAGAGAATTAATTTTGTAACTGCAGTTAATAACCAAAATTCTGGATATCTAACTGGTTAATCAACTGGTAACCACCACATACCACAACAGTTAACTGATTAACCAAAATACCAGTTATTAATACCACTATACCATCACCGCATAACTGATTTATTGCATAAGCAGTTTATCGTTTTCCTGCATTCTGCCATTTATGGTTTACTTTTTGACCAATGTCATAGCTGCGACCAGCTGGAAAAGGGAGTTAAACCTGAAACTAGGGTTGGAGGCAAGTAAACAAGAAAAGATTGTGGGCAAACAGAATTAGTCAGTAACTGTGGAACCCACGAAAAAATGGCAATGCGGCAACACGGTAAACAGCGCAAAGAGGAAATGAGGTTAATCAGTTAAAATGTCAAATAAATAGTAAATGGCTACTGCCTGGTAACCAATCGTCGTTAGTCAGGGTGGATTTGTTACCACAATTAACCGTCTGCAAGATGGCCTCTGAGATGCTTCAGAGTAGGGTGGCCATCTATGTATATTCCTCCAGGCCACTTATGAAAAATACATGTTGCAGGGCCTGCAACGGCACCAATACAGGCCCTGCAACATGCACTTTGCATAAGTGGCCTGGAGAAATATAGATCGGTGGCATCCCTGCTTCAGATAGGGGCAGGTCCACAAGCAACACAACCGGCTCCCTAGGCCTAGCATTGACTCCCGGACGTACAGTCACAGGGAATGATTCTGATTCCACGACTGTCACTGAGACCATTTTCAGACACCCCACCCACCCCCAGCCAATCCCCGCGCATATCCTGGCTGTGCACCACCCCCCCCCCCCAGAACATGCGTGCGGGGGGTCTGAAAGTGGCCCAAGTCACTCTAGCAGGAGTACAGCAAGGTGCTTCTTTTCCCAGGCACAGAGAAAGGAGTGACTTCATCCTGTGATTGCTCCCCACATGTGGCTCTGGCCTCCCAAACTGCCTCCTGAGCCTGTCTCTCTCCAGTGAGGCAGGTCTATCTGGGCACTGGGTTGGAGCATGGAGGCTGCAGGTAGTTGTGTGTATGGGAAGCGGTGGCACTGGCATCACAAGGATAGGCTGTCTGTTAAGGCCTTGGATTTCTAACCCATTCCTTCCACTCCATCCTTCATGTCGAGGCACAGAACTCACTCCTTTCTGGAGTATGGCAGTCTCCTCCTACTCTTCCCTCCCCCACAAAAAATGGGTCTTGCTCCCTCTCTTACTGCTGTCCTAGCTCTCTCCCTTGCCTATTGTGCCCCCCCACCCCAATGCTGGATTACAGAGTTTGCTTCCTCCTCTACTCTTCCCCCACTGGAGATGGCACTCAAGCCTTGCCCCACTGAATTACAGAGTTTGCGTATCCCATTCTGTTTTCTCAGGAATATGGAGCACTTTCTCTCTCCCGGCTTCTACCCCCACCCCACCACTGGATTGGAGCTTGCTCCTCCTACCCCAGGAATATGGAGCTCTTGTCCTCCAACTCCCCCTGCCTCCCACTCCAACCACTTGTTGAATGACACAGCTTATTCCCGTGCCCTAGAGTATTGTCCCGAGAAGGCCCCCTTAAGAGAAATGGGGAGGGAATTGCACGAGTTGGGGGGTGTTAAAATTGCACCAACTAGCCTGCTAATGACCTCTGTGTCCCCTGCGCCCCCCCCAAGTGGGGATCCCAGTTCACGCTGTAGCAAGACCCTGCCCTAAAACACCCTCTGAGGAAAGGATGCAGAAGTATCCCCCAAGGTTCTCCCTATATGCCCCCCGGCCCCTTCCCTTGTACCCATATAGCCACATTCCCAGAAATGTGCCCAAGCAGAGAGGGCTGGTTTAGGCCCAGCAGCTGGGTGAATGATTAAGTAGGCCCTGCTTTCAGACTTCTTCCAAATGGACTTGTGAGTCCCAAGGAGCAAGCGAGAGAGCGAACAGCAATGCAGCTGAGTGAGTGAGTGTGCGGAGCCGCGAGAGTCAGTGCCGGGAATATCAATCAGAGCTACTGGGATCCCTGCGTGGGGGGACGATTGGTTTGGCTAAGGGCCAGGGCTTTTATATTCAGCAACATCGCCACTCAGCCAGGCTTCTCGAGCCAGGGACAGGCCAACGCTGCACGGAGTGCTCCACACAGCCTTGCAGTGCCACGGCCCTCGGAGACCAGCACCAAGAAGGGGAGATGGATTCTGCTGCAGATGGAGGGGGGATGTGTGAAGCGGGAGAGACTCTCCCAAGCCAAGAGAAAGAGAGACACTCTCCCAAAACAGTAAGAGTGCAACATTTTCCTTTTCCTAATGGCTGACTCAGTGCGGAGCCATCAAAAATTCCGCTATTAGGAGAGAGCCCAACACTGCCTTCTCGCACAGGGCCCCAAGCTCCCCAGATCCAGCACTGCCCGTACCTGCCTATCACTGGGGTGCCAGCCTGTCTAGGGGAAGAGGTGGGAAAGAGACTGTTCCCTTGCTTAGTCCTGATGCTCTGGCTTCAGTCTAGTCCCTGATTAGAGGCACACGCTAAATGGGACTTTCCCCAAGGCATAGCAACTCCAGGGTCCCAGGAGTACAGCAACCACCTCTACAAAGAGCACAGGACAGGCACACCATTACCAGCCCCCTTCCTACAAGGTTCCTCGCTGGCCTTCCCCGCTCTCACCTTTCTTCCCTCATCTCTGTTCAAAACTCTGCTGCCAGGATCATCCACCTCGCCCCACGTGCAGCCTCTCCTCTCCTCTCTCCACTGGCTCCCCCTTCCTGAGCGTATTCTGCACATGCTCCTCATTTTCACCTACAAAGCCCTTGACAACCTCGCTCCCCCCCCCTACGACCATTTTTAGACGTGCGCTGGGATCAGGCGCGGGAGCGGTGAAACAGCCGTGGCGCTGTTTTGCACGAACCGGAAGCAGACGTTGTGCGTGTGATTGGCAGCCGCACATTCTTTTCCTACCGCGTATGTCCCCCCAGAGAAATCAGGCAGGTTCGATGGCGGTCGGCAAAGAATGCGCGGCCGCCGATCACGCGCACAACTTCCGCTTCGTGTAAAACAGCGCCGTGGCTGTTTCGCCGCTCCCATGCCCGATCCCCGCTGCACGTCTAAAAACGGCCTACCTCTCTGCCCTGATCTCCCTCCGAACCCCTGTTTGAGCACTCCCCTCCTCTTCCATCCCCTCCCTCTCCCTCCCATGCCTCCCTGCTCCCCCAACCGCCTTCGTCCCTTCTCCCTCGCTGCCCCGCACACCTGGAACTCCCTCCCTGCCCTCGTCCGCCTGGCCCCCACCCTCCACA
>QEPC01001126.1:1857888-1904545 GCA_003113815.1 Sphenodon punctatus
CCCCCCCCCCCCCCCCCGCTGCCTGTCAGTCTCGGACAGGGGAAATGTGGGGCCCTTGGCAGAGACAGCCAGGCAGCGGAGGGGGCCAGCAGAACGTCCGGTGGCGCCGGCGGGCAGCGCGGCTGGCAGATTTAATCTGCTGCTGCGGTGCCCGCCCCCCCCCGAGGCTCCGAGCCTAGCCGCGGGGCCCACGACGGCAGCGGATCAGGTAAGTGATCTAGGCTTGGGCAGAGGGGGGAGTGCCCCTCCGCCCATCCCCAAGTCCAGGCCCGGGGAGCACGTCACCCCCAGACCGAGCTGTGGGGCGCCCCTAGGCCCCGCCTTTGTTTCCCACCCGGGGCCCTGCCTATTGTAAGGCCTGCCCTGCATCCCGGACACTGGACAAACAGGATAATTCCTGGACATACTCATCAGCTTCACCATGGGGGTGGGTTTCTTTTTTTCCCCTTTAAAAGGGAACACTTATGAAAAATACATGGTGCAGGGCCACACTGGAACCAGTGCAACCCTGAAACGTGTATTTTTCATAAGCATCCTCTTTTAAAGGGGAGGTCTGGCCACCCTAGTTTCACCTCCCACCAGGGCACCCTACTTCAGCATTCCCTCCTTTCCACAGCCCATTGCCTCTGCAATTATTGCTTTCCTGTTGGTTTTCTTTGCTGCATGCTAGAGTCCCCCACCCGCACCGTCTGGCTCGAGAGACTGTCCTTTCCCTGCTCCGTGCCTTTCCCAGTGCCGATTCCGTCGGCCACTCAGCTGCCCCTGCCCCCAGCCCAGCCTTTTGAATTCCTCGCCTAGCTGAGGGCACTGTGATTCCCCATTCCAGGTGCTTGTTCCCAGTTCCCCTCCCTTTTTCTCTGCCCTCAGGCAGGTGCA
This sequence comes from Sphenodon punctatus, assembly GCA_003113815.1. Lineage (NCBI taxonomy): Eukaryota > Metazoa > Chordata > Lepidosauria > Sphenodontia > Sphenodontidae > Sphenodon > Sphenodon punctatus. Next base: position 1,858,765 of record QEPC01001126.1, read on the forward strand.
GTATCTTTGGGAAATTCCTTCCCATGCTCTTGACTTGCTCTTCCAGACGATTAAACAATGTAGTTAACAAGGCACTTCCTTAACACCAATCCTGCCCTCTGCTGCAGCCCAGCCCAGTGCCAGGTTCGATCACCCTTGGGTCTCCGTCTGTCTGACAGTCTTACAGCCAGGGCCAGTCTTCATGAATATGGAGAGTGAGATTTTGCAAATGTTGCTGCCTGCAATATATACCTTCTGGCACCATCATTATCGGGTGTTTTTAGAAAAGCTCCTCCCCCACCTATTACCCACCAATCCCCCGCCCATCCTGCATGTTGCAGGGCGGCATTAACACCCTGCGCAGTCCTACAACAGACATCATGGGTGCGTGCATGATAGGTAATAGGTGGGGGAGGTGCTTGTCTAAAAACGCCCACAATATATAACTTGCTCACTCACCCGTGGAGGGAAGGAGAGTAAGCCACTGAATTTTAAATTGATCACATTACAAAGAAAGAAAGAAAGATTCAAAACGATGAGTTGTGTGTAACAGATGCTGATTCATGTTCCTGAGTCTGCCGCCAGCTCCTTCTGGGCTCCAGCTTGTGTGGAGCCCAGCCCTGCTAAGCAACGCAGCTAAAGTAACAAAGTCCCATTGGGTGACCTTGCCCCTCACCTCCCAAACCACAGTGATATTGTCAAAAGCCCAGTCCGTTTTATTGTTGTTATATATTTATACACCACCCCATTCCAGAGTTGGCTAAGGGTGGCTTACAATAATTTTAAAAAATCAATTAAACTGCATACATTAAAAAATCCCACCTCTCCCCATGCCCAACCATGCCATCCTACCGGGAGAGTTCCCTCCCACAATCCCAGCCTCCCCAATGCACATACCCCCACCCGCTGCAGCTCCTGGAAAGCTCCGAGAAGCATCAGGGGGGGAGTTACAGGAGACGAGGGCCCAAAATACACTCTCTTCTTCCCCTTTCCTACAGGTTAGGGTTGCTGCCACTTCCCACAGTTTGACCCTGAGACTTCCATTTTGTGGCCTATGAGAGTCTCAGGGTCAAACCATGAGAGGTGGCCACCCCTACCTACAGGAGACCGGAGAAGGAGCAGCGTAGCGGAGTCCTTTCTGCAATCATGAGGAGAGTGGGGTTAAAAGAAGGGTTGCTCTCAGGAAATGAAGCTTTGCTGGCCAGACTGTAGGGTGGCCAACTATGCAAATTTTAGAGGACACTTAGGAGAAATACAGGTGGAGGTTGCAGGGCTTCAGTGGAGCCAATGCAGCCCTGCAACCTGGATTTCTCACAATTATCCTCTAAAGTTTGCAAATCTGTCCACCCTTGGCCAGAGGCTCCCGCAACTACACCCTGTGTCCAAGACATGACTTCCTACAATACTAATCCTTGCACAAGGAAACCCAGAGATCAAGCGAGCATCCGCAGCTAGCTGAGGAGCCAGGAGGCAGCTGTGGGACTGGCATGGGGATCCCAGGAGTAGTGCACTGCCCAGAGTCTTCTGGGGAAGCGAGGGCCAGCAGCGAAAGCACCACCACATAAATGCTGGGAGTGTCAGAGGGGCTGGTGACCATCACGAGCCGGGCCTGGGAGGCCCCATTCCCACGGATACTCCTCCAGGGGAGCCTTATCCCCAGGTGGTAGGATGCGGTGGGTGAATCCTTAAAGAACTAGGTAACACTCTGTCGCTAGTCTCCCTGCCTGTGGCTCCCTGCCTCGCTCAGCCTGAACTGCTGGAGTGGAAATTTGAGCTCAGCCCACTCCGCCTCCTTCCTCTTTCTTTTCCAAAGCTGAGCACAGTGGTGACTGGTGCACTGGACCAGTGCAGCCCTGCAACCTGTATTTCTCATAAGTGTCCTCTAAAGTTTGCATATTTGGCCACCCTAGGCTAGACCCAGGGTTAGAGGACTAGCAACCAGGTCTTTGGAGTGTGTGGGCCTGAGGTGCCCTGTAGAGGGAAGGGAAGGCCTCCTCTTAGGGCTGCTGTATGCTCTGTACAGTGATTGAGTCTGAATGTGGAACAGCTTGACAATACTGCACTCGGTGTGTCTCCTTCCTGCTGAAATGGAGGAGGGGAATGGCTCTTCAGAAACCCAAACACCCAGAAGTTACATTGGCTCGCTGGAAAAGAAGATGGCATCGGGGAAGTGTCAACAGTCAGGGACAGACGGAGAGAACCAAGGAGGCAGCAGACTGGAAGTGGAGTCCTGATCCACAGGCCATTTACAGCTGGGCCTCCTCTATTAGACACGACTGCAGCTCTTTCAGGGCTACTGTTGTGGGTGGCTAAACGCAAGCCTCCTACACATGCTGTCCCTGCAGCAGTGCCAAACAGTTGCAGCAGGATCACACAGTTCCTTGTAATGAGATCAGACTTCCTTTCTACATGCTATGAATTATTATGAATAAGCATTTATATAGCACAAGCAATATACCTGACATTGATCAGGTCTTTGCCCGAAGGTTTTACAATCTAGACGAGAGAGGGGAACAAAGAGAGAGGCAATGATAAATGCACAACATTGAGAAGTTGTAGGTGCACATGCTTCGTTACAGGCATTAGAGATAATCAGTGATCAGTGCAGGTCAAACCCATGCCCCGTGGTGCCAAGGTTCTGACCTGTACTGGCACATTTCCTGGGGCATAGATCCACTCTCCTACCCCCAACGATGTATTGATGGGTCTCTCTAATACTGCACCAGGGTTTGCTGTATCCTAATATAGCTATTCTGCCTGGCCTTTATATCTGCTGCCCCTATGCTTGCTCTATACAGGGTCCTGGCTGACTCACAGCCACCATTACTACTACTATTAATCATTTCTATTATTATTAATTATTATTATTAGCAAGCATTTATATAGCACCAGCAATGTACCTGGTGCTTTACGAAGTAATTTAATTAACACGGTAACACTACTAAGCCGCCACCCCCACTGGGTGTACGGTGGGGGGAGGGGTCCATGTGCATGCCGTGATGGTGGGGGGGATGGGTGTGCAGCCAGGGAAACACCACGGAAGGTGGGTGGGGGTGCGTGCGCGCTCCTCGCGCACACCCATCTCCACCCATCACCCACCCACGGAGCCATCCCCACCTCCACCAGCGCACACCCATCAGTGCTGTGTGAAAAGGGTCAGGGGAAACCAGGGAGGACACACACACCCATTTTACAGATGGGGGAACTGAGGCTGAGAGGCTGTGACTTGCTCAAGGCGACCCAGAGAGTTTTTATGACTAGGGAGGGATTTGAATGCTGGTGGCTTCCTAGGTCCAAATCCAGCACCTTCTCGATTACACCCCACTGGTTCTCTAGGCTGTGACTTGCTCAAGGCCACCCAGTGAGTTTATGGCTAAGGTGGGATTTGAACCATGACTTTCCAGGTCCAATTCCAGCACCTCCTCCACTACACCACACTGGCTGAATAATACTATCTGCAGGTGGCACAATCAGCGTCTACCAAATTTAGGTCCAGAGCAACACTGCCTATAGCTGGATGCTGCAGTCCCCGATTTGTTTCCAGACACAGCCTGTGCTCTGTCTCCATGTCTGAAGAGATGGTGTAGTCGTTACAAGTAGGTTCCAAGCCAGTATTTGGTCCTGGCTGGTTTTAATATGACTCCAATGTAGAGTCTGATGAGGCAGTGGCCTCTGCCTGAGTCCACAGAGCCTGAGACAGGACCCTGCGAATTCTGCTCCGCTACGATCACAGCCATTAGTGCAGAATTTTGCTTTTGGCCAGATTGTCACAGAAATTCCCTCTGCCGGCACAGAGTTACAGCCTGAGTGTGGAGCGCTATGAGCTAGCCAATGACCCTTTTCAAATGGGCCACGGTGGGCATGCGTGGGAGGGAATGGGCGCACACCCAACTCCACGCATGGAACAACCAGCATTGGAACCCGCTGTTCCGTGCGTGGGAGATGGGGGGCGTACGGGAGCGCACATGCACCCCCACCCACTGCGGGTGCCACTGCGGGGGGAGGGGGGCACCGGTGTGAAAAGGCCCAGAGATGTCAGACACTAGGGGAGCTATGGAGAGGGATTGTAGGATAGTTACGTAAGAGGGTAGGGGAGAGTTGTGTGTTGGTGGTGTGTCGTGGGTGGGGTTGGGGAATAAGATAGGAGGTTGGGAGGAGGAAGAGGAATTATTCACGATTGCTGACGTAGGGTTGGTGGGGCCACCTCCCCCTGGTGAGAGGAGGGTGGAGGTGGTCAGGTTTCCCCTGGTGGCAGCAGGGGATGATGTGGTTGTTGGTGGGCTCTACCCTGTTGTTGTGGATGAGATCATAGAATGGTTCATTGGCTGAGCTAAGGGGATGTGAGTGTGAAAAATCTTTTTTGTTTTCTTTGTTTAAATTGTATATTATGTTAGATGCTGTGTAATGTTTTTTGGGCCCCTGTGTTGTAAACCCAGAAATATGTTATGTTTTTGTAAGCCGCCTCGAGTCCTATGGGAGAGAGTGCGGGGTAGAAATAAAAATGGTATGGTATGGTATGGTCTTAGAATTTGCAGGGCCCAGGGCAAAAATAAGATGTAGGAGCCCCATGGCCTCTCCCGCCATAGTTCCACCCATTTAATGGTATTTGCTCACAAAAACAAAGTGTCATCAGTTTTCAGGCACACGCATATGCCCACCCTGGATTTCCCATGCATGCATCTGTGTGCACCCCACCACACCCCCACACACCCCTTTGCCAGGGGGGAAACAGAGATCACTGATTTACAAAAGCCAGAAGAGGGCAGGGCCCCACAGGAAGCAGATACCCTGTGGACTGAGAGTCATGGGTGGGCAGAAGGCCCCACAGAATTAGGCTGTCTGGGGCCTCAGGAGCTCCGGACCTGAAGCGACCAAGACTGGCCTTCCTGCGGGGCCCAGATCATTGGCCCTATGGGCTCTGCTTAAGGCTGGCCCCGGAGCGCTGGCACTGTTCACAACTGGAATATAGTCTGAGGCTATGAGGCCCCGTAGCACAGCTGCTAAAGAGGAGCAGCCATGACCCCTCCGTGGTGTGAAGAGAATCCCACTGATAGGTCCATGTGATATTTTGTGAGCTTTATTAAAGTAGGAGATGTTCAAAATGGATGGAATGGCTTGCTGGGAAATTCATTGGCATTGAAAGTTTGGATAATATTCTATACTCAAAAAAACCTTTGGTTTAAGAGAGACATTAAGGGCCTTACAAATTGAATCGTGCTCCAAAAAGCATGGAACTTGTAAGTTAAGGCTCCTGCCTTAACGTTCGTGCCATGTTAGCAGTAAAGATGTTGTGCGGTCTTGCATGTTGTGCTCGCTTACAACTTAGGCTCCACGCACCCACACTTTGCCTTCGTCTTTCAGCCCCAATCCTCTTCCTCTGCAGGTTGGGGGCAGCACTGAAGCTGGGGCCAGTGCTATATAAATGTTTAATAAGAATTTAAAGTTGTGTACGTATTGAAATGAACAACATGAAAGGAAGGAATGGAGGCAACAGCAATGCCAATTTGGATATAAATCCCATTGTCATTTGCAAATCCCATTAAGCAGCTGTAGAAGAATATGGAGTTGCATCTTTGGGAATGGGGGGCAAGCGGGTGTGGAATAATGAGGGAGGCATGCGGGAGAGTGGGTGGAATGACAGGGAGGAACCGGGATAGGGTGAAGCAGCAAGGAACTGGGTGGAATGACAGGAGGAACGCCAGGACAAACAGAATGACATGGTTCTTCCAGACTTGCCTAACGAAGAACCGCATGAAGGCTGAAAGCTTGCATTCCTCCACTAACTAGAGTTGGTCCAATAAATGGATTTATTTATTCATATTCCTATGCTGCCCTTCCCTCAGAGGCTCAGGGCGACTTACACAAATAAAAAACCCCATTAAAATCCATTTTAAAAACCCTGCTACCCCACCCATACACCTCTCACCGAATCCCATCCCATCTCAGGCTGTGAGGCTAATTAGGCTAAGGATTACTGATCAAGGAATGCAGATGGAAAATCTTCCCTTAGCTTCCCAGAAGATTGCCCCAGGTTATAGACGCGCTGGTGGAAGTGAATTCCTCGCCACAGTATTTGATAAACTGGACCTCGTGGCCTTACATTGATGCGTTGCAATGTTTTCCCTTCTGCTATGTTATTTGGAATATTGATTGTGTACCCAGGAAGCAAGGTTGTGTACCCAGTCTGATATGGCTGCCCCTGAGACTGGTAAACATGTAATCCTTTACTGCCCGGCTATCGGCCACCTGAGGGACAAATATATTGGACTTTTTCTTAAAAATATGCACGGTGGGTTGTCCGACGATCTACTTTTGCATCGTCTGTTAGATGGTCGTGATACGCCTTGTTCCTGTGCAGTGGCAGCATTTTGTGCTAATGTAATTCTTTACAATCAGTGTTGTGATCTTACTCCTATTTCCTATCTTGTGTCCTGAGCCCTGAATTGACTGGGGTATTGTTTGTAATTGTATGACTATAATGCCTGGAGCCTATGAATTCTTGATTTATATAATCTAGGTTATGTATTCTAGATTTCGTAATCTGTACAGTTTGGGAGAATTTTTTCCCTTCTTTTTATTGTGTATGTATTTTGTTTTTAATTGTTTTTATATAGTAATAGGTTTTGTGTATATGTTTGTAATAGCCTATGACTGGCAATAAATATTTACCTACCTACCTACTATCCCATCCCACCCTATCCCTGCCTACCAAACGCCTGGCCAAATAAAAAGGTCTTGCATTGTTTCCAGAAGATGAGCAGGCTCAGGCTTAGGCAGACCCCCAAGGGGAGGGAGTTCCATAATCGTGGGGCAGCTACCGAAAACACCTCGCTGCACGTCCTGGTCGTAAAAACATCATGAGGAGATGGCACCTGGATTAGGGCAGCCCCGGCTGATATCAGTGGCCGCGAAGGGACATAAGCGAGGCAGCGGTCTTTCAGATACCGGGGTCCAAGCCATTTAGGGCTTTATAGGTTAAAACCAGCACTTTGAATTGTGCCCGGAAAGCTATCAGCAGCCAGTGCAGACTCCGGAGCACCGGTGTAATGTGCGCCCAATGACCCACTCCCCAAAAGAAGATGGGCCACCGTGTTCAGCACCTACTGCAGCTTCCGAACAGTCTTCAAGGGCAGCCCCGCACAGAGTGCATTGCAGTAATCGAGCCTCCAGGTTATGAAGGCCTGGATGACGGTGGCCAAATCCAAATGTCCATCTGAGGCCGCTTTTATACGAGGCGCTGAAAAGCGCCTCCTGAGTCCCGCGTTTAGAGAAAAGCCGTACGGGAAGGATTTACATGCTCCCCGCGCTGCTGGAAGTGACGTGCTCCCCATTGTCTTTCAACGTGGGACTCAGGAGGCGCTCTTTGGCGCCTCGTTTAAAAGTGGCCTTAGATTGTAAATCCACTGGGCAGGGAAAATCTGTGACTGTAAAGTGTGGCGTACGCCCAGTAGCGCTATGGTAATGATAAGTACTAGGCCCTTTTCACACTGATAAAATGTGTTGCTTTTTATTATACATGTTGCAGGGCACCCATAAAGCACGCCTCCAGCTCTGCAACATGTATGATAAAATGGAACACCCATGGTATCAGTGTTAGAGTGTCTGTGTGAAAAGGGCCATAGTAGAATCTGATAGAAATGGCCGCAGCCTTCTTACCAGATGTAATTGGTGAAAGGTGTTCCTGGTCACAGCTGCAACTTGACAATCCAGGCGCAGCAATGGCTCCCAAGAGTACTGCAAGGCTGTGAACCTGAGTGACCAAAGGAGGCTGGACCTCATCAACAACAGGGGTCCCTACATCTCTCAGATCACACGGTCGGCCAACCATCATCACCTCAGTCTTGTCTGGATTCAGCTTCCATCCAGCTCGCCTGCACCCATTACCCAATGGGAGCCAGGCACCGGGTAAGCACTGAGACTGCAGGACCTGGGTCAGATGAAAAGGAGAAATAGAGCTGTGTCCCATCAGCATATTGATAGCACCTCACTCCAAATCTCCAAACAATCTCACCCAGGGGACTTAGATACACATTGAACAGGCATGGAGACAAGATGGAACCCTGTCGGACCCCACACAAGAGCACCCGAGAGGACGAAAAGTCACCGCCCATCACCACTCTTTGGGTTCTCCCAGCCAGGAATAATAAGCAGAACCACTCAAGAGCGGTTAACAACACCTCACCATGATCAACCGTATCAAAGGCTGCCGACAGATCTAACAAAATCAACAGGGTACAATTTCCTCTGTCAATTTCTAAGCAGAGATCGTCAACCAAAGCCACGAGCGCAGTCTCAGCACCATGCCCAGAAGGAAAACCCGACTGACAGTCATTCAGGAATCCAATAGCATCGAGATGCTCCTGAAGCTGCATGGGTGGGGAGGTTAGAGACAGGGCGATAGGTGATAGGGGAATTAACATCAAGAGATGGTTTCTTGAACAGGGGATGGACGACCACAGTTTTAAGGCCGTCAGGCACCCTGCCCTCCTGAAAGGAGGCACTGACAGCCCTGGCCGGCGACGCCCCCAATGTCTCCCAGCTGACTTTCACCAGCCAGATGGGCATGGATTTAGTTCACAACTGGTCGGCCGCACCCCCACCCCCAAACACATCCTCCAAACCAGTGGATTAGATTGATCAAAGCTGATCCAAGTAAAGTGGACATGACTGAGCCTCCTCAACCCCAAACTCTGACCATGAACCCAGAGTAGCAGCACCCAAGTTGAGCCGAATACGAGTGACTTCATGTGCAAAGTAGGTGGCAAACTTGCCAAGGCGAGACAGCTAGAATTTACTAACCTATTCACCACTTGGAAGAGCTCCACTGGATGACACTTTGCAGATTCTACGGCGGCTGTGAAGAAAGCTTTATTTGTTGCCGCCACAACCATGGCATAGTCGGCAACCACGGTTAAAAACAGTCTATGCCACAGTTGGTCGGCTTTGGCATGTGTCGAGCACCGCCTGCACTCCAGCCACCTACCTTCTCACTTTAGCAGCCTCAGGTCCTCCATATACCAGGGAGGCCTGTGCTACTGGTTCCTATTGGATCCAGAACTATCTGGGGGATTTACCCATTGACCTTGACAGTCTCCCTGTCGATGCCTTGGTTGATTTGTGGTATGGGGTTTTGACCCGGGCTATCGACTCGGTGGCACCCAGGCAGAAGGAGAATCAGGGGGGTGGAATCTGCACCTTCAGAAGGTAATGATCTGACCATGATAATGGTGTCATAATAACACCCCCGATAACCGGAACCCTTGTATCCAGGCCAGTGCAGAGCATAAGGTTCAACACGTGTCCAGTTTCATGTGTCGGGACAGATATTACCTGGAATAGGCCCATGGTTGTCATGGCAGCCATGAACTCCTGCTCCATCCCTGAAAGGCCGGCCTCAGCATGTATGTTGAAATCACACAAGACAATAAGGTCGCTTTCAAACGAGGCGCTGAAAAACGCCTCCGGAGCCCCGCGTCGAGAGAAAAGCTGCACGGGGAGTGTTTACACGCTCCCCGCGCTGCCGGAAGTGACGTGCTCCCCGTTGTCGGCAGTGGCGGCGGCTGGAGATGCGGTGCTTTGGAGAGGCACGTTCTGAAAGCCTGAGAAGTGAGGCTTTCACAACGCGCCTCTTCAAAGCACCGCATCTCCAGCTGCCGCTGCCGACAACGAGCACGTCACTTCCGGCAGCGCGGGGAGCACGTCAACACTCCCCGTACGGCTTTTCTCTCGACGCGGGGCTCTGGAGGCGCTTTTCAGCGCCTCGTTTAAAAGCGGCCCTCGCCAGGGTGACCTCAGCACCACCCGAGACCAGCTCAGCTACAGCAGTCAGGGAGTCAGCTGTGCAGCAGAGTGGTTGGCAAACTCTGGATGGACACACTCCACGGTGGGATGTCAGACACTGGATCCCTTCGAAGACCAGATTGTCTATGCAGTTCACAGCCACTCCACTCCACCCCCCACCCATTCCCCAATCCTAGGCTGATGCTTCTCCAAGTACCCAGCCGGCACCATCTGAGCAAACACAGGCTCAGAAGCCTTGTCCAGCCAGGTCTCGGTAATACCTATAAGGTCAGTGGCCTCATCCTGAATGAAATCATAGATAGCAGTTGTTTTGTTAGTCACTGACTTTGCATTAAGCAGCAACAGCGACAGATGAGAGGCTGCACTACTTTGTCTCTATTGCCTGTATTTGGGACCAACACAGCAACCTTACTTTCTCTAAGGTTCTGAGTGAAATAAGTGATTGAGAAGAGCAATGGGATACCATGAGGGAGCATTCTTATCATTCTGCCTAGTTCCCATAGCTGCCTCCATCGTTCCACTCCCTATTGCCTCCCTCCCTGTTATTCCACCTCCTCTCCTGTTTATTTTTTGTCATTACACACACACACACACACCCTTACTCCTGTTCCCCATCAGAGACACAGCTCATTGTATTTCCCAGAACTCTTGGGTTCTCTGCGAGGGGGGTGGGGGCTGAGGGAGGGGAGGCTAGAAGCCAGGACTCCTGGGTTCTCTGTTACGAGGTTGGGAGCTAGTGCATTAGAGCAGGGGTGGGGCGGGCTGGGAGCCAGGACTCTTGGGTTCTCTGCGAGGGGCATGGGAGCTAGTGGGTTAGAGTTGGGGAGGGGTCTCCAGGGTCCTGAAATGGCAGTGGGGGCTAGTGGGAAAGAGGGGAGTGCTGGGAACCAGTACTCAGCTGTCCCATTCTTCCCAATCCAAATGAAAGGATATAGGGAAAGGAAGGGGTGGAGGAAGCCCACTCCTGTACCCAGCTTCAGTGTTGCCCCCAACCTGCAGAGGAAGAGGACTGGAGCTGGAAGACCAAGGCAAAGTGTGGATGCATGGAGTAAGTTGTAAGCAAGCACAATATGTGAGACAGTACAACGTTGTTACTGCTTACACGGCACAGACATTAAGGCAGGAGCCTTAACTTACAGCTGCCATGCTTTTGAGAGCATGATTGAATTTGTAAAGGCCTTAGCATATCTCTTAAACTGAAGGGGTTTTTGAGTATAGAATTTCATTCTTTTTTGAAAATGCAATGTACTAAATTCCCCCTGCTGGCACACTACCATGAGTAGCAGCCTAACAGTGAAATTTCAGAATTTCAAAGCCTCACCATGTACTGAAATGCATCTGGCTCTGGGGTGGGGGTGGCCATATATACTGGAATCTCTCACCATGTGCTGAAATGCAGCTGCCTCTGAAGTGGGGATGGCCCTATATACTGGAATCCCTCCTGACCTGCAGCCCCTGCTGTGCGCACCTACCCCACCCACCTCTGCCAGTGTCCGGCAATCCTAACTGAATGTCATGGGAGTGATCTAGGCACTCACTCTTGCCTCCCCCTAACAGCAGCCCCTCACTCTGTCCTCCCCCCACCACAAACAGTCACCCCCTACTCTCACTCCCCCACCCCCCAAAGCAGACTCTCTCACTCCCCTGCCTTCTCCCCACCAGAGCACATCTGTGCTCTGGCAGAGAAGGTCCTCCCTTGGATATAAACTGCTTGAAGCCAGCTGGGAGCACCAACCCGCCCCACAGCCCCAGCACAGCCCCTGCAGCCTCCCTCCTACCCGGCTCCTAGTCCATTCCCGCACAATCTGCCTTACAAGCTCCTGGGGCTGGGATTGGTCGCCATCTTCCCTGCTGCCTGCTAACCTCGGATTGCCTCTGCCGGCCGGTTGAGGACAATGTGCATGCATTCAAGATCGTAATTTACGCATAGGATAAAATTAGGAATTCAAAACCTTATAAAATCAAAAATACCCCATGGATTTTCAAACTGTAAATGAAAACCCAAAGTACAATGCACAAAGGAATTTTGTAAAACCTCTATGCTGAGACCCCTGCAAATTTCTAATGACTTTAAAAGCCACTTTCTCAGCCATTCAAAACTCTTCAGACGTCACGATGAGATGTCTCATCCATTGGCTAACATGGCAAATTCAAAATCCTATAACTTTAAAACTACCAGATGGATTTGGGGCGGGGGGAGAGAGAAGAAAAAGAAAAGAAAGAAGCAGCAGGCACTGGAAGGCACCCTTGCATTGTCTAACAGCACTACACCACACCATTATTTTTTTTCTTAAAGTATACATTGAAGCAAATACAAAAAAGATCTGAAACAGCCAGGAAAAGCAATCGTTACTCCAATTTTTAAATGTAACTTTTTTGTTTTTCATCTAATGTGCAATTTGGTCAGATTGTACCTCTCACCCAAGATACCGTCTCTGCCAAATTTCTAACAAATAGAATAAAAGATGCCTATTTGATAAGAAATCGAATGTTGATGCGTTAAAGCGAAAGATGCAAGCTGGCCTTTTCACTAGAGAACAGCTCCTGCTGCTCTACAATATATGTTTTACTGAACTCGCACAATTTGTTGTGTTGCAGAACAGGGATTTTCAGTTCACAGGATTTGGGTTTCCTGGATGTAGTTTGAAAAAAAAATATCTGCAGAAAACCTGAGACCCTGGCTTGAGACAATAGCCCTGAGCGATTACCCACCACTCATTCACACAACACTCTTCCACCTTGCAAACTGACATTTGCTCATTTTTGTTTGCCTTGTCCTGTGGCAATGCATTCACATCATTGCCAATTTCCATGGGGTATCAATGGCTTCTCCCCTGCCCTTCATCCCTATCGTTTTTCCCACAATGCAAAGGCCGTGGAGGAATGCCCTAACGATATCCCTGCATACAATGGGTGAAAACAGACATGCCCCTTCACTTCACTTTAACAGCGCTTTAACGTTTCTCATGCATGTCGCAGGGCTGCACAGGGGGCTAATACAGTCCTGCGACATGCCAAAGAAATGTTAAAGCGGAGTTACATGCATGTCTGACTGTTTCCACTCAATTTTTTAGACTTAGCATGAAGTGAAAGACAGAGGGTGTTTTTAGACAAGAGCATCCCCCTCCCATCACCCAGCGATCATGCATGTTGCAGGGCTGCATTAGGGCCCTATGCAGCCCTGCAACATGCATGCCAGGTGGGTGATTGGTGGGGAGGTGTTTGTCTAAAGACACCCAGAGTCCCTGCTCTGGGACTCTAGCAACACTGTATGCCAGGGGCAGGGAACAAACTCCAAGAGCCATGTAGAAGTCGGGGAGGAAGTGCTTTAGGATGAAAAGGTTCCAGATTGGTGTCATGGATCTGTCCTCTCTTTTTGTGCACATGCCCTCATCTCTGCTTCCTTACCATGAGTGTAGCCTTTCGGCACTTGAGGGTAGAGACTGGATCAAGGGACCGATCCACAAACTGGAAAGGGACTCAATAAAAATTAGTCACGGGCTACATTTGGACCCCCCCACACACACACACACACACACTCACCCCTGCTCTGTACCATGGTCACGGAGATGCAGGAAGTGACAAACAGGAAATGTTGTATCGAAATCTGAAGCTTGCTCTGGGAAAATCCATTCACTCAATGTTGTTGCTACTTGATAGTCGCATCCTTGCAGGAAAACCCTTTGCATCAGGTGGCAGAGAACAAGGGATCACTAAGAACAATAGGAAATGGGAAGGATTCCACGCAACACTCAGCATCCAGATTTGTACCTCCTCCACTCCAAATGATCCCCCAGTCTACTGGAAATGATGACTCAATGGCATTACAGTCAAAAAGGAGGAGAAAAGCTCCTAGTACAGCCAGTTCCACAGACTCTAAAATAGCCCAGAGGCTGCCTTCCTTGTTTTCTTTGTTGGAGGCTGGCTACAGACACAGGGACATATCACTCAAAGATGCCAGCATCCCCGATGTAAGCCCTGACTGGCTACCACTGCCAGCTGCAATCTGTGGCTTCCCATGTGTTTTCCTCTCCACAGGACATGCCCCCCCATGGCTGTAATCCTGGAGTCCTCCCCCTTCTAGGAGTGAGAGAGAGAAAGGAGTGTGACAGACACAAACAGACCCAGACCTGACTGACCTAGTGCCAGGGAATGCAGGGGCAAGCTGCAGCACTAGTGCCCATCAGCTGGGAGCAGACAGAGCAGAGTAGGAGAGAGGGGCTCCTCAGCTGGGAAGATGCAGCAGCAAGGACTATGGAATGAGATTGGGAGCTAGTATCCACCTCTATGGCCTCCTGTCTGCAAGGTGCATGAGGAGGACACTGGATCCAGCACTGACAGAGGAGCAGGGAGACACTGCCAAGCAGGAGAAGGCACTGGGCACAGTTGGAGGGTTTCAGGCATAAGGGGAAAGGCCCTGGTGTGTGTAGCAGGATGGAATCCCTCCACACCTAAGTGGCACTGCCCATTTCCCTTGTCTTCTCCCTCTGTTTATCCTGCAATGCTGGATCAGGTCTCCCCTTTGGTCTCTGTTGTGGAACTCCCTGGCTGAGCAACACCTTGGCTGCAATTCAAAAAGCACTTATTCAAGAGTAGCCCCATTGAAACCTGAAGTTACTCCAGAGTAAGTGGCTTGGTCATGGCCCTTGTCTCTATTCACCCCGTTCACCTGCTTCCTCTCCTCCCCTGCTCCTTTCACCGTAACTGTCACCAAGCTGAGTTCTCCTCCCTGTTCTCTCGTCCCTCCCTCTCCATTGTCGCAGTTGTTGACTTTACCCTCTTTCCCTCCCTTGGCTCCTTTGATCCTCTCTCCCACTGCAGGACCTGCCCAACCAAGCCAATTAGGTGTAGCAACAGCTCTGGGTGGGAGCCAGCAGAGGTGTGCCATGCTGGGCATCTAGCAGCCCTTCCAAAGCATGCGACTGGGCTCCCTGTGCCCAGGCCAGTGCCCCCGATTGCGAAACCCTCAAGCCAGCTCTGAAACCAAGCACCTGACTAACTCTCCGTCTGCTGCTTAATTGGGGAAACTTGTTGGATCCCTCCCCGTTTGTTGTCCCTGCCAGTAATTTTTCTCTCTGGTGCAGGGGCGGCCTTTTACAGTTTCATGCACACAGCTGCTAGCACGAGAGGGGCCTGATTAGGGCTTCTAGGTGGTATTCTAAGGTGAGTCACTCTCAATAAACCTACATAGAACATGAGTTAATGTTACTCTGCAGCCCCCACACTCTCCAAACCCTAACAAGACTGGAACAACAGCTGTCTGCATGTACATTTCCAGTTCCTTATCTTTTATCCCTTACTGCCCCCCTCACTATTCATGATTATTTGGATGACACCAGCAATGTGCCCGCCACAGTTGTCATAACAAAAAGGTCTCTGCCCCCAAATATCTTACAATCTAGAATGGACTTGGGGAAAGGTGACAAGCGGGAGAGGTACACAGGGAAAGACAAGGATACGTTCATGAAGATGAGAGGTTGCAGGTGCACGTGAGTTACTAGGGAGGAGAGGGATCCCGAGAATAGACAGTCATAAACAAGTCAGCCACTCCCCTACAATGCTACTGAGATAGCAAATGCCCCAGTAAAGAACGCCCACATAGGCTTAACTCAGGGCCTGGCCAAATTGTCACAGAAACTGGGCTCGATCCCAAACCCTACACCCCACAAACAGCGCACGTGCATCTCGCGTGCAACCCCCGCACGCGGCAGGGGCTTGGGATCGAATCCCACTGCCAGGAGCTAGCCAATGGGATGCCAGCACTGTGAGCGAACCAATGGAGTACCGGCTGGTAAATATTCCAGGGCCATAGAGCTTTGTGTCACGGCTGCCGCGGAGCAGTCTCTACAACCCCTCAGGAGAGAGCACCAAGAGGTCCAGGCAACATTTTGTGCATTTTCTTTTTAAATATATAAGATGTTGAAAATGAATGGAATGGGATGCTGGGAAATCTGTTTGCATTCAAAATCTGAATAAATTGCAGGATTTAGTTTGCATAATTTAAATTTGCAGTTGCAGACTACATCGAGACCTGCTCTCTTCCTAGTACTGTGTAGTCACTCTACCAGCAGAATTAAGTCTCACAGGTGAAATGCGGAGCTAATTGTCTTAACCCAGTCACCAGCCACATGATGGAGCCAGCAAGTAGAGAGAAGATTCAGCCTGCCAAAGCCTGAACAAAGGAGAGGAGAAAGGGGAGGATTTGGCTGCCAGACGCACCTGCTAGGCCTCTGTAGCACCTGAATCCCCTGTCCCACTTCAGTAAGTAATTTGTCTGCCTTCACTGCGACAGAACTGTCCCAGGTCAGTAGGGATGTGCAAGCAGAACCGAGTTCGGAAATTTGGTTCAGTTCGAAAATCCAGTTCGGTTCGAAAGTTCGGTTCGGTCAACCGAACTATTCGAGTTCGGTCAAATTCCGAACCGAGTTCGTACATTCAAACCCGTTTTTTTTTTGCCTTCCAAACTGGTTTGAATTCAACCGAACAGTTCGGTCAAATTCGAATTCGGTTCGAAAGTTCGATTCAGTCGACTGAACTATTCGAGTTCGGTCCGAACTTCCGAACCCCGTTTGCACATGCCTACAGGTAAGTACTGCACCTAGAGAGCTAGGCTCGGGCCTTCAGCTTAGAGATGGGGTTGAGACCTGGTCTGTGTACAAACTAGCAAAGTCAAAGAGTGACTGCACCCCCCACACCTCACTAACTGCAAGAGTTATTTGATTATTCATTGTACTTCCTTCAATCCGCCCGCCCTATAGCACAATGGACAGTATGCGTGCCCTCAGCAACCACAAAACAGAATTTCCTTAAAATCAACACTGTGACTTAGCTGTGATGTGTGTCAAAGGCACAATGCTTCAGCTTTTTGTTTGTCTGGGTGGGGTAGAAGCAGTGTATTGCAAAGAGCTTCGAGAGTCTACGGTCACCATCCACAAGCCGCATACTCTGGAGAAAGTGCTTTTTCGATTGTGGCCTGCGAGTACACGGGTTGACCAAAAGCTGGATCGTATAAAATCTTGGCAGCTTGGGGGGAATCCCCTCCCACAGATTCCAAAGCTAAAAATGAACTTAGCCCCCCAAAATTGTACCAGAGCCCCAGATCCGGCTTTGCATCTCACTCCTTTTTTTTAATTCACTGATTTATAATCTGAAAATGTTATCTGGATGGATAAACCCACTAACCCTTTTGAAACTTTTTGTGTTTTCTTTATGGAAATACAGAATCCAGTCTATGTTGGGGAGGGAAAGTTCAGTTTCCATCTAATTTCCTTGTTCCTTGACTAAGGACTTTGAGAAAAATCACTGAAAGTGTGAGAGGTTCTCTCATTTCACTGGAAATCAGCATGGGTTTGAAAAACTTGCCAGAATAAAGTTTTAATGAAAAATGTGGTTTTGAAATTTAAAACAAACAAACAAAAACCACATAATCCATTGATCTTTCTGAATTATGCAGTTTTAATTGATGAAAATACTAAATAAATTACACATTTCTAAAACTTTTTAATGTTTTTTTCAGTAAGTCAAAAATTTTGTCAAAATGAGATTTCCTGAATTTGTTTGAAATTTTCATTTTAATTAAAATAATTTCACAAAATCCTGTTCAATGCTGCTAACTTCACACTGACAAATATAAAGTACCTGTTTACAAAATAGCACAAGATCAGCCTAAACAGGGACCCTTTCAATTAAACTGAGCTGTAAATCTGGGGCTCTGTTTGTCAACTGCTTTCTAAGCATTTAGGGTTCAGTCCTTTTTGTTCCCAGGATTTTATCTGCAAACATGGCTGCAAGAAAGTTTTTTTTTGCAAACAATGCTGAGATTCTTGCATAATCCCAGAGCTCCAGGATCTGGAGTTTCATGAAAAACAAGATGATACCCTGCTTAAATCACTGAGAGCTGACAACCCTCAAAACTGTTGACAAAATTCATGTTGACACTCCCCCGGTTCCTTGCTGCACCCCCTCGGAGGGGACTGCTCCATCAAGTGGGGAGGGAGAGAGAGAGCCATTTCCTTTGCTGCTGGAGTACAAAGGCCGGTCAGTGACCGCTGCATTGTTGCAGAGGTGGCCTGATGTGGTGTTGCTCACTAATCCGCTCTTCTGCCCACATCTCCTTGTCACCTCCTGTTGGATGGGTGAGCAAGCTGCCTCTCTCCTAGGCTTTTCCTCCGATAATAGGGTAGGAAACAAAGGAACGTTGGCACGAGCAATCTTGCCTAGGTTGAATGTGGCAGTCTAGCCAGTTGCCTGTAAAGGCCCCAGATATTCAAGTCTCGTTGCATGGTGGTGATGCTTGGGAGATACCCTAGGGCAGGGACTGGAAATCCTTTCCCTTCTATAGACCACTTTGAAAATGAGCACAAGGTCTAAATAGGAGTTGGTGTGGCGGTCCTTAAGAGGGTGTGCTCAGGTATGGAAGAGTCCTGGTCATGGATCTACACAACAGATCCATCCACCATCCTTGAATGCAGGCCCTCAGCTTGGCCCCCCGAGTTTCACCTTATGTTTGGCACAAAATGGCCTTGTAGCTGCTGCACCATAATAAGCCCCCATTTACCTACCTACCTACCTGACCCCTGAGCATTTTTCTTCAGTGCTTGAGGGAAGAGACTTGAACAGATCCAGAAATTAGAAAGGGGCCAAATACAAAATAGCCACGGACCAGAGATCTCCCATCCCTCCCCCGAGGTTAGGCATATACCCCCACCCCCTGCTTTGACTGCAGTGCCAAAGTTACACTCCTATCAAGAGGCTTGTTTGAACCATTGCAATCTGGCTGCGATGAGGATGAGCGGCGTCTAAAGGGTTTGGCCCCCTGAATATGGGTTTCTTGGGGCTTCTGTTACTGACGGAAAGCTGCCACTCCACCCTTTCCCTCCCTCCTCTGGTGGGAAAAGTCAGAATATGGAGGCAGGGCCCAAACCGGCCATGTTCTGCCAAAGAGTTGATTTAATGGAGTTGGGTCTTATTTCCATTTTACAGAGCACTAAACTGAAGCTATTCAGGAGTAGGGAGAGAAGCATGTGCACCTGAAAAATCAGGAGTACAGACTCCCCTTCGGTCTGTATTTTGAAGTACCTGTTAGTATGAGGGTAGTGACCTCAGCTCATTTGAACTCAGCTCAGTTTTCAATAAGCTGAACGCTGACAAACAGGAATAGTTACTTCAATTTAATGAAATCAAAAGAAGTTACTTCGGTTTACACTATCTGTCTGAACACTGAAGGGGAGTAGTTCGTTAAACTGATTTCTCTCTGTTTGTTGGAACATGGCGTCAGTAACTGCTCCGCCTTTCGTTTTTTTTCCTCAGGAATTGGAATAGGTCCAACATGGGAGCATGGAGAGGAGGAGATGTGTATGAATGAGGTCCCTGCCTTGCTCCTCCAGGGGCAGAGGCATTGGAAGTGCTCTCCTTGTGATTTGTACACTCACGCAAATAGAACTGAAATCTGAAATACATTTATTGTATATCAAACATGAGCTTAACCCTTCTGGGCAGATGCCCCCATGGGCTGGACTCCAGCATAGTCCTGGGAGTAGGGAGCCCAAGAAAGGAGCTAGCCACGACCTTGCTAGGGGGGATGAGGGTGAGATCCCTAGCCAGGAATGCAGCCTGCAAGCCCCACTTGCTGCTCATACAAAGATGGGGTGTTAGAAGATGAGTCCAGGGGGGCTGTGCCATCCCATCCCTGCCCCCCATCAATTAGGACTGGGGTGCAGAGATCCCTCCCAACCTATGTCAGAGCCACACACACAACACCACACAATGACCAACAATGGAAACCTTTATTGGAGGCAGAATCACTGGGCACAGGGGCCTTGCTTGAACAGTGGGTGGGGGGACACCAAGGCATACAGGCCACAGGGAAGGGAGAGCATACAGCATACAGTGCAGTAGGGGGTGAAGAGACCTCCCCCCCCCCCTTAGGGAATAAGAACTCCTGTACAGCAAGCCACGATGCCCCACCGGCAGATCCCTAAATGGAAGGGTACACTTCTAAATGGAAATCCAGAGTCTGCAAACCAGCCTGCCCCTCCTTCCACAGCCTGCCTCCTGTTCCTTCAAATCCCGAGACTCTTTGCTCCATCCTGTTCTGCTCAGCCCCCACAGTATGACAGCAATCAGCCAGCCCCACCCACAGCAGAGAATCCCGCCCACAGCAGAGAATCCCACCCTGTGCCCAGCACAGCGCAAACACCCCCGCTTGGTTGTGCCCCAGACTGCAGAGACTGCCACAGCGTGATCCAAAGATTGCACAGAGACCTCCCACGCAGCAGAGATGCCCCCGTGCCCCACACAGCAGAAACATCCCCTTCATTCCATGTGCCCCCATTGCAGAGAAAGCTGCTCCCAGTGCCCCACAGCCTGCAGAGAACGCCCCCCTTCATGCAGAGACCCTCCACATGCTGCAAAGTTCCTCACCCCATGCCCCACAGAAATGTGCACCTGGCCCCAATGCTTCCTGGGACACATGGGGGCTCCAACCACAACCAACTTGTGCAGCTCAAGCAAGGGCAAGCCCTCCTGCTTCCTGACTGTGTTGGAGCAAAGAGCCAGACACTTGGGGGCAGATATGTGGAGCATGGGACACATGCAGGACTACCTGATTAACCCCCATCCCCAGGGCCTGAGTTGATCCTGCCATGCTTCCATTACCACCAAATGCCCGGGGTTTCCCCTGCTGGCCAACCCTGGGAATTGGCTCTGAAACAGCCAGCCCGGGGCAGTGCCCACTCTTCTCTCCAGCAGGGCATCCAGGTGGGGCCTGCCCCTCCTGGTTCTCTAGGGTCTAGGAGTGCTAGCTTCTCCTTTCCCTGGTCCAGCCAGGGAGCCCCTGGTGGACAGGCAGCCCCTCACTGCTCCAGCTGCCTCCCTCCTAAGAAGTCCAGCAGGTTCAGCTCCCCACCCGACCAGCCGCAGGCTCCTGCCTGCAACCCTCCAAGGGGATGCTCTGTTCATGCAGGGTGGGCCAAGTCCACGTTACTCCCACACCTCTGTCCAGATGGCCCCGGTGTGGCTCAGGGGGGTGACGGCCGGGCGCAGCACGAGCGCTCCTACCTGCTTGTTGGTGTATTTCTGGGGGTTGGTGCGGTAGCTGTAGTCCGAGTACTGCTCCGAACCCGTAGAGTTGCTGTCCCCGGTGCCCACAAAGGTGTTGGTGGCTGGAAGGTCCTGCACCACTTGATGCTTCTTGGAGGCCGAGGGTGACTGGGGCTGCAGCTGGATGGAGGGAAGGGGTGAGTTGGAGCGGTAGTGACGGCCCAGGTCGGGGCTGCCAGGTGGGTAGTTGAGGGGCAGGTGGATGCGGGGGCTGTCACTGACCGAGTCATTCATGAGGTTGAACTTGAGGGATTTCTGCAGGCCTGTCTCCTCCTCGTCCTCAGCTGGTTTGGGCGGCTTGGGGGACTTGCTCTTCTTCACCTTGCTCTTGGCCTTGCTGCTCTTGCCGCCTTGTTTGGGTGCGTAGAGGTCCTTAGTCTCCTTCTTGCCAGCCTGGTAGCCACTCTTGGCTTCCTTCTGACGGCAGTAGCGCAGCAGCACCACCAGCACGATGACCAGGGTGACGGCGACAATGCCAGCAATGACTCCGAAGAGGATGTTACTACGTTGCTTGCTGCGCTCGTATTCAGGGTCACCGGCGATGTCAATGTCTAGGGGCGTGTCCAGACTGTGCCCCAGCAAGGTCTCCAGCAATGTGCGGTTGGCCACCGTCTCATTGACATAGAAATGCACCAGGGCAGTGCCGTGGCGTGAGGGCTTGCCTTTGTCATTGACACGCACCACCAAGCGGTGCAGACCATGGTGCTTGCGGAGGATCTCCTTCTCCAGTGTGATATCCCCGCTCTGTGGTGAGATTTGAAACAGGTCAAAGGGGTTGCCCCCAGCAATACTGTACTTCAGCTCAGCATTGACCCCAGAATCAATGTCCTCAGCCATGACCCTGCTGACCTGCTGCCCAGGACTGGTGTGGGGCAGGATATGCTTGTAGGAGGCATTGGATGGGAAGGTGATGAAGGGGGCATTGTCATTCTCATCCAGCACATTGATGGTCACCCCCACGTAGGCAGATCTGGGTGGATCACCCCCATCCACAGCCTTAAGCCGGAAGGTGTACGTGCTCTGCTGTTCCCTGTCAAAGGAGATGCTGGAGAGGATGGTGCCAGTACCATTTTGGATGATGAAGTCGCCATTGTCCTGCTCCACTGAGAGCTGGATATGAGCATTATTATCCTTGTCGGCATCGATAACGGTCACCATGCCTACTGGGCTCAGCGGCGGCATGTTCTCCATTACTGAGAAGTTGTAGCCACTCAGCATGAACTTGGGGTCATTGTCATTGCGGTCCATCACATTGATGTCCACCGAAGCTGTGCCCTTGAGACTGGGGCTGCCCTTGTCTGCCGCCACCACCAGGAACTCATAGCGCTCCCGTTGCTCACGGTCTAGCACACTCTTCACCCGAATCTCACCAGAATCCGGGTCAATGGAGAACAGGCCCTTAGAGGATGGTTCAGTCACCAGTGAGTAGGTCAGCTTGGCGTTGGAGCCACTGTCGGCATCACTGGCACTCACCTCCACCACCAGGTCATTAGGGGCATTGTTCTCAGGGAAGGCCACCTCTGTCAGGCTCTGGCTGAATACCGGAGCATTGTCATTCACATCCACCACCTGTACCTTGAGGGAGTTGGTGCTAGACAGTGGTGGGTTGCCTGAGTCTACAGCCACAATCTCGATGGTATACTCCTTCACTGTCTCATAGTCCAGTGGTGTGGTGGTCTGCAGGAAGTATTTCTTCTTACTGTCACTGCCTGTGTCACTAGCCTGACGCAGCTGGAAGGGCACATCCCCTGCTACCACGCAGGTGACCACAGCATTCTCACCCTCATCCCGGTCAGACACCTGCACCAGTGCCACAGCTGTCTCCACAGGCACATCCTCTGAAATATTGGCCATGCCATCCTGGTGGGTGACCAGACCGATGCCACGGATCTCTATCGATGGGGCATTGTCATTCATGTCCCTGACATGAATGACAACCTGGGCACGAGCGCTTTTGGGGTTGTCCCCCTTGTCCTTGGCCAGAACAGAGAACTTAAGCACATTGATGTCCTCGCGGTCAATGGGGCCCTGCACGGTGATGATCCCTGTTGACCTGTCCAGACGCAGGAGACGGCGCACCACATCTGAGGCCTGGTGGAAGGAGTAATCAATCTCAGCATTGGCACCCTGGTCCGAGTCATTGGCCTTCACCTAGGGCGAGAAGAGATAGGTAAGCATTGTCATAGCCTGAAAGACACACCCGCAGGGAAATGGATCTCCACAAGCCCCAAACACCCTACCGACACCTCCCAACAACATCATAATACCTCCACCACCCCCAGACACACCATGCCACAATACTCCAACGTCACCCCTCAAGACACCAACCAAATAACAGTTCACCACTTTCTCCAACCACACGTCACATACACATGTGCACGCACGCACACACCCCTTGTCAGCTTGGGAACAAGCTAAGACACCATGCCAGTACCACTGCCTCCTGAGACACTGCGCCACGCCCCCAGCACTGTGCCAAACCAGTAATATCACCCCACTGCAGTGCAGCCCCCAAGAAACCATTTAAACTTGGCGAGATCACCCCATCACCACCTGGAACAATGCCAGGAATACGACGCTATCCCGGAGACATTGCTCCAGTTCTGGGGATGTGGCCCAGCTATCTCCCTCATATGTGCCCTAAGACACTGACTGGCATGGCAGTGACAGTGCCTCTGCATCAACCCCAGGGGCACAGCCCTTGTAGCACACACACACACACACACACACACGCACACTGCATCAACCCCAGGGGCACAGCCCTTGTAGCACGCACACACACACACACACACACACACACGCATCAAGCTCAGGGGCACAGTCCTCGTATTGCACCCGCACGCGCACACACACACACACACACACATACCAAGCTCAGGGGCACAGCCCCCACATCGCACAGGCTTCAGAACCCTGAACCCCTCGTTGATATGGGCTGTACCATCCTCACCCCCCTCCCTGACACTGACCACACCCCCACCTCTTCCTTCCCGACATGGCTCTGGCACAATCCCCACCCCAGTAGCAGAGGCACTGCCACACCACCCTAGGCACTGCATTAAGCCCATGATACCAGCCTGCCCTTGGACACCATCCCAGCCCCCGGACCCATGCTCCCCGAGACACCATCCCAGCCCCCGGACCCATGCTCCCCGAGACACCATCCCATCCTCGGAGACGACACCCTAGATTGTTGTCTCTTGCCCAGAATTCCCACCCTTTGCCTCTGCTGGGGAATATTGTTCTCCTGGGAGGGAACGCTAGGCCCTGGAGTGTACGGGGGGGCCTTGGCCTTTGACCAAGGCCCCCCCGTACTGAGAGTGCAACTGGAGGTGGGACCAAGGAGAGGAGGGGAGGCACTGTCCTCTCCATGCTGTTCCAGTGGAACTGGCCTGACCAGTCTTGGTTGGGTGGCCCCCTCCCCCACTCTGGTATGCAAGGAATTTGCCAGGGAAAACTGGTCTGAGAAGCTAGCTAGCAGGTTCCCGACTCCAAGGAACAGGAAGGAAGTGGGGGTGGCGGGCTGGCTCAGGGAGACACTCCCCTGCTAGGCTGGGGTGTCAACACAGAGATGTTTATTAACCTCAGACAGCAGGGAAGCAACAGCAAACAGGGGAGTGGGAAATTCATCCCCAGCGCCAGTGTTGCCACTTCTGGGGCACAGCTCCCAAGCAGCACTCCCCGCCCGGAGCTGTGCTGGCTGACTCAGCTTGGCACATACAGCAGCCTCAGGTGGGAAACACTGGGGGAGCTGCGGATCGGGGCTGAGGGAGTGTGAACTTTGGGGCGAAGGAGCCAGGGGTTGACGGAACGAGGAGAGGGGAGGAGCCGAGGACTGGGATAGCAGAGGGGCTCAACATCAGGCTGAGCTGGGGCAGAACGCACTCCCCTTCCCTCCGCAACAGATGCCCAGCCCCAGACACTGCTGAGTGCCACATTCACACAAGCCTCTCCCCACGCTTCTCGGTTGCTTTCGGAAGGAAATGAGGTTGTCTAATCACCTCGAAGTGCAGCCCCTTTCCTGCCCACTTTGCTCCTCAGCCCATTATCTCCCTCAGCAGATTTTGAGGAAGAACCAAGTTGTTAAATCCCACCTTTTGCCTCCACTCGCACAAAAGACGGGGCTCATCCCCCCCCCCCCCAAAAAAAAGATCAATGCGGAGCCCGGGCAGACAGTCCTGCCGCGGCCCATTCCACCCCAGCTGAGCTGCTGCCTTATCAGCCTGACGCGCAGTCTCTCCACAGTGAAAAATGAATCCTTAACGTTCACATCAAAATTAGCGAGCGGACAGGAGTGCTCGCCGCCGCTTATTAAGATGGCAACTGCAGATAAACAGATGTCAGCTCCCATCAGCTCCGTGCCCCCTGCAAGCCAGCCTGCCGAGACCCACCTCTCTGGGCCTCCAGCCAATCAAGGATGCGCTCAGACTCTTCTCTCCAGAATCTGTGGGATGCAAGAGGCCTCAGAACCCAGCCCTGGTCTCTGCAGGACAGCGAGCAGGAGCCCATGCCAGCCATGAAAGAGGAATTACAGGAGCAGCCTGTGGAGCCTGGTTTAGACTCTCGGGAGCTTGTTAAAGCTGCTAAAGGGAGAAACCATTTTCCTGGACGAGATTCCCCAGCATAACTCGGCCAATCCACCTCAATCCCCACCTCCAGCCCCAAGCTCTCCCACCCACTACAACAGCTCTGGGTTCTCCCCACATCCGCTCTGCTAAGCATAGGCTCCCTCCCTTCCCAGTTCTGCCAGTGCCCCTCCATCCCAGCCTCCAGTTCCCCTCCCTGCAGACAGTCGCACAACTCTGCCAATGCCATCAGTCCCAACCTGCAGCCCCCTCCTACCCCAGTCCTAGGCTCCCCACACACCTTTTTTTATTCCTAATTTCACCATTCTGCACTGTGATTTCCTAGGGAAACTGCCCCTCTGTTGGCACCACTGAAGAGACACAAGTCCCCTGGCATCCATGATCAACAAGAGTCCCAGGAGATGGCAGGGCAGGCTGGATCCCCTTCTCTCAGTGCTGTAAGCTGGAAACCCATAGGTAGCCCAACACAGACCTCCCAAACCCAGGGGGGTTGAACAGCTCACCTGCAGCACAGAGTGCCCAACAGGGCTGTTCTCAGAAAGCTCTGCCTCATACAGGGCTTTCTCAAACTTGGGTGCATTGTCGTTATTGTCCAGGATGGTGATGCGCAGCAGGGCACTGCTGGCCCGTGGTGGGTTGCCCCCATCCTGCACCTTGATGGTCAAGTCATAGGAGTCCCACTGCTCCCGGTCCAGGTTTCCCATGACAATCAGCTGCGGCTGCTTCTCGTCTTGGTCCTCGGCCACTTGCAGGCCAAAGAGCTCTTGGGCCTCAGGTCCAGCCATGAGCTCATAGGAGGCAACGGTGTTGGTGCCTGCGTCACGGTCCATGGCCACTGGAATGGGGAAGAGTGCACCCATGTTGGTGTTCTCCGGGATGGCCAGTGTGATGACAGGTGAGGCAAAGTTGGGTGTGTTGTCGTTGATGTCCAGCACCTCAATCTGCCCCTCCAGCAGGCGCGGGCTGCTACTGATCAGCAGGTCTGTGATGGAAACCTCAAACTCCAGGAAACAGGGGTCCCCTGGGAACAGGTGCTGACACTCGCGCAGGCTCTCACGGTCAATGGAGGTCTCGGTGGTGTAGATGTCGCCTGTCTTGCCATCCACACGCAGGTAGGGGGCCCCCACCTCCAACTTATACAGGTGCCCCACATCCGGGAAGCCGTAGTCGGATGCCAAGCTCCCGATGAGCGTGTTGGGCGGCTGCTCCTCCTGGACCTTGTAGACCACGCGTGTTCCGGAGCCCAGACAGGGGAGCTGGAGAAAGAGCCACAGGCACAGGCAGGATGCCAGCCGCCGCATCCCGAACCTCAGAGGGACTGCAGAGAGAGCAGAACAGAGGAACATTAGGAAGCGTAGCCCACTCCAGAGCCCGCTGCTCACTGCCACCCCACCCAGACCATGGACACAAGCGCACCTTAGTCCGTCAGCCACACGCACAGCCGTGAGTTACCTGCCACGGACGTCACACACTGCCTTATGGACTGAGCACAGGGAAAACACTTTCCTAGCAGCCGTCTGGGAACAGGTGAACTGCTCCCAGGCTTGGCTGCGCCTGAGTAATCAACCCAGCACCGAAACCAGCCCAGCCCCACCTAGTCCCTTCTAGAAACCACGCCTGTCACTGCCCTTCACCTTAGTCACAGTTCCAGCCGTAATGATAGGCAGCGACACAAAGAGGCAGCACCCTGCACCTGCCTGTGTGCTCCAGCCAGACACACATACACATCTCAAACCACCCAAGCCCACTACATACCCTGCACCAGACACGCACGTACACTGCACACACTCCACGGCACACAGATGCAGCACACCTCAGAGGGAAACAAACACACACACCCCACAAGAACACTGCACACACCCTACAGCAGAACCACCGGATACACTGCACACGCCTCACAACACAGAGACACACACACACAACACCACACCATAGAGAAAAAGGCACACACGTACACACCTCACACCACCACTGCACACACTTTGCACCAGAGATACATGCACACACATATGTACACCTCACACCACCAGACACATTGTCACAAACTACACCACAGAGACATGCACACCGTACACAACTTGCAACAGACACACACCTCTCACCACAGGCACACTGCAGACGCCAGAGACCCAAGAACACACATACATCACACCTCCAAAAAGACACTGCAAGAGAGCCAGAAACACACCTTCCACCAGAGAAACACACTATGCAACTCACACCAAAAAGATCTTCATACATTATGCATGAGACACACATTCTTCCCATACCATGCACAAACACACATGCACAAGTTAGACACACCTGGCATGAGAGACAACCACACATAACACAAACACATACTGCTCCTTGCATACAGCTGCACACATCCCACACCACCAACACACACACACCCTCACAACACCAGAGAGTCAAGCTGCAAAGGCTCCAAAAACACAGATGCACCGCATGTACCATTCATGCATACATGTACATGCACACATAACCCAGCAAGCACAATCCCGTGACATACAGAAATCCTGCACTAGAGCCTCATACACACAAACACACTGCATCCTGCAGCACCAGACACACACAAGACACACACTATGCTCGCCTCCCACAAGTCTCTCATATGCACGGATGCACTACACTCACCCCATACAAAAGTCACATACACACTGAATGCACTCCACACAAGTGTCCCAAACTTACAGTACACAGTCACCACACAAGACACACCCATACACACACACACACACTGCATACACTCCATGGTAATCACATGTACACACACTGCACACCAAAGTCACACACACCAAAAAAGAGACATTTTACTACAGCTACCCCACACAAGTCATACACGTACGTACACACACACACACACACACACACTCACTCAAAAGTCTTTCACACAGGCACTTACTACACTCATTCTGCAAAAGTCACAAATTCTGCACCACCACTCAACTCAACTCGTACAAGTCACTCACACACACACACACACACACACACACTGGAAGAACAATGGATACACTCACCCTGAGTCACACATTCACACTGGCCCCAATCACTCCAGGAGAATTCACACCCACATACTACTCACCTCCCACAAGCGTGCATCAGACACTACATATATCCTGCACTACCAGTCATACACACCAAAACACACACCACGCAAGAGTCTCTCTCACACTCACACACATCAAAGTCCACCTCACCCCACAAAAGCAAGCCTAGACATTCCCGACACAAACCATACCCCCCCCCATGCTCGTAGGCCAGACAAGTGGCACACACACTGAGCAAGCCCTCCGTCTCTTTCACACGTTACACAGACCCCGCAATACCAGTCACACAAACTTCACAAGAAGTACACACGCCCTGACCACCCCCACAGTGTGCATGAACACCCCCTACAGAAACATGCACGTACAGCCCAGACATGCACCATACACCCTGCCCCCCACACACTGTACCCACCTTGCACCAGAGACACAACACTCACATACTCACAATGGACAACCTGCTTCTTGCCATCACTATTATAGGTTCCACAAGGTAAGGGATCCCACCCCCAACCCCCTTGCCACCATGGTACTCAGGAAGGGTCAGTGCATCATGGCATCACAGCATAGGAGACTGCACCAGGCCCAGCAACCAGAGCCCAGTCTGGGTATAGCACAACAGAAGGTGGTGGCAGTGGAGCATTAACTGTAGCTGTTATTTAGCTCAACATACATTAGTCAGATTCCTAATTACTTCGTACCACCCAACAGTCCCACTTTTGCAGGAAAATCCCACGGTCTCACCTAAAGCACTGACCTGGTTTTGGAGGCAGCAGCTGTTAGAACCCCCACACGTGTGCCCTGCTAAAGCATGGGGTGCCTGCACACACATGTGCTCGTGCACCATAGGTGCCAGTGCAGCACTGCCACCAGAGTGTGGGGCACCTACATGCACCTCTGTGTGCCCTACCCTGTATAGAGACACCCCTAGGCCACTGCTGGGCCCCTCCACACTGCCAGGCAAACGTGTGTGTGAGTGAACATGTATGTTTGTGTGTGTAAGAAAGGGAGAAAACGTGTGTGTGTGTGTGTGTGCATAAGAGGTCTTATAACACTTTTTGGGAGGGATGTTACTCTGTTTCCATTATATTAGAAAAAAAAATTCATTTACTGGAACATCAAGACTCAAATCCACTGATTGTGCATGGAATATGGAAGCATAAAATAATAAAATAAATAATAATAATGATTATTATTATTATTTGTCAAGTATAAACAATGTAACATAATCTAAACAAACCACCTTATATAAACAGCAATTCAAAGCCATCAGCTTCCACATACCATCCCAGCACCCCCACTCCTACGCCTCTCAGCCAGGGAGCCCTCGCCCCCCCCCCCTTCCATCTAATATTCAGCTGATACCGCACCCTCTCACAGACAAGTCATGGCCATCCCACCAAACATCTCCTTTCCAATCAATTCCCAAAACACCCATTGACTTGCCATTTAAAACGATACAGTAGCCTGTCCCTACCTGCATAAGCTCCCTCCCCAACCTGTAGCCTGCCCCCTTGCAGAGGTGTCATAGCAATCCCAATGTCTCTCTCCCCTCCACATTACCCACCAAAATAAAGAATATAAATCCTAAATTAAATGTAAGTCTACATTAGCCCGCCACCCCTACCCCCCTCTGTCCCACTTCCCTGTCTCGCACTCAAGGGAGTCCCCTCACCTCACACTTCCTAATCTCTCCAGACAGCCCAGCCTGCATCTGCCTCACGCACACACCCACCCCACTGGAGCCAATCCCATATACCCTTTCCTTCCAATTCTTCCCAGGAAACCCATGCCCTCCCATCCACACTTACAGTACAAATCTTATTATCCCAGTGAGTTAAGTGTGCGTAGGATCAGGGTTTGCCTTTGTACTCATGGTTTCTATCAAGTTGCGGGTGAGAAGATCAGAATTTAGCAAGAACCCATACAAACGCTCTTAAAAATGTGTTGCATACAAAAGAGTCAAAATGAAACAAGGAGTGTCCCACTAAACAGATCAAGGTAAAAAGCTTTTCTACACCAAGTCAGGAGATGTACTAAGTCAGGAGCAAGGGGGGGGGGGGCGGAAGTGAGTGCAGGAGCAGGCTGGCAGAGGTGTGAATGACCCATTCACCTCAATGGAATGTCCTCAGCTAAACTAAACCACACAGTAGGTGTGAGGTGTCAATGGGAGAGCTCTTTCCCCATCCCCCAAAGGCTAACAGGATCCCTGCTGAGGCAATTCATCTCCAGGCATACCTCTCCAGCACTTTGAAAAGAGGGAGCTGATTTGGCTGAAACCTGTATCTCAGGAACCCCTTCACCCTATTACTCAGCACTTGTGCCTACTATGCTACCCAAGACCCTGAGAAATCCCACAAGCCAGTAGGTAACTCCACGTGGAATTCTCATCCCTCTGACATAGGCAGCTCTCCAAACGCTCTTGCTCTGCTAATATGCAAGGTCTTACTGCTAGAGGGGGACATGCATCCCCTAGGCCTGTCTAGACTAGGGGAGAAAGAGCCTTTATTTAAAATCCTACCAGACAGGACAATTCCAGAAACCTCAACACACACCTACAGAAATACATTAACTGAACCTTGGTATGTTATCACCACCTCCACATGCTGCTATCTTCATACACTCAGACACATAATAATTTCGCAGACATTTCCTGCTCCTCACACCTTAGCCTCATAGGAAATAACTTCCCAAATGACTACCCATACTCAAATGCACACGCCCTGCACTCCTTACTGCCCCACACAGAAACCGCTCCCCTCAAAGCACAGCTTAGCTCCTGTACTAACCATTCAAAAAACCCAGCTGCCCCACACACCCTATTCCATGACCTCATACTCCTTCCTTAATCAAACGCCATACTACTTATCTCGCCCACACAATAAATAATACTTCCACCCTTCCTCCCTACCAACATACTACATCCTGTCTCCCAACACTGCCCGTGCCTTGCCAGTCATGCAATTCCAACCCTCCTCCCGCTACCACCCACAGCCTGTCCTCACAACCCCAGTGCACACTGCCAGCCAATCAACCCCACCCCACCCCCACGACTAAGGGTGCTTTTAGACGAGCTGGTTGCAAATCACAAGGTGGGATTTAGATGAGTCGATAGCTGCAATCATGAAAGGCAGTCGCGCACTATTTGCCGACCGTGAATTTAATACCTCACATTTGAAGTATTTCATTTACGGTCGGCAAACAATGCGCGACCGCCTTTCATGTGCGTGATCCCCACCGGCCGTCTCGTGTGATCCTGCATTGTGGGATTTTGGAATATCGCGCGAGCGGGTCGCACAACGGCGACCCACTCATCTAACCGCGGCCTGAATCTTCCTCTCCATAATCCCAACGCACACATTGGGTATTTTCAGACGAGATGTTACCCCGACAAAGCACGGATTCGACCGCCTGTCTCAATGTGGAGCCACTGGATACACGTTCCTATGAGCCATGCTGGGAAATCCAGACCAAGCTGTGCAGGCAAGTCAAATGCGCGGTGGCCGTCTCCGTGGCCGCAGTAGCCACGCTGGAGCAGTTCATTTGTTTTGTGTGGGTGCTCCATGACAGAGCCATGCACCAGCCACCGACACCCCCCTCAATCAGCTTGCTCATCTGGAAACACCGATGGCCTTCCTCCTGCTCCATCCGGCACAGCCTGTCTCCCACACACACACATACTTCTCCTACATTGGGGAATTCAACCCAATTCTCTCCCTGCCCCAGAGATTCTCCAAGTGTGTGTTGGGACCCCCAGCAGGGTCATGATCCTGACTCAGATTTGACACATTCTGCATCTCATTGGGTAATTTCAGACGTTACAAAAACGCCTTTTACCACAGTGGATCCCCCTGTGATGGCGGCGTTCTCGTGAACGTCTGTTTGACCCCCGCCAGATGTTCACCACATTGACTCTCTGGTGGGGGGTCAAACCTAACCATGATTCTGGAAGTGAGGCTGGCCTCACCTCCAGAATCGTGGTTAGCTTGGCCACGATCCGGAAAGGGGTAAAGGTAACGTCAGTTACCTTGCCCCGGTCCAGAATCGCGCCCTGAACCATGGTACAGGATCAGGCGCAGCAGCCTCATTGGTCGCTACGCCCGCTTGTCTCCCCGTGGGCAGGCGGCCGAGGGAGCATGAGGGGGTGGGGCCGTGCGGCTGCATGTCACACCACGCAGCCCTGCCCCCTCCCCGATTCCCCACGGTGATGGAGCCGGCACGTCTGAAGGACGGACGGCTTCATCACAGACCGGGATCGGAGAGCGATCACGTCTGAAAATACCCGGGCCCGTCACGTCTGAAAATACCCATTGTTGCTGCCTGGAGTCAAAAGGTCTCAAAATTGGGTCATGCCAAATTTTGGTTTTGCCCTTCACACAGCGAGATGCAAACTCAATTCCTCCCAGGCTCCATTGTTGTACTAAACACTGGCATCCAGATATCCCAGTCCTGCCTTCTCAACTACCTTCTGCCAAGCGTTTGCCAGCACTTGTCCCCTTCTCTCCCATCCTGTGCCTCCTGGCTCTCGTCCAGCTGGGTGCCACCCAGATCTCTTCCCCCTTCTCCCCAACTGACATCAGGTGGCTTCTGACCCCTCCCTACCCACCATCACATGAGTATATTATTAATTATTGTTATTACTACGACTACTTTACATTTCGGTGTTGCCCTTCTCCAAAAAGGACTCAGGGCAGCTTACAATAAAAATAAAAGATATAAATAGCAATTCCCTCCCACATTCCATAACCCTACTCTACCCTATTTTCCACAAAAAGCATCACAAATTCAGATTAAAGTCATCCTAAAAATCACACCCTCCCATTCATGCTTCCAATGCAACCCAACCAGTGCTCCTCGTCTCTTACCAGAGGGAGAAGCACCCTCCTCTCAAGCACAAACCCCTCTCTTACAGGGCGTTGTGACAAACCCCACACCCTCTCACATGCCCATCCCCCCCTTGCCCAGGAGGTAATGGCGTCCGACATCCCATCCTCCATATATACAAAATATGAAAAGACAAGTTTCTAGCCAACTCCCAGACTCTGCTTCCCATCCACTAAAAGGTCACTAAACACAACCTGTAGTGCCGGTCTTTGGCAGTCACCCGCAAACCGACTACAACCCACTTCTTCCCTCAACTTGGTGCCAAGTGCTTCCTGCACCCTTTTTTCACTCTGCACCCTGTGGCTCCTGTACATGGTGTTGGATGGACAGCTCTTGCGACAAGCTTCAGGCACATCTATGAACCACATTCAGGGAGCTCCATGCAAGCCCATTATATTATTAGGGCTCTCCTCCTGCCGACTCAGCCGCCCTTAAGAGTATCAGGGTGCTTTGTAATCCCCCCTTTTCACTTTCCCCAGACATGGAGAGCCCTTCCCTGTCCTGAGGCCACGTTTCTGTGAGCAGTTAATCCAGTGTAGTTTGGCCTTGCTTCGGTTTTACTCTTGGAGCATTTACATGAACAGAGCTGCTAAACCCACATTATTCAGGAGTAGGAAGAGAAGTGTGTACTTCTGAAAAACCAGAAGAACATACATCCTTTCCAGTTGTATCCTGAAGTAACTGTTCATGTGAACACTTACCAGGGTGAGGCTGATGGCCATGGTTCAGATATCATTAAATTGCAGCTAGAGGGGAAATTGACGCAGTACTATTCCAGTTTACATTGTTCATCTGAATGCTACTGAAGCGGAGTAGTTATGTTGATTTAATTAAATTAAATTAAATTAAATTTGTTTAAATCAAAGTAATTACTTCAGTTTATTTCTGTTTGTCAGAATGTGGCCTGAGAGGCCAAGGATGGGAGTCAGAGTGTGGGGCTCAGTCACCATCAGCACAGGACAGGGCTGAGCTTAGCATGTCACCCAGAGACCTTGCCCACACAATTGCCCAAATGGCCTGGCCCAAAAAGTCCAGTCCCACTCTGTGACAGGGTGACACATGTGGTGATCAGCTTCCAGCACCACCGACTGACTCCTCTGGCTGGGGCTGACCTCATGAGATACTCCTTATCTCCTTATACCAGAGAGCCACATGCTGGGCCAGGCACAGCATCATCCTGTGCAGTGTGCACATCCTACTACACATAGCAGCCTTCTTCCCCACTCAGCCCCAGCAGACAGCAGCTACTTCCCCACCCAGCACATCACTCCAGGAACAGGGACAGAGCCAGGCAACAGCAGGTTGTGCAACTGCATAGCCCCCCCCCACAAAAAAACAAAACAACCCACCAACCAGGGGTCCATGAATAAACTTCTAATGGGTGAGGCAGTGTGTATCCATCAAACGTTCTTGTCAGGAGGGGGCCTACACTCCAGTTATGCACCGGACCCCAACTTCCCTGGATCTCGCTCTGGCCCTTAGGGACCTGCAGCTCCTGCACAGACAGGAGGTTTAGGAATGTGGAGCAAAAAATATGGATCATAGACACCCATTGTCACATATGTGTGTGAGTGCCCATTTAGTGCATATACGTGTGCACACTGTGTTTGTGCTTATGCATGTACCTGTGCTGTGCAAATACGTTTATGCATGTGCCCATAATGCCTGTGCACTGTGCATTCATCTGGTCACTTATAAGGGCCATATTGTAAGGGGCATTAGGGGTTGAGATGGTTCGGAATGAACAATTTTAACTGGTTCTATTTTTAAAATGTCTGATTTTCAGCACTGTATGTTATGTATTTTAACCTGCCCTGAGCCCTTGGGAGACGGCAGAATACAAAATGAAATCATGTCCTAGATGCATTCATGCTGTGGCAGTGTGTGCTTGGACCCCTGCTGGTCAAATGTGGGCATAGCTGTGTGGCTCATGCATGTTTGCCCATGATGTGTGAATGTGTGTCCACATGTATGTACTCATGCATGTATATGTACTGCGTGTCCATGTGTCTGTCCATGCCAAGTGCTTATGTGTGGCCTGTGCACCTGGGCTAAGTGTGTGTGTCCCTGCCACGTAGAGATCTAGGATTTGCAAGCAATGCCTGTACTGTGCACATGGTCATGCTAATTGCTGTTGGTGCAGAATGCGGCGGCCTGTCTCCTAGCAGGACTGGGCCGCCGGGAGCATATTACACCGGTGCTCCGCTCTCTGCACTGGCTGTCGGTGGTTATCCAGGCCCAATTCAAGGTGTTGGAAGCCCTAAACGGCCTGGGCCCTGCCTATCTGCAAGATCGTCTCACTCCCCAGGTCCTGGATCGGCCCCTGCGGTCATCTAGGGATGCCCTGCTCGAGGTCCCGAGAGTTTGGGGGGCGGGCACGCAGGGGTGGCCACACTGTGGCTGTGGAATTCCCTTTCGGCAGAGTCCTGGTTGGCCCCGGATCTTCCCGCCTTTCGGAGAAGTTGTAAGCCCTGGCTGTTCCACCAGGCATTTGGCAGGGGAGGTAGGTAGTGTGTGTGTGTGTGGGTGGGGGATGTGTTATTCTTTCCTCCTTTTATGATGTTTTTAATTATTGTAAGCTGCCCCGAGCTGCTTTTGGCAGGAGGGGCAGGGTAACAATTTTTTAAAAATAAATAAATACATTTTATGCATCTAGGAAGTGCACCTGCACTACACACATGTCCAAGCCGCGTGTGTATCTGTACTGTGCATATCCTACACTGTGTCCAAGATATGCACATGCCTATTAGTATGTGTGCACATCTGTACTCTTTGGCCACTTTCACACATTACAAAATGGGCTATTACAATAACTCTAGGTAACACCGGGTATTATAATTCTGCAATTTTTGTAATGTGTGAATGCACTCTAGTGCATCCATCATCTCCCCGTTGTCCTCTCAAGTGATTTTCCTCCCAGGGTATGCACACATTACAAACATTGCAGCATTATAATACCCGGTATTATCTTGAGTTATTACAAGGGCCCATTTTGTAACATGTGAAAGCGGTCTTTGTCTGCTGTTTGCGTGCACGGGCGAGGGCTGAGCACACCGCATGCCTCCCAACATTTCAGGTGACCCTATCCCCTCGGCTAATAAGTGAATAAGCTCCACCCACTTATGCATTCGCACATGTACACGCATGTCTCTCACCATTCCACGTGCATAGAGGAATAAACATGGTCTCGCTTATTCTTGTCATTCCATCATCTCCCCATTGCCCTCTCAACGTGTTTTTCCTCCCAGGAAAGAAAGAGATGGGTGAGATTGAATACTGTCTCTGTATCGACCGAAAGAGGAACTGACCCCTGAAACCGGGACAGTGGGAGGTCAGCACCCAAAGAGAGACTGTCAGGAGGTATGACACTGTGGAGCACTTGTCTGCCCTGTTTGGACATCCTTGTATTTGCCGTTCTGTTTGCCTGCATGGTGTGTGCGTGTTTGGTCACGCTGAGTGTTCTGGTGCGTCCAAGTTTAATCTGTGTTGTGTGACGGAACCGTTCCAGATTTCTCATTGCCACCATTCTGCTTGGTGTTGCCTTAGAAAATGGCCATGGGCACAGAGAAAAAGACAAGCTTCATCTCATCTCCATGGAAAAGGAGGGTTCCAGTAGAACAGGGCCTCATTGGACCACAATCCACACATAAGCACTTGGCATGGGCAGGGTGGGGTTTTTTTGGCACTGGGTTATTTTAACGTTGGGATTTTTTGGTTGTTTTAGTGTATTTTATTTTGTATTTTAAAATGTTGTTCGCCACCCCGAGATACTTGTAGCAGGATGGGGCGACGTATCCATTTTAATAATAAATTTAATAATAAATCAATTCCTAGCTTGGGCCCCGTGAGCTGCAGCCAGGTCTGAGAACCACTCCCAGTGCTGTCACCTGGATGGGTTGTTTCTCCATGTCTGTTTCCTGTGGGACCAGTTACGATGTGTCTGTGACATGGAAATGGCCTGTCTGCTCAGTGTCTTTGCTCTCCTTAAACGGAGGCCTGGCCCTTGTCCCAGTGTAAACCCTCCTCAGCCACTATAGAAAAGCCATCATTCACATGCAGTTTCCTCTAAATAGTAAGGTGGTTTAGACTAACCCACCATAGCCGACATGTGTGAACACTGACACTATACATCCATTCTTTCCAATGCCTGGTTGTACGCTGGGACATCGCCACCATGTCTGTTAGTGTTTGCACACTCGTGCTCTGGACACTGGAAGGCTGGTTCTTTGCACCAGTTTAAAATCAGACTGGTATGATGCACAATGTAGATTTACACTGGAGCTCAAAGGTGAAGGTCCCAGTGGAGGGCAGCTCCTGAAACTATCTCAGACAAAGTGGCCAACACTCCCTCCAAAAAAGCACGGGGAGACCAAGACCACGCAAAGGAAACCAAGCCCCGCTCCAATACATCCCTGCTTCCACAGGCTTGACAAACCCCAGAGAAGCAGAGCAAACACTCAAAAATGAAAAGCAGTCAGGATGCTTGAACAACAATTAAACCACCTCGAAAGCAAGTCACTGACTGGGAAGGAAAGCTCAGTACCAAAAACAAAATGGAGACTCACACCAAATACAGTATCCGTGACCACAAGTTAGAGAGTGAAAATCAGGAGTTCCAAACCACAGGCTGAACACAAATTTATTAAAGATGCCTCATCAAGGAATAAGCGTGCTTGGCCCTGGAAAAAATCCAGAGCTGGCAGAGATGGCGTCATACTATGGTGCAACCTGCCTCTGGATCAGAAATGGACACCAAGGGATCAAACCCCAAGCTTATCCTGAGTGGGTGTTACACCCCCCCCCCCCCCAAATGTGGAGACCTCTCCGTCTGTTATACCTTAGAAGCACAGGGCTAGTTCATCGTGACAATTTGCTATCATTCCATTGACTTGTCAGGGTCAAGAGACAAATGTAATGAGAGTTCCAGGAGTGGCACACACGGCACACCTATCAGCATTACATGCATGCCTAACACACCAAGCACATGCAGTTGTACACTTCCTCCCACTACATGCACATGTACCCACCCACACCTCTCACAGTTACACTCCCTCCTGCTACATCACTGTGCTAATCTCAACATACTCTGGGCACAGCCAGAATGTACGTACCTAACACACCACATCCACCTTTTCCCTGTGCTCAACACATATGCACACAGCTCCCCTGCTCTATACATCCTCTGTGCCTCACCCGCCACACCCTCCTCTATGTTCAACATACCATGTACACAACTCCCCTGCCTCCCACACCCCCTCGGCCACATACACTGTCATAAATGCCATATGCAAGCCCTCCCTCCGTTCATTCTGTGTACACATCCTGGAGACACTCCCCCAACCACCCACACCCATCTTTCCCCTACTGCCAACATACCATGGGAGTCACACACAACACCCGCCACGCATGCAGGTGCACACCTTCCCCACCACATCCAATACATCCATTTCTCCCCACCCTCAATGAATCCTGTGTACAACCTACACCCTCTCATCCCCTGGCCACACCTACCTTGTGCCACATGCTGTGTGCCATGTGACACCCCACACATGCACACCTCCCCGCACACGCATGCAGAGCACCCGTCTAACACAGTAAAACACACCTCCCCCTCATTCTCACTCCCCCACTTCCCCCTACTCCTCTGCACACACCTTGCTCTTCTCTCCTACATACCCACGGAGCACACATCTCCCCAGCCCCTACCGCCCCCCCAAGATCGTGGCCTCCTTTGAGAACTAACTAGTGGCCAGTCCCTGTATCGCAGTGAGGGGCCTGAAGTGGGGGACAAGCGCGCTGTGAATGGGCGCCTGGATCTGGGCTCTCCTCATTACATCCCCCATATAAACACAGGCACACACACTTCTGCAACCATCATAACACAAGCGCGCACAACGTCCACACAGCCCTCAAAATACACAAACACACACACACAGGCGCTCCGGAACACTCACAGTCAGACACACGCAATGGCCTTTTACATACACACAGTGACATAAAGCAAGGCAAGAGCACAGAGGCACAAGACAAACACTAATACGCAATCGATTCGCACCCACTGAATCCGAAACGCTCACGAACATACAAGCAGTGGCTGGAGGAATACACACAAACAGCCACCGAATATACGCAAACAGCAACACACCACATACAAGCATCGGCATTCCACAACACACTGAAGTGGGCACACTCGGGAACACACACACACACACAGAGGAGTTCACGGTAGAGATTCACACAGGCAGGCACCCTTGGCCGGACACACACACACACACACACACAGTCCCAACGGACACCCCACGTACTGTCTCCACTGGCTCGCTCTCTCCGAGGTGCGGGCAGGGCGCTGCGGGGTTGGGCAGCTGCCGGGACAGCGATGCGCCAGTTCCCGGGGCCGGGCGACGAGGAGTTGCGGGGTTCCAGGCTCTGGGAAGCCTTTCCGCCCCGCCGCCACCCAACAAGTGTCAGGGACCGGCGTGCGGCGCTGCTCCCCAGCCGGTCCCTCCATCGCACATTGCTCGGGAGCTGCGCCCACCCCTTCCCGGCAGAAACGGCAAGGCACCCCCAAGCGAGCGGCCCCTAGGTTCCCGCTTCTCCCCACATCCATTGGGGGGGGGGGTGCACGGGGTGCACGACAGATCCCCGCTTCTCCCCACAGACCCGCCCGGGGGCAGAGGCGCGGATCTCGGATTCTCCCGCCCCACAGATCGGTGGGAAGGAGGGGGCGCGCCGATCCCGGCTTTTCTCCAGCGGGAGAGGGGAGCGCGCCCGGTCTCGCTTCCCCCCACACATGGGTGGGAAGAGAGGGCGATCCCGGCTGCCCCTTTCCCGGCGCACCCAAACAAGCCCCGGGGAGTCCGGCAGGCGATGGTTTCCCAGCCCGAGGCGGGGATGGGCAGCCCCTCTGCTCCCGGAGAATAGCCCCAGAACGGAGCTTGGTGCTCCCGATCGCAGTGCAGGGGCGACCCCTTCTCGGCACCGGGAGCCAAGTCCTGCCCAAGCTCCTCTTCGGGTCCTGCTCCCGCACCCCGAGCCCCCTGCCCGCTCCCCCTTCCAGGACGCAGCATCTCCCCGCGGAGCCCCGCATTCCGACACACGCGGGGCAGCAGCTGCCGGGATGTGCCCCCGGGGGCCCCGGGCTCAAGCCGAGCGGAGGCGGAGGGCATCGGGCAGGGTTCCCGGGCTCCAGCCGCAGTCCTTACTTGGTTGCGGACAGCGCTGTGGTCTGGGAGCACCCCCCGCGCGCGGCTCCTCCGGCTTCTCCATCCCCTACTCCAGAGCGCCGGACCGGCTTCTCCCCGGGATCGGTATCCGCGCAAACAGGCACAATCCAAAGGGAAGCGGCGCTGGGGCTGGGGCTGGGGCTCCTCCCGGTCTCGGCGCAGCCCGGCTGGGGGCAGGCTCGGGGGCTGGCTGTGTCCGTGCCCGAGTCTGTCTCTCGGTGTGTGTGAGGATGTGCAGGGGAAGCGCAGAGCAGGGACAGCCCCCACCCCCAGCCTCCGCCTCTCGCTGCCTCTGCGCTGCCAGCGGGGAGGTGGAGCTCCCAAGCCTTATCAGATCTCGGAGGGAGCAGCCGCGATTGCCAGCCAGGCTGCCCGCAGCGCTGCCGAGGCGAAGTCCCCGCAAACCGGCCCCGGCCCGGCCCCGAGCTCTCCCTGCAACGCGCCCGCACCGGTGCGCCGAGCCTACCCCGCATCGGTGGCCCCTGCCGCCGGGCTCAGCCCTCCAGCGACCTCCGATTCCTAGCAGCTCCCCCCCGGGATGCGCACTGGAGACAGGGGCCAGCAGCGCCCGATCCACCCCCCGAGAGCGCTGCCTCCTGCCCCTCTCTCACCGGCCGCCCAGCCCTTTAGCCGTAGGAGGCCAGGCGGTTACTTGCCTGGAAATGCGCCCCGCGTCCGTCTCCTTGCGGCGAGTGAGTTACAGCCGCCGCCGCCGCCGGGGAAGCTGATTTCACACCGGCTGCCCGCGAGGCTGTGCGCTCGCACCGGCGCGGAGGAGGAGGTGGAGCCCGGCACGGCTCGCACGCCGGCTCTAGGGGACCCAGCGCCGCCGCTAGCAAGGGGCCCTTGGAGAGCTGCGCCCGGCTCCACTCCCCGATCCGAACGCGCTGCCCTGGGTGCCGTGCCGGCCCGGCTGAGAGTAGGAGCTTGGCGACGGGGTGCTTCGAGAGACAGAGGCGGGTGGCTCGGGGCTTCCTGGAGAGTCCCTCCCACAAGGAGCCCCCTGCCCTGGGACTTTGGCCCCATGACCGAGCCAGGCAATGATTTTCTTATCAGCGCCCTGGTGAGTCACTCTTCCTGCACCTGTTGAAGTGGGGCTCAGCACCTGCAGGCCTAGGCTTGGCGGAACACTTATGGAAAGAGCACGTTGCAGGGCGGCTGCACTGGTGCCTTAGGCAATTTAAAAACAAAAAAACCCTTGGTGCCTTTAAGGCCCCGCAACATGCATTGTTCATAAGGGGACCGCAGGCATGGCTGGCCATTGGAATGAACATGGCCTGGGGGTGAATGCTGGGAACCAGACTCCCCAGCCTTGCACCCGCCCTGTCCCTCACCCACGCTGCTTATGAGCCCTGGCTGCCTGCATGGCTGGCTGGCTGCCCCAGTCCATATCACCTGGGGATGCGTGGGCACCCCTTGCCACGCACTTTTTCGGCTTGCCCTGCATGGCACACTCCAGATTGTTTAGCCGTGCCCGG
The DNA here is from genome assembly GCA_003113815.1 of Sphenodon punctatus. NCBI lineage: Eukaryota > Metazoa > Chordata > Lepidosauria > Sphenodontia > Sphenodontidae > Sphenodon > Sphenodon punctatus. The sequence goes on from QEPC01001126.1 coordinate 1,900,863, forward strand.
TGAGTGGGTGCTGAGTGGCTCCTGGAAGCATGCATCCCCCTGCTGCACCACCTTCACACAGGCAGCCAGGTCTGGTAGCATATCATTTCAAAACACCCTAAGGCTGGTCCAGTGCAGCGCCATACCATATATCATAGAACTGTAGGGCTGGAAGGGACTTCCAAGCATCATCTAGTCCAGTCCCTCAGTCATCTCAGGTGAGGAACTTTCCCCTCCGAGAGGCCGCCTTGGCAATTAGTACAAGCTCGGAGGGCTGCATAGAAGTTGGGGGCAGAGTGCTTCAGACTGTGCTCAAAAAGAGCTCCAGATCATGGATCTGTCCCATGGATCTGTCCTCCCCATCCTTGTAAGCACATCCTCATCTCTGACCCTGAACTCAGTCTTTCAGTGCTTTGGGTTGGTGCACCCCTCCATCCACCCACTCGCAGCCCCGCCTGGCTCAGGATCAGACGGACCCAGAGTGTTCCCCAGCCCACGGCCTGCTCCGTCTGCACATCTGGCGGGGGGGCCTTTAGTTGGACAAGCCACCCTGGGGGTGAAGTGAGCTGGCGTGGCCAGCACCAGGGCAGCCCGACCATCTAAAAGCACCCAATGTGCCATCACTATCCACCTTGGCTCATCAGGCAGGTTACCTAACAAAAACCAATTGCCTCCCCTTTTCTTGAGACTTCCAAACATGAGAGGGAAGGGGCTGAAGAAAACCCCCTCCTTCCAGATCCTGTGTCATTCAAAGAGCATGTGCAGTGAGCTCGCTTTCCCCTTTAACAATCGTACACTCCAGCGATAACTGCCCCCTCTGTTCCTTTAACAAGTGTGGCAGCGCTTTGCCAGTTGCCTGCATTTGCAAGGCTGGGATCTGACACTCTGCCAGGGAGCTGAACGCTCTTAACATTCAGGCAGGCACTCCCAGCCAGAGCTGCCAGTACAACTAGCCTGGGTGACGCGTGGCTATGGTCAGACAGGTTGTGCTGCTCGGAGGGGAAAGAGGAGGGGCAGGGTTGCTCTGCATGGCTAGCTCAGCTGGGCTTCTCTCCAAACCAGGTGCCTTTGGGGTGGGGTGGGGCGGGGACTAGGTCTGTTCTATACAGTCCCTGATTTACACAGTTCCACTCTAGGAACAGACTGAGTTATATAAGCCAGAATGCAGGAGTTTGCTCTGCTCTGCTGCAGCACGAGAGAAAGATGGGAGCTTGGTTCACGGGGAGCTAAAGGAACCTGTTGCACAGTGTGGCCTCCCCCACTCCGTACATGCTCCTTCGATGACCCACTGCACCATCTAGAGGCTGCTTTGTCCTTCCATGGAGCTGGCTCTGTAGCCCTGCCAATTCCTTGTCTCAAAGAGGAGCCCATCAGCATCTTCAAGAGAGAGAGAGAATGCTTTCCCTCCTACTGGGGTGGGACATGGTGCTTGGGGGAAATTAATTTCTTCAAGTGAGAAGATTCCACTCTATCAGATGAACATTGTTAAACCAAAGTAACTACTGTGATTTAATTAAGTGAATGTAAGTACTCCACCTCAGTACTGTGCTTACTGCAGCTCCAAACGGGCTGAAATGAGAGACTAATTTGCTGCTTGCGAGAAATTTCATATTGGGAACCAAGACTGATTGCCTGACCTTTCCCCGATACCAATATGATTGCTCAATTCTCGCAATACAATGAGATATCGTTCCAATTTACCAACCTTTCATTTACCGAATGCTGCAATCCGTTCATTTACCACTGACTGCATTGCTGAGAATACCATTTTACTTCCTTTTTACTCCCCGCATTTCTGAGCCAATCACTGTGCCAATAGCCCACCCCTTAACCTCCCCCCCCCAATGCCCCTTAAACCTCTCCTCCAGTGCCTCCAATCAGAATTGTTGTTCCTTGGCTTTGGCCAATATGCAACTGGATTGCAGGTTAGTAAAGGAATCCGCATACCAGCCAATGAGCAACAGAAGTACAAAGGGAAATGGAGTGCAAGAATTTATTATTATTATTATTATTATTGTATTTATTATTATTATTATTATTATTATTATTATTATTAATAATAATAATAATAATAATAAAAAGTATTTATATAGCATCAGTAATGTACCTGGCGCTTTACAATTGTTGAAAATAGACAGGGTCCTTACATCTAAGAAAGACAAGGGAGGGGAGATGAGGGATGAAATGCATCAGTATTACCTCGGGATTTGAAATGGACGGCAAAGCAGTAAATGGCAATGCGGTAAACAGGATCCTGGTAAGTGGAAAGTCAGTAAATCAAGAAACAAAATGTTGGTTGAGACATTACCGAGTAGCAAAAGGTTCTTGATTTGTATTTTTTACTGATTTCTTTATATACAAATTTGATATCCCGCCTTAGCAGCTCTGGGCAGCGAACAACATAAAAATATATAATATGAAATATAAATATATAAAAAGATCCCCCCGAACCCAAGCCCAGCCTTCCCACTACCCGTCTCCTGCACTGAAAGCCTGGCAGAACAACCAGGTTTTACATTGACGCCTGAAGGAGGGGAGATCCCAGGCCTGATGAGGGAGGGAGTTCCACAAATGGGGTTCAGTAATCGAGAACGCCCTCTCCAATGTGGCCCCCCACCAAACATGGGGGACCTCCAAAAGGGCTCTCCTGGCCGACCACAGGGACCACTCCAGGTTCCGGGGTGTGAGGTGGTCTCACAGATAGGAGGGGCCCAGACCGTATAGGGCTTTATAGGTTAGTACCAACACCCTGAATCCGGCCCGGAAGCTATAGGCAGCCAGTGCAACACGGAGCACCGGTGTTATGTGATCACGGTGACCCGTCCCCATAAGGAGGCGGGCCACCACATTCTGCACCAGCTCCAGCCTCCAGACTGTCACCATGGGTAGCCCCACGTAGAGTGTGTTACAGTAATCAATAGGGGTGGGACTTGGGGCAAAAAACCGGTTGCCAGTTTTACCAGTTTACCAAAAAAAACGGTTTACCGCATTAAAACCAGTATACCGGTACCATTTTTTCCCGCATTGATTTCAATGCGGAACTGTCCCCATTGAAATCAATGGAAACAAACCCCATCCCTCCCCCTCCCAGGCTGCGTGGGTGGAAGGGGGGACACCCACCCTGCCCAGCCTGGATTTTTTTTTTTTATCCCGAAGTCCGGCTGCTAGTGTGGGCTCCAGGTCGCTGCCGCACCAGCAGCGGCAACCCGGAACCCATACCAGCAGGTACTAGGCGATCCCTGGGGTGGGGGGGGTGTAACACCCCCCACCCCAGAGATCGCCCTACCCCCCCACCCAGATCGCCTTACTTGTCCTCCGGGCGGCGGTGGCAGCAGCACGGCATGGGTCCAGGTGGCTTCAGCGCTAGTGGTGGCTGGCTTCCCTTCAACAAACCCAGAAGTTCCCCGGAAGGCCTAGTGAAGGGAAGGGAAGCCGGTCGCCACTAGCGCTGAAGCCGCCTGGACCCGCGCCGTGCAGCTGCCGCCGCCATGACCCGGAGGACAAGTAAGGAGATCTGGGTGGGGGGGTAGGGCGATCTCTGGGGTGGGGGGTGTTACACCCCCCCCCACCCCAGGGATCGCCTAGTACCTGCTGGTATGGGTTCCAGGTTGCCGCTGCTGGTGCGGCAGCGACCTGGAGCCCACACTAGCAGCCGGACTTCGGGATAAAAAAAAAAAATCCAGGCTGGGCAGGGTGGGTGTCCC
>QEPC01001126.1:1914628-1928870 GCA_003113815.1 Sphenodon punctatus
GGGGGAACTTGGAAGGATTCAGACATTTATTTCATTGAGTTCAATGGGGACACAGCGCCCCATTGAACTCAATGAAATAAAACCGGTACCGGTATACCGGATTTAATCCAGGAATCCGGTTTTTGTAGAACCGGTAACCGGTAAATCTGGTAACCGGTAATGGGCCCGGGGTCCCACCACTACTGTTCACACAATCACTATTTCGGACTGGGCCTTAATCCACATTAAAGAAAATCCTTGCAAATTAGGTTTTCAGAACTCGGGTTAAATTTTGAATCCAGGATCATTAATTTGGACTAAAGTGTTCACACGATCAACTTAATCCACATTAAGAGCTGCTTAATTCAGATTAATGCTTGTGTAAAAAGAACCAGTGAGTCTCTCACATCCTTTCTTCCAGGGATCACCTCCCACACTTATCACCTGCCTAAAGGCAGCACCTTTTCCTAGCTAGGTTTCCCTGGTGATCCGTCTTAGAACAAGCCGGGGCTTTTTATTTTCCTCACTGGTCAGCTCCATCGTCATCTCCCTCCATTCACTACTGCTGGGGCGTTCTAACTGGCCCAGTAGGAGCCAGGGGAGCTGAACCCATTAGGGTCCAGCCTGTCCTAGCCTTCTTGTTCCCAGCTTTTGCTAGAGAGTCACAGTGGTTATTATCTATACTCAGTTTATATATATTGGTTTCTCATTCCTATGGATCCAGAGATAGATATGTCTCTTGGGAATTAAGATGGGGAACCAAATTCCATGCCTTGAAATAAAAGATAATGATAAAGTAGTTCAGATGATTTCTTTTATTGGACCAACATGTGTTGGTGAAAGTGTGCAAGCTTGCAGGCCACATAGAGCCCTTCCTCGAGCTGGTAACAAGTGCGAACAAATCACTCTGAAGAAGGATCCTGTGTGGCTCAAAAGCTTGCACATTGGGGGATGGGGTTTTATATTGTTTTAATTGAAATTATTATGGTTTATTTTAACGTTTTAATGTTTGAAATGTTTTAATATATTGTGAGCCACCCAGAGATGCCTGAAGCAGGAGGGGGCAGCATATAAATTGTAATAATAATGATGATAATAATAATAATTAATAATATTCTCACCAACAGAAGTTGGACTAATAATAAAAGAGAGCATATGAACTACTGTGCCTCCATCTCTTATTACTTTTGGGATCAATACAGCAACTCCCTCTTGACTTGAAATAAAAGAATAATACTTTTCTTGCTTTTGGCTAAAAAGCATGCACTCATACACTGAACTTCAGACTGCCTTCCATGCCATCACCACCACCTCCCAGAACAAGCTGTAATCCCTTTGTAAGGTAACCTTACCTTAAGAAGAAATAACTGGATGATGAGAACTCCAGGAATCTGTGTTTGGAACCAAATGATCAGCAGCTCTGCTCTTCCTTCATTCCAAATCTATTAAAAACGACCTCTCTTATGACAGTGAGGACTGAGCTCAATGTCAATTTAATTTCCTTTAGATTTGGGAGTGCTCATTGTTTTTTGTTTCATTTACCTATGATGATTTTGCTTGTATTTCCATTGTGTTCCATTATTGCCAATAAAATATTGGTGAGGGGTAGGGCCAAAGTAATTTATTTCATGTGTTTTCTTTTTTTCTTTTGCCCTGGACAAATTACCCTTATGTACTTTAACTCCTGGAACATCCACACATTCCTGGGTAGCAAGGAGAGAGATGCTCTTAACCTTACTTTACCCTGAGATAACAGGCCTTTACCCTACAATATTCCCCAGATGAGCCTGACTAGCGTATATGCACTTTGGAGTAAAGGGCACCCAATACAGCCCTGCAGCATACATAAATAACCAGCAAGGGTGGTTAAAGGGTGTTTAGCGTCATGTCTGTTTTCACCCATAGTGATGGTCAGGGATATGCATATGAATGAATGTATACTTATGAAGCTGAAAAGTTAACAGGTGCACTTGCTTCGCTTAGTTACAAAGGAATCCTGACGGATATATGTAAATAAGAAGGATAAGGTATAAGCATAAAGGAGCAATCTGTGAGCATGAGGAGTTGGGGAAGCAGCATGTTTTTAGGGTGGGTAGGTCATGGGGCTTGGGAACCCTTATCTAGCTTATCTAGAGTGGTCTTAACGTCACATATCATCTGAACTACTTTGTCTCCATCTTTTATCTAGCTCGTCATACTAATGAATTCTCATTGATTTAAAAGGAAGATTGAATGGCTGACTTGATCAGTTCTCCCCCACTGCTCCCCTCCACTGCTCCCCTCCCCACACCCTTTCTAGGTGGGCCTCTCCGCTGTTAACACCTCTGTTGGGATGACTGGTGTCTAAACACAAGCAGTTGATGGTCTGACGCCCAACTTATGTCCCTCCCTAATGACTCTGTCTGGCAGCCAGGGCAGGGCCCAGCCTCCGAGATCAAAGGCGATCCCAGGCTGCAGGCACGCCAACAGGCCCTGATGGCAGAAGGCCTCCGACTGGGCCCAGCTAAGCTTCCACTTGCTGAACTGGGTGCCTGATCTGGGGGGGAGGTTTCTCCTGGGAAGCACTTTAGTTGAGAATTGCCCCAGCATATGCAGGGTATTCCCAGGCATAACGCTGCCCACGCATTTGGGTGGCAAACGTGCAGCATGTTGTTGTCTGCTCAGGACCCAGTATGAATTTGCTACACTATTGCTCCCTATGGTTTATTTATTTACATTTATTTAAATTCACCTAAAAATGTTGCAGGCAAACAATGAAGAGCAGCCTCTCGCCTGTAGCTGCTGTTACTGAATGGGCAGGGGGTGGGGGAGGTCACTGGAGGAGGGAGGAAGGGCTTGAGTGGGTTCCAGGAATGGTGGTGCCATTGGTAGCGGGGCCCAGAAGCAGTGGTGATGGGAGCAGTGGGGGAAGGAACGGCCGCAGGACCCCACCACCGCTGCTCCTGCGACCCCGTTGCTACCATCACTCCCAAGACACTGCCGCTACCACTGCTCATTCCAGGGACCCAGCTGCCCTCCTGGGGCCCCATTTCTCCCCCCACTGTTGCTGCTGCTCCTGCCCCATATCTCTAATCGAGTAGCTGCTAGCACACACAGCGACTACCCAACAGTGTATGTCAGGACGACCGGCTAGTACCCCAGGACTGGAAACTCAGGAGGGATTTCCCCCATGTTTCCCATTATGTCTGCTGACACCTCTTCTCTCTCTACAAGCAGCACTCAGGGTAGGGTGGCCATTAGCCCTACTTTATACAGGACATTCCTGGGGGGCGGGAGGGTTTGGGGGGGGAGGGTTTATCTGTTGTCTTTTATTTATGCATTTTTGTCCTGTATTTTCCACACGCTGCCGGCGCTGCCACTTTCACCCCCCACCCCCCTCGAAGTCATGATCTCATGGGTGGGAACAGTGGCATCAGCAGCATGTGGAATCAGCGAGCCGACAATGGTCCCAGTATTGAGGGGTAACCCACCTAGCGTTACCATACAGTCCGGATTTTCCAGGACATGACTTTTATCCGGGTGGCATTTAAAAATAGGTCAGGATTTGGCCGGTACCATTACATCTCCTTCCCCGCCCACTGCTTGTCGCTCAGCCCTGCCTGCGGGAAGGAGCCCTGAACCAGTTGTGCTCTTCTTCTCCTCATGTCCTGTATTCTCTCCTTTCCCTCCCCCCCCATGTCCTGTATTCTGGGGATGTGTCAGTGGCCACCCAAAGTCAGGGACCAGACCGAGCCTTCAGCAGTGGCTAGAGGTGGAGCTTCCAGTATCTGCATTGGGGCATCCATTTTTACAGGGCAAAGGCCATTACAGGCACCAGCACCAGCAGGATGCGGGGCAGCAGTGACCGCATTTCATGTGATACTGTCCCCTCCCTGCAAGCCTAGGCAAAGGGAAAGAAACAGTGAGAGCAGAGCCGTCCTTCTCTGTGTGGCCACCACCGGGAACTAGAGAAACAAAGGCCCTAGTGTCACAACTTGCCAGGTATGGGCTAGTTCAGAGGAGACCGTGGCCCTCATTTAACCAAAGAGTTCCCATCAGGACAATCCCCACCTGGGGAAACGCTTCGGCCGATTTTAGACGTCCGCTATAAATGCGGATTTGTTATCACGCGCATTACAGATTTACGTGCATTTTTTTGCAAACCCCCGATGTTGAAGGTGCACAAAACTGGTTTGTAATCAGAAGAATGCACATTAAAAACAGTTTGGGGATTTTAAAAGAGCATAAGAATATGTGCGTTTTCAATGTTCATGCATGAATTATGTCTCGTCCTTAGTGTTTGCAATGATTTGGCTCAGACACAGCCTCAAAGCTTGTTTACGCCATGAGGCAGACTGCCCCCCACGGTGGCCTTTCTCACCTCAGAGTACTCACCGCTCCACAGTTCTAGAGTAGCTCTCTCCCTACTGGAAGTTCCAGAACTGTGGATGCACCCGATTCCCAGGTGGGAACTATTCACCAGCCCTGGTGCACAGGCCAGATGAGGAGTTTTCATCAGAAATTAGGCTGGGGTCCCAAACTCCTTGTGGGGAAGCACAAGACAAAAAAAGGGGGAGCTCCTCAGAGGGATCAGATGGGGAGTGCCTGGGTTCCTTGGCTGGAGACAGCCTGGCCTCTCCTTCACTGGTGATGCAATGGTATTCTGCTTACCTCCACGTAACCCCATGTATCCTTTCCTGGACTGCAAAGGGGAAAGTATGTGGCCGTGGCCCCTATTAGGAAGAACCACCTAATGGTGGGAGCTGTTCGACAGTGGAACAGACTGTCTAGGGCGGGGCTGGAGGTTTTCAAACAGGCTGGACGGCCGTTGTCAGGGATGCTGTCGCTGTGGATTTCCTGCGCGGAGCAGGGGGTTGGACTCGATGCCTCTGAGGTCCCTACAACTCTAAGATTTTTATGCTGAGGAGATTGCTCAGGTTGGCAGGACTGGGGACTACAGCTGCCAGATACAAGTTGCAAATTTAAAAAAACAAACAAACGTTACGGAGCTGTGGGGTTTTGTTCTATGGAGCAATAGGGTTCTGCTCTGCGGAGCTGAGGGGTTCTCTTCTATGGGGTCTATGGAGCTTTATGGCACTGTGGGGGATCGGTAGTACAGGATGTCCCTTAAAATACAGGACGTCTGGTAATCCTAACTGGGGCTAGAACTCAGTCTCTGATAAAATTGACCTAAATTTGAGCTGTACTCCTCTGTCTCCACATTATGTATGTGACTGACCTGTCTCTAACCAGTAGCCCACACTCTTGTTCATAGATTCCTGAAAAATCCTGATACCCATCATGGACATACTTATAGGGAGAAGGAAGTGTCTGCGTGAGTGCCCTTTCATCCCCCTGAGCTTTCGGAGCAGGGGGGAATTAATGTCAAAATCTCCCCCTCCCCACAAAAAAGAAAATCCCCAAAGGGAACGTCTAGCTCTTCCCCTAGGCTTCAATGGCAGGAGAGAGGCATGGAGGCATGCAGTCTCTGCTATTTTGATGATTTAATTTCCAGGACAAAAGATTTTTGGATGAGGTGCTCTGACTCAAACTGGGACATAAGAAAGGAGGGGTAAACATACCCTCAGGGCAAACCTGGGGTTCTTTCTCTCCCTGGTGAGAGAAACAAAAGGAAAGCTTGCTTTATTAACAAAAGGGCATTAAGGGCAAGACCCTCCACCCATTGAAGTCAATGGCCCAGCTCCAAATGACTTTAATGGGTGGAGTAGGAGACTTAATGGCATCTCCTCTAACATTTAGTCCAAAGACAGGCCAGTGACACCCAGCGTTCCAGTGCTGTCATCAGCAGAGCCCCCAAAGTGCCCGGCACAACCACCGCAAATGCCTCTCTCTGCCCCCGGACTAGTGCCTCTTTGCTCTGTGCTTGGACCCTGGCCTCCTGGCACCTCCCCAGTACAAATAATTGTCTTCAGAATAAAGAGAGAGGAGTAACTGGGAGGTGGGTTCCAGGTATTTATTTATTTATTTATTTATTTGTTTATTTATTGATTTCATTTTTTTATCCTGCCCTCAGGGTGGCTTATAAAATAAAATATATAAACATAATCAAGAGAAACATATCAAAACATTTTTTTAAAAAGCAAACACCAAGACCCCCACCCACCAGCCCTCTCCCCATCCCACCTCCCCCTAATATCACCTCCCCATTTCCTTCACCCAATTCCCCCTCACACGCCTACCTCAACATCACCCCAAGCCTCTGTCCCCACCCACCAAATGCCTTTTGACCCCTTAAGGAGAGGCAATGGAATTCAGCACCCAAAGAGTGACTGCCCCTTCTAAAGAAGGGATGTTGGGTGGTATGTAGCAGGGAGGACACTGCCCATTATCTTTACTGAGCGTGGCCCTGTTCTGCGCATTCTCTAGCATACTGCCAGCCTGTTTGCAAGCCCATAACCAGGACGCTGGCATGGGGGAAGGGGCATAGAAGAATGTATAAGCAGGGAGGTAATTGTGCTTGCCTTCAAAAATTCATGGACTTGGCTAAAAATGCATTCTCAGCCAGAAACCTTTCTTTAAAAAACAAACCAGCCACCTTTATTTTCCTTAAATAAGAAAAAAATAAGTTTATTTATTTATTATTTGGATTTATAGTTCATCATTGGATTTATAGGTCTCAGGTTACAGAACATAAAGCACATGAAATGATATAAAATAAAAGCACCAGAAAAATATATAATTATTTATGTAACACCAGCAATGTTTCTGGAACTGTACAGTTGTAATTAGAGACAGGTTCCTGCCTTGCAGGATTTATTATCTAGGATGGACAAGGAAGGGGTTCATAGAGAAACAGAGCACATGTTCCCATTTTACAGATAAGGGAACTGAGGCTGAGAGGCAGTGACTTGCCGACGGCCACACAGTGAGTTCACAGCTAAGGCTGCTTTCCCACGAGCAGCCTTTTACCACAAGCTCTCTTCCCCCAAGCAGCCTTTGGCACTGCGGGAGCACCCGCTATTCAAATTTAGCGCAGCTCCTGTCTTGTGGGAAAGGAGGAAGTGAAGCTCTCCCACCGGCAAGCTCACACATCGGAGAGGGTAGTGAAATCCTACCCTGTCCGATGCGTGAGCTTGCCGGCGGGAGAGCTGCGCTTCCTCCTTCCCCACGAGACGGGAGCCACGCTACACTGAAATAGCGTGGGTTTCCGCGGTGCCAAAGGTTGTGAAAGCAGCCTCGTGGGAAAGCAGCCTAAGACAGGATTTGAACCTGGTCTCATCGGTCCAAGCCCAGCGCCTTATTAGTCGGGGGAAGTGCCCCCCACCCCCATGACTCCCCCCTTAGCTATGGGCCTACCTGCATGGCCAGCAGCTCAAGTGATGCAGAGATTTAGAGGGCCGAGCAGACTGGGGACATTTTCCAGCCAGAACTCATACCAATTTGTTTCACTTTCTCAAGCCAGTGCAACTGAGGCGGTGGGGTGCGCAGCCAGCTTGGACAGCCGCAGGTGGCCTGACCTGTTTCCCACACCACCGTGGCCACTTTAAAGCAGTTTGAATCTGTCCCCAGTACAGACAGGCCTGCTGTGTCCAGGCAGACATCAGAGCGCAGGAGGGAGCTGCTGGCACCAACAGTGGTGTCTGGGGACAGCTGCCAGCTGAAGATACTGGCTCCCCTCCCAGCTCTGAGGATGCTCCCAGAATCCATCCCAGCTTCACTGCAGCAACTCTTACTAGTTCTGTCGGTGTTGCCATTTGTGGGTGGCTCCAAGGGGCAATGTGCTGCCGCCTCTCTTTCAGAGAAGAGCAAACTGCCCACACTCCCCCTCCCCGCCCCAGGCCAGTTTCGAGAGGAGGGTTATCTGTGAGGTGGGCGGGGAGGTGGGGTTCAGGCCTCTGCAGCTGGCTCATTCAGATGCCTCAATTTCATTCCCAGGATGGGCCTTGCAAAGCCACCTGGGAGCCTTTGATCCGAAACGGTTTTGCATTGCCAGGACCTCACCCCACTGCAGCGAACACTAACAGCATGGCCCCTCTGCTTGGCTGCACAGGGACGCCAACTCTGGGAGGCTTGGGGTCCCACATTCTGTAAGGCAAACTCTATGTGGGCCTTGCAGAGGGAGCAGCCTCTGGCTCTGTAGAGCAGGTGTCATCTGTGGCCAGTTCAGCTAATTCACAGCCCAGAGCAGCTGGAAAGGGCCCAACTCAGAGTACCAGAGCCCAGCCAAATCTTTGTGCCTTATAGCCTCCCTCTCCCACAGGAAATGAAGACTGAGGCCACACCTGCGGGGAGCACAGGGGGCAGGGGACGCTGTGCCAGTGCTTCAAGAGTGCCAGGAGGGGGGATCTGGCTCCCAGGAGCAGGGAGACACACCTGGGACATGGCTTGGGAGCTACAGTGTGGTACCATCCCATTTTGGCACTGGAGATGGAGGCAGACGGAGCTCAACCTCAAATGGGAGGCAGCCAGCACGCAAGCTACGACTGCCCACAGAGAGTCATTAAGGGTGATGGGTGGGTCAAAGCCTTCCTGTCTGTCTATGATCTCTGTGCGGTTTCTCAGACAGGCTGGTTTGCTTGCTCCTGTGTGTTGAAATCAATGGGACCATGTGAACCGAGACAGAGCTTCCAGTAGCTAGCTGCCCCCCCCAAGGCCTCTCTGTGCTATTGCTGTGCGCTCCGGACTTCCCCCAGTTTAGTATCTTTGAATCTCATCAAGTGGGCTATTTACTCCATCAGCGAGATCATTAGGGAAGGTGTTAAATAAGATCCCAGCAGTTCCCCCACTAGACACTGCCCCACAACTTGATATGTTGACACTTTTCATTACGCTTTATTTACGGTGCTCCAGCCATCTTTCTGTCCAAGTGACAGGGCCATGTCCAAGCCAATAGAATTAATTTTCTGAGTAAGACTTAATGAGACAAGGTATCGAGTACTTTACTAGCAGCCAAGGAAATGCCATCTCCTGAGTCCCCTTCCCCAGCCAACCTGGTCATTCTGTCTAAAATGCACTTCTCACCTGCTCCGTTCTTACATCCCCCCACCCTCCCCTGCCAATAGTGCTTATTAACCTTGGGTCCATTAAACCTAGAGATGTTTTGTCATAGGAACTGACAGGCTGCATCAGCCTCATGTTCCTTCCAGCCCAGTCTCTGTCCTGGTGGATAGCGTGTCAGAGGAAACTGCAAGTGTATCTTCACACAAGGCAGATGTCGGATTATCTGTCCTCCCCATGCCCAAGTTCCTCAGTACCTAGAGGCCGGCTTTTATAACTCTTCTCACCATCTGTAGACAATGGCCATTCTAGTTCTGGATACCCGTCGCCGAGTCCCTTTTTAAAAATCTTGCCACGTGTGTTTGTTGCCTTTCAAGTTCATTGACTGATGCCTTGCTCTTGTGATTCTATTGTTCACTAGTGTTTGCCCATTGTTTTGTTCATGGCAGTGCACAAGAGTTGCCAGCATCTCTCTTCTTCCCCCTTTTATTAATTATTATTATTATTATTATTATTTTATTTATTTATATAGTGCAAGCAGTGTACCTGGCACTGTACAATCAATAGTAAGAGATAGACAACTTGAAAGCCCAGTGTTACATTTACTTTCCTCCAAAACCTGTCCCAGTTCTCCAGCAACAGCATGTGGATGTCCCCCTGCGCGATGATCAGCCTCCGGGTGGAGGACTCCCACATAAGGCTGATTAAATCCAATGTCCATGGGGCCCCAGAACATGTATAATGAATGAGCCCCAGATTAGTGTTACATGTGAGGGAGGCAATGGGAGTTCTATCCCTGTTTTTCCCAATCTGCATTTAAAGCGGGGCTAGACTGCCCATTGCCTCCCTCGCATGTAACACTAATCCGGGGCTCATCATTAAACATGTTCTGCCTCCCCTCCCCCGGCAGACATCAGATTTAATGAGTCTTACGTGTGAGTCAGTCCACCCTCAGACTGGTGAAGTGCTGCCGCAGCTACAAGGCTTGGGAAATGACTGGCTCTACACCCAGCTTCCTAAAGAAGCTACCTTCTTGAGAGTGTAACTGTGGGCATCCCAGGGCTATTACATGTTACACAGAAGAGCAGGGGGCATCCTGGAACAGCAGAAAACTGATTCAAGTGAGCAAAGGCTCCTCCACCACCAACCAATCAACAGACACAAGAAGTGCTGCACTGGGTCAGACCAATGGCCCATTGAGCCCAGCATCCTGTCTCCAACAGGGGCTGCCTTCAGCTGTTTCAGGGAAGTGCACAACAAGTCATAATGGATGATCTATCCCCTGCTAGTTACTCCCAGGTTATGTCCCCCAACAACTTGACTAAGAACCATTTATGGATCTGTCCTCTAAGAACCTATTCAATCTGTTTAAATCCAGCTATGCTGGTGACCTTCAAAGCATCCTCTGACAAGTTCCACAAGTTAATTGTCTGTTGAGTGAAAAAAGGACTTCCTTTTGTTTGCTTTAAATCTGCTGCCAGTTAGTTTCATAGTGTCTCCCAGTCCTAGTACTACTCAATAACAGTGCTCCGATTACTTGTTCCATACCATTCATGGTTTTGTGAACTTTTACTATATTCCCAATCAGTTGTTTCTTCTCCAAGCTAACCCTAACCTACTCAGCTCATTGGCAATGGGTTGCCAGTTTAGCACACCTTGGTTTTTGCCAGGGGCGAAATAATGGGCATCTTTAGACATAACAAAGATCAGGTGTCAAAACCCCTAAGCTCGTGTTTGGCCGTTGAGTGTACGCACTATAACAATCCCAACACCAATTTGGCCACCTGTTGGACACACAATGTGAACACCATTGCATCACAAGGACAATTTGCATGTTCTGGCTGAACACGTGGCCAAAGCGGAGTCTAATGCTATCGCATGGTATGCTAGTAGGTACAACACGGGGAGCAAGGCAGCACTGTTTGCGTGCTGAGATCGGGTGGCGAGCAAAACACTGATTTACCCCACGATGGGGTGTGTGTCTAAAAAGTGCCACATGGTGAACACAGGGCCAAACCGATGTTCCTATCAAGGTCAAAACACACATGCAGACACCCATTGACGTTATGTCTAAAGACACCCTATGAGTCCTGGTTATTCCAAAATGTATGTGATCTGCTTGTGATATACATGATTTGCAATGTAACCAAGCCAAGCATGTGCACCTGGGACCTCGCATCTTCATGAATGTTACACCCCTTGTCTCTCCCTCGGTTCCCCTTCCTTTGTCTCCCCCTCCCCCCGTCTCTCAGATTGTAAGCCCTAGGACAGGAACCATGTCTATTCCATTACTTTGTAAAGCACCAGGTACATTGCTGGCACTATAGCTAGGCACTACCCTCCATAATATAGTCTTGTGGGGACTTGCTACAGGCAAGTTGCTGTGGGTCAGCTGCATGGTGAGTGAGCAGTGATTGGAACAACCCATGCAATGCACCACATGCTGCTTTGGGCATAAGCACCTGTAGCAGAGGACTGTGGGTAAATTGAGGATCCAGCTCACAGTGAGTCAGCACTCCACTACCTAGTTGCCAGCCAGCAATGATAGGGTTAAGCTGGGGTTCAGTATAGCAAACTCAGGTGACTGGATCACATGACTCTGGCTGGAGCTTAAAAGGGAGAACTGCATCCCGCTAGTTAGTAAGAGCTTGGGAAATAATAGGGAAGGCAGGAGGGAGCTTTGATCAATGGAAAGGGGCTCAGACAGGCCCCCTGAAGGGTAGGGTCTGAGTGTGCCCAGGTCAGGCGCAGTGAGAGCAGGCTGCCTGGTAGCCCCTAGTTTAAGTGTGGGGCAACCCCTGAATTGAGAGATGGCTGTGGGGGAGGAAGAGCTGGTAGCTTGTCTGAAGCTAGGGGCCAAAACACCAACAGTTGTAGGAACTATGACCCTGTCCAGTGAAAGGCAAGAAGTTTAAAGAAGGCTTGAGGCCTTAGCCTAGCAAGGGCCTTGGAGAGCTGAGGCAGGAGCAGAGAGCCCTGGGTGCCGGAGACTGAGCTCTTGGGGTGGGAAGCCTGTGGTAAAGATCAGGAAACCAACATGCAGGTTTACCGGCAGTGACTACTCTATATTGATATTGTATGTTTGGTGTCTAACGGATCAGTATGATGTGCAGAACAACATGGGGTGAATGATATGACACGGATTGTCAAAATGTACAAGCCAGACTGAAAGTTACAATCCTAGCTTCGATAAGGCAAGGAGTAACATGGGGGAGGTCATGATAGCACAGAGGGATTGTATGCAAATTGCATTTCAAAGGACACTTAATAATCACACAGAAGCCATCAGGATAAACTTCTGGTAAGACAAAGGCCTTCATTAACAACTAACAGCAAGCAGACTTGACAGGGTAAAGGCTTGCTTAGAAAGATTCTATGGGAAGAGATCTTGGGAAGAAACTTTTTGCAACTGCAACCAAGCAAGAATTTAATGCCCAGCACTGGTAACATCGGAGCTGAGAGGAAAGGAATTTTTGAAACAGAGTGGACTGCTGCTTAAATAGGATTTTAGTCTGGACTTCACATGAAAGATAGATTCATGTGATCTATTATGTTTATTTGATTTACTGCACTCTGAGCACAGTCTCGCATTACATATTAATTTTGTTACTTATAATAAACTTTTTAAACGAAACCAGTGGGATTAAAGTGAATTCCTGACTTTGGGGTGACACAGTTTGGGGAGATTCTGAGTCAATGTACTCAGCTGAACCTGATGAAGTATTTTTTTTTTTTTGTACTTTGGGAAATTCTGAGGCAAAGGTGACTAAGGCAGTTAACCCCTTTATGGGCTGGAACTTTTCTGGGGAGAGCTGGTCCAGTAGCAGCTGTAAGTGGTGAAACTGAGTCCTAACTAGCCCAGACTGGGGCAAAGAGGTCCCAATCCCATCACAAAGCCCTTGGGTGTGAGAGCTGGAGGCCTCTTGTTATGCAAGAGGTTGGCTTTGTAAGAGAAGCAGCAGGGAACAGGAGAGAGAGAGAGAGGCCTCTGCAACCTGCAGAGGAGGAAGGGAGCCCTAGAGAAAGCATCCAGCTCTTGGGATATTAGGCCCTAGGAGGTAATAGATGGAAGTCCCTGTTTTGCAAGGTGCCAACCCTAATGGTGAGCCTGGCCAACTGGGTGTGGGACAGCGGGGGAGTCTAGGGTCTATGACTTGCAGGATTATGGTGATGCAGATGACAACTTGCCATGGTGTGCTAGGGACCCTAGGAGAGGAAGATTCTAGCAGCCTGACTGGAGATTCATCACAGTGCAAGGACCCTGGGAGAAGCATTCGGACAGGGCCTCTGCCAAGGAAGATGCCACAAGTCAGCTGCCAGACCTGAGAGACGGGGGAGGGGGGTCAGCTACACTATGGATTCATTTAGACACAGGCTTGAGGCATAGGTGGAGGCCTGTGGGACTAACATCTGGACTTTGACCACACCTGCCCAAAGTCAGACAGACAGAGGTGGGGAAGCCAGGGGTTGGAGGGATGCCACAAATGAATTTAGACCCCACCCATGCAGTGATTCTGAGCTGGATCTGGACTGTCTTGCCACAGCACCGTTTACACTACAGATGCATACATGAGCAGAACTTGTCCCACTATCCATGGCCATACAGGGTAGTGTAGCCTGTGATGCACTTGACACCTTTTCACTTATAGGCTGCTTTTACGTGAGCAGGTCGCAGTCGCGCAACCCACTCTCACAATTTTTCAAAATCCCACGAAGTGGGATTAGCCGTGACGATGGATGCCCAGCATATACTGGGGTGGACAAACTGTGGCTCAGTATATACTGTGCAGTTCTCAGGAAGTTCAAGTGCGGCTCTTGGCCAGGGCCAGTCCCAGGCTCCACACTGCCTTATCTGTCCCGTGTCTTAGTTCACTACACCTGATTCTCAGAAGCTGAATCACAGCTGCTTCTCAGAATCTCAGCAGCCAGGACCACAAACTGGCTCTGGCAGCCAATTGTGAAGCAGGAGAGGCTTACGCTGGGATGCGTTTCAAAGGAGCACGTGCATGCTTCTTGTGCCTCTTAGCCATATGAAGATTTTCGTATTGGGGCTTGGTATGTAATTCTTGGGTCTGAGAACTTTGCCTACCTCTGGTATACAGGATGTCCTAGAGCATTGGCATAGACTTGTCAATGGGGTGCCGAGCCTACAAATGGGCTACAGCAATGGGGAGGTGGTGCCCCTGGCCTGGGTGGCACATGTATCTTGCAACCAGTTCTTATTTGTTTCAATTCTTGGAACTGGCCCATGGATCCAGTCCCTACCCTCAAGCACTGAAGGAGTACACTCAAGAGAAATGGAGTGACAATGAGGGCACGCACCCAA
>QEPC01001126.1:1932453-1946444 GCA_003113815.1 Sphenodon punctatus
TTGCAACATGCATAAGAAATGTTCAAGTGTGGTTAAACTGGGGTTAGCGTCATGTCTGAAAACACCAAAAGGCTCAGAAACAGAATACAAAATGTATTTTTAAAAAATGTATTTTTAAAAAATAAATAAATAAATATGAATCTCATGATTGATAACTTTGATTGCAACATGCTTCAAAGGGTGTTTTCAGACAGAAAACACCCTTTGAAGCATGTTGCAATCAAAGTTATACGTTTTTCTTTGTAATCCTGAGGGTTAAAACAGCCTGGGGCCCACTTATCTCCTCCTCTCTGCTCCATCACAATCTGTGAGGTCAGCCAGGAGTGTCATCTTGCAAATACCATTTATTTGATTATTTTATTTATATTTCAATTTGTATCCCGCCCTTCCCTAAAGGCTCAGTCATCAGCGCACCAAGTCTATACAGCAATGGTGGCCAGAGAGGCATTCTTGGTAGCTAGTTGCTCCACAGCTTTGGAACTCCCTTCTCCAGAGGTTCAATAAAGCCAGGCCTAAGCATTTTTCAGAGGCACTAAAAGACCTTTTTATTTGGCCTGGCATTTGGTGGGCAGGAATAGGATTTTGTGTGTGTTCGGGGGGGATTTTTAGATTGTATATTGTAACCTGATATATCTATAATGTTTAACTGTTCTTACTTGCACATTCCCTATGAGAATAGGGTGGGCCATACATTTAAATAAATACATACAATTAAAGGAGATGAGAGCCTCCATATGCGAACCGAGTGTAACTGGTCCAGAACTGCCTACGAGCATGCTTGACACACACACTTTGCTCCATACCAAACCACTATGGGGTGAAGTACTAAAGGGAAAAATGCTCATGTTTTGACTCTTGCTGCACACAGGGGAGACAGTGGTCTCTTCCTCTTGCTCTCGGTCTGCACCTACACCTGGCTTATCTGGACCAACACCCAGCGCAGCAACCAAGGGGATCCAGGTGGGGTGCAAGGTTGTGGCAGGCCTGGGTTCATATTGCATGCCCTCCAACATTTGACAGAAGTAAGTATACTTCATGCCACTCCTAAGTTACATAAATTTGCATGATTTTAATTATTTATCTGAAAATTTGTAATAGCCCACTGACAAATTTGGGGGCTGAGCTGGATAAAAAGGATGTCTGTGTGAGAAGCTCTGTGCACACATACATTTGTATGTGCAGAACTGATGGTTCATTTCAAACTCAGTCTATTAAGAAATCAAAATTCTCAAATGTGTGCATTGACTTTGGCTGTAAAGTTTTAGTTTTAGTTTTAAAGACACTTGGAGGATCCCAAGTGGAAACAGCCACCGTGTCTTTCAACAGCTAAAGAATCATTTCTCACAAGCGCATCTACTCATCCTACCTCTTTTAGTTTTCAGCTCCCTCCTGCCTGGATGAGATCTTTCTTTGTTCTTTGATAGCCCTACTTATCCCAGACTTGTTACGGTGAGAAAAGATGTCCCATTCCTGCCCCCTAGCAATGAGCGAGTCAGAGCCTCCAATCTCAATTT
Organism: Sphenodon punctatus; assembly: GCA_003113815.1. Taxonomy (NCBI): domain Eukaryota; kingdom Metazoa; phylum Chordata; class Lepidosauria; order Sphenodontia; family Sphenodontidae; genus Sphenodon; species Sphenodon punctatus. The sequence goes on from QEPC01001126.1 coordinate 1,933,968, forward strand.
CACTTTCCTGGCAGCTAGCTCCCCCCGCCCCCCCAAACTAGATAAATGAGGCATTACTGACTCCCATTGCCTTGTGAACCCAGTACAAACCAAACAATGCTGTGAGTCTGGTACAAGCTAACAAAACCTGTACTACAAAAGGGTACTATTGGAGGGTATGATGTCACAACTACGGTCCCTCCTAAGGCAAAGGGCAGGGTTAGCTGCTCCAGGAAGCCCACTGGGAACTGCTGCAGACTTCCCTGTGTGTGTGTGTGGGGGGGGGCAGGGTTGGATTTGCAGCCAGGAGCTCTGCTGCCAGCTGCCACCACGAGCCTCAAGAGCAGGTGGTCTTCAGTGTGACTCTTGGGCAGACTCCACTGCCCTGAGTAGGGTGGGGCTCTCACAAGGGGGATCCTGGCAAGCTTCACTCCTCTGAATGTGGTCCTGCCACCGTCCTACTCCCAGCAAAACTCTTGGCGTGGCAGCAACCCTCATAGAAATGTTAAGAGTGGGGGATGGACAGTGGAGCCAGCACTCCACCCCCATCCACTCTGAAAACTTCATTCCTGGCAAAGCCAGAAATATTCAGAGTGAATGACAGAGGGAGCAGAGGAGAACGGTTGCACTCTCACTTCCTCCCCACCCACTCTGATAATATTTTATTTATTTATTTTATTTATTTGTACATTTTTACCCCTCTAACTACAAGCGACTTGGGCAGCTCAGAAAATTCATAATAACAACAGTGTAAATATAAAAATATAAAACATGTTAAAACTCCATTAAAACTCAAATCATGCGCAAATTAAAACCCACAGAGCAAAACCCCCAAATTAAAACCCACATACCCATCCCAACATCCCTTCCTCCCCCGCCAAATGCCTGGCGGAAAAGCCTGGTCTTACAATTTTGTCAGAAGGTGAGAAGATTCAGGCTGAGGTGAAACTCCACTGGAAAGAAGTTCCAAAGCGACGGTACGGCCACTGAAAATGCCCTCCCATCCGTCCAAACCTGCTGGCAACGTGGAACCTCCAGGAGGGCACCCCCGGACAACCGCAGGGGGCAACCAGGGGCCATGGGGGTGAGGCGATACCTCAGGTAAGTAGGGCCTAGATCGTGAAGGGCTTTAAAGGTCAATACCAGCACCTTGAGTTGGGCCCGGAAGACAAAATATCCTAGCAGGGCTCAAGTCTGTTGGAAAGGACCTCCCCAAGAGTCCAAGGCCTGGGGTCAACTGGACCTGGGATTTTATTTAATTTATTTATTGAATGATTGATTGATATACAGATTTAATACCCCATCCCTCCTGCACAGCAGCTTGCTACATCACTATATCCAGGGTACAGAGGAGTCCAAGTGCTGTGACAGCAATGGGGAGCAGAAAGGGTTCTCTGCACTGGGCTGTTCCCAGTGGCAGCTGCTATTCTGAAGTGAGAGCTGGCTACTCTGTCCGAATCCCAGTGGGAATAGAGTAGACTGCAGCCCTTCTTTGCTGCTCTTCCTGGATCACTGGGTCAGGGCATAAGACATACCTTTGGACAGCTCCTCTACCTATTACCTTGCCAACGCACCCCCCAGAAATGAGACACGGAGGCATAACAATTGGGATTAAAGCTGGCCGCACTCTTTAATGTAAAAAACAGAGCAAGAAACGTTGGTGAGATTGCTACTAAGCAATCAAGGGTCCAGTATTTTCAATTCCTTAATCCTATTTATAACAGCAGGTAGCAGACTTGGATATACCCTCCAATGTCTGCCCCCAAAACCTGTGACACATTCCCCTTCGAACAGCTCTCTGGCAAAGGCCGAAGGGGGAGTAACACCCAAGCGGGTTCGAGTAAGGAGAATGGCGCCATTTGGTTTGAGGGCCGTGCTTGCCCTTGCCCCCGCTTGACACCCCTCCCAGAGGGACGATTCTGGTGTCAGCCATGCCCTGCGTCTCACCCGGTATTGCACCCCCCCAATCTCTTATGGAGATGACTCTTTTTCTATCCTACAACTACCTAACAAACCCTATTAACCATACTGGACCCCCGCCACTGGAGCGGGACAAACAAAACCTGTCCCAATCTCCCCACCAACTCTTGCTCACACCAAGTTGGCCAATTCCTCTGTCAACTTGTCCAGGTATAGGGTATTACCCATTGTGGACAGGTGGACACCATCCCGTAAGAACAGCTCCGGCCGTTTGTGTGACAATTGACTGTGTGCTACGCATCTCCCTCCTAAGTTGGTCCACCATTTAGCTATTTCCCTGGTAACATTTTTTCTGGCCTTGTCAATTTTCTTGGGGTGAACTAATTCTCCCCACTTAATACGTGGAACTAACTGTGTCCACAGTATCCTTACCCCAGGGAAAAACCCTTTTATTACTGGCAACTCACTTTTTATCCTAATAATCAAACGAAGGCTAGTAATTTTTCCCAGATCGTTTTCGCCCAGGTGTATGACCAGTATCCCCGGATGTGGCTGGCGTTGCTTCTGGGCTAAGGTTGGTATTAATTCTTCCCACTTCATCCCTCCAAGACCTATCCATTCTATTTTTGCCCGTGGTGCCAGGCCTAGTTGTGTTCCCCGATCCGTATGTTTAGCTGCTTCTCCAGCCCTGCGAACGAAACTGCGACCGACTATCCACACCTCTGTCTTGCTTGCCTGGTAAGTTCCGGAGCCTGGAGGAAATGCAAATCTTGTGTCAATACAATTTTTCAGGTCTAATATATCCCCGGAAAGCCTGTGAACGCCATCTACCTATGGCCCTGATGTCTCTCTCTGGCATGCCCACAGCTGCTGCTGTGGTTGCTGCCCCTATTCTGAAGGAATGAGTACCATATTCACTACTTGGCAAACCTACTGCCCTCAGAGCCTTTTTGAAAACCCCGGTAAGTTGGTAACATGTCAACGGGACCATGTTCTCATGCACGAACAAGTTGCCTGCCACCCGTGGGCATAAGGTCAAATACTTTCTGATTGCCTGTACTGGGCATAGTTCTTGTATGTCGATCTGATTCAGGTTAACCAACTGGCCCCTTCCTTTTTGATCGGTTTTTGAGCAGCGTAATACTATCTGTAAAGCCTGGGGGTATAACCTAAGGTTGTGTAACATAATTGCCCTCCCTGACCAGTCGTGTTTTCCTTCAGAAACCACCTCACTTACTCTAAAGGCACCAAAAAACATCACTTTAAAAACTGTATCAAACAAGAACTTTTCATAGTTGTTAAAGCAAATCCCTGGGAGCGCCCCCACATAGGGCCCTTAGGACAGGAAGAGATATTGGGGCCCTACTGTCGACCTGGTGTTCCTTTTCACGTGCCCAACTCTCAACCATCCACCTAGTGAAAAAACCTTTAATGGGTGTGTGGGGGGGGGGCGGGGGGGGGTTGGCTTTCTAGCCTACTCACAAATGATAGGGCTGCCACCTTACCTGCAATTGTTCTCCCTGCCAAACCTTTGCTGCGTAAATGCAACATAAATTGCAATATCTAATCCTCTGGTATAGGGAAACTGAACACCCAGCCCCGGCCTTGCCTAAATTCCTGAAATTCCCCAAATGCCCGCTGGTATGCTTCTTGCATACGGGGGGCCAATGATCCCTGGACAATCCTCCAGAGCTCTATTCTCCAAGGTTCCATATCCCCTGGGGAAGTGGCTCTGGGTTGGGTTCAGCCGTCGGCGCCAATTCCCGAAATCGCGCCATCTGCAACCGAGAAAGTGCATCAACTATGGTGTTATCCACCCCAGGGACATGGCGTGCCATGAACAGTATGTTATGTTCCAGGCATTTTAATACCATTGACCTCACCAGCTTCATAACCCAGTTGACCGTGATGACATCGCATTGAGCACGTGTACCACCGCCATCTTGTCACACCAAAAAAGGACCGATCTTTTCTTGAACTCCCTAACCCACAGCTGAATTGCCAGTACTATGGGGAAAAGCTCAAGAAATGTTAAGTCTCGTGTCACCCCTTCACTTTCCCAATGTGCCGGTCATGGAGCCACACACCAACGTCCTTGGAAATAAACACCGAAACCAGCACCCCCTGATGCGTCAGAGTGAACCTGGAGCTGAGCCGCCAATTGTAATAGCTCGCGCCAGAAACTAACACTGTTAATTTTTTTGATGAAGGTTGCCCATACTCCCAAATCCTTTTTCATCTCTTGGGTGACTCTTACATGATGATGCTGCGGTGGACTTCCCCGTAACGGTGGGTACAGCCTAGCCAAGAAAGCCCTTCCTGGGGCAACTACTCTACACGCAAAGTTTAAGCTGCCAAGAAGCGACTGAAGCACACGGACTGTTACTTTCTTAGCCCCCAAACAAACTTGGATCTTCTCCCTGAGTACTTCCAACTTGCCTTCAGGTAAACGTGACAACATGTGAACGGTATCTATCTCAATTCCTAAGTACGTTAATCTGGTGATGGGGCCCTCAGTTTTTTCCGGGGCTAAAGAAAGGCCTAATCGTGTTGCTAAGAACTCAAAGTTCTTTAGGAGGTATTTGAATTCATCATGTTCGGGGGAAGCAATTATCAAGAAGTCATCTAGATATTTCGAGATGTCTCCTTTGACCATGCTCCGCCAGAAGACCCACTCCATGAGTGAGCTAAAGCGCTCAAACGCAGAGCAGGAGATCGAGCAGCCCATGGTCATGACCCTATCATAATAGTATGCTCCCCCAAACTTCATCCCTAATATGTGAAAGCTATCGGGATGGACTGGTAAAAGGTGGAAAGTGGACTTCACGTCGCACTTGGCCAGGCAGGCTCCCTTGCCCTGGTTCCTAACCCGTTCTATTGCCTGGTTGAAAGAAGTGTATCGGACCATCGACAATTCCTTTGGAATGGCATCATTCAATGATCACCCCCTCGGGTAAGATAAGTGATGAGTAAGGTGGAACTCGCCGGGGGTCTTTTTTGGTACAATACCCAATGGTGATATCACCATCTTCTCGAAGAGGGGCTCAGCAAACGGACCTGCAATTCGCCCTTCCTCTACTTCTTTTGAGATGTTCATCCTTACCACCTCCTCCATACCCTTTACTGATTTGAGATTGTTGAGCTCCCTACCTTGGGGGACCTCTCCCGCTGGAATATGAAAACCAAACTTAAAACCCATTAAAACGTATTCAACTTCTCTCTTATCTGGGTGGTGGAACAGGGCCAGTTCCAGTCCCCTGACATTAATTGGGGTTGGTCCCCTTTCCCTTTCCGCTTCCTTGTTGACCAACTTGATTGTTTGGGCCCGATCCTGCTCCTTACGAGTTTCTCCTACTGCTCGAGGGTTTGCCCCTGTAACATGTTGAAGACATATGAAGACATATTGAGCATGCGTGGTGGAATTTACAAGTACCTCTTGTGCACCTCCCATTCCTATTGTACTCCCAACAGGTAGGCCTGCCCCCCCGTCGAGCGTCAAATCTATTTGGGTCATTGGCTGGGGCAACTCCACCTCAGACCAAGATATGCCCACTATCTGTCTTGGGGTCATTGGTTGTGTCAACCATACAATCTAGCCACAGGTTCTGAGCACTACGGTGTCACGGGGAGGGGGTAATTTGGGGTAAGGATTCAGAGGGGGGATGACACTTGCCCACAAGCTCCCTCCTACGCTCCCTGGGGGGAAAAGTCCTCCACTGGGCTCCCTGGGAATGCTCACAGGTGAACTTTTGCCCGTCAGGATAGTAGTTGGCCCTTGAAATCCACAAGGGATTAGGCCTATCTCATCATAGGGCGCCGGATCACCTGTGCTGTGCACTCCTCCTCTCCTACCTCCCACCTTGCAGACACTCCCCAGACAGTCCACAGGAAAAGGGAAGGAAGTGCATACAGTGGGGGAATCCAGGGGCAAGGTTCCAGGGGCAGAGGGATGGGGGGAAGCCAGACCCTGACAGGAGGGGAAGGGGGCAGAGGACCCCGAGGAGGGGGAGGCTGACTCACTCCCTTTCTGCCCCAGCAATCCGCATGCAACACACTCATCTGTATAAAGGAAGGGAAGGAGGGGGGGGCAGGCTCTCACTCTGCAGCACTCACCCTCCGAAGCACGTCGCACAAGCGTCCAGGAAAAGGGAAGGGGAAGCAAGCAAGTTCGCACAAGCACCAACTCGAAATTCTCCTTCTCAGTCACAGGGGGGGCCAGTCTAACAGATCACCGGCGCTGTGTCCCAAGCAGCGCCGGCATTTAAAGCACAGGCCACGCCCCCCTGACGCGCCTGGAGCCGCGCTGAGCAACGGCGTGCTGGGAGCCCCGCCCCTGCGCTCTGCAGAGCATCCGGGAGCGGAGGGACTTGTTGTGGTTGTTGCTGGGCGGCCGTCGCTTCCGGGGCTGTCAAGGTGTGTGGGCTCTGTTGTCCGAGCACCGGGTCTATTGTCAGGTGCTCCTGTCGCAGGGCTTGTTGTCGGGGCGGCCGGCGGCGTGGCAAGGTCTGGGGGCGGATCCTGACAGACGTTCCCAGCAGAGCCCTGGGGTAAAAGAAGCCCTGTGATGGAAGGCTTCATCGTACCTCATTCAGGCCCCAGGTGGGCCGACGCCGTATGCTCTTTTAACGATGTCTGCATACTTAAGCAGCTCTGTGGCTCTTTCCGGGAAGACCTCCAGGATTACCCCCAAATACACAGAGAATGCGGAGGACCAATTCGCCCAATTTATATTCGCTTTTGGTCGGCGGAACCTTTCCCTATCCTTGCAATCCTCTTTCTCTGCTGGATCCAGTATGGGATCGCTAATTAATAATGCAAAAACAAAAATATTGATGTACTCGCCCCTCCAGATCTTTTCATGGGTAGCATACATTAAGTGTCCGCCTATGGGGGAGGAAAGTTTGGAGTATCCCCCGCCTATCGGGGGGGTGCGGTCAGGGGGAGAGGGGTTAGTGACCGTCATCATGCTCACCTCCTCCCTTATAAACTGTCCACTTTCCCGCCCCACCATTCCTGCCTGGTGAAAACCACCCCCTGCAGTGTGATATCCTGGGGAGGGAGGGGGCACTGGGGTGACCTTGACCCATGCTCCATTCCACCACAGCATCTGGGCCACGGGGCTTTGGTTGCCCGCCTGAAGGGGTCGCTGACCTATACTCTGCTGCTCATTTTGTTCGTTAATGACACTCGCAGGGTCTGTGCCACCCGTCTGGTTAGTAGGTGCCCTACACTTTAGCAATTGTTGTTGTAGGCGGAGATCAGTGTCAGCCAACCAATGTGTATCTTGGCTCTGTTCTCTCTCGTCTTGTCCCCGAACCCCCAAGGACCCCTTTCGTACTCACCTTCCATCGCCCTCCGGTGGTCCACTCTGGCTTCTTCCCGAGTCTGCTGCCTCTCTCCTGTCCTTTGTTCCGCGATGGCACTTAATTCTCGTTCAAGGCTCTGGATGCGATCCCACATTTCAGGGTCTCCTGCGCCCTCAATTTTGTCGCCATCTTCGCGTGCTAAGTCCGCCCTTCTCCTGTCTCCCTCACCTGTTGGAAGAAAATTGCCTCCCCTCCCCCCTTGGCGACCCCCCCCTTTGAGGAGCAACCAAGGTGGCTGCCAGGACTGAGCGTCCTTGAAGCCTGCCATCTCCTTGGCCCTGTGCTGCATGGACCACCCCATCCTCCCAGGCCCTACTTTGGTGTACTCCATCTAATTCCTCCTGTCCCTCCTCTAGTGGGGGGACCCATTGCTCCTCTTCCATAGCGGATAAATCCTGGGGGTGCACAGGGGGCTCCCTGCCCCTTCCAGCCTGCCAGTAGAAGCACTCTGCAGGGGGGTGGAGGTTCAAAGCTCTTTCTTGTCCCTCCCGCCTGTATCTGGTGGTGGTGGGGGGGCTATCAGCCTAGTGCCTCGCATAACCACCTGGCCTCCCAGCCCTGTCCCCTGACCCCTTGTGTTTTCAAGGGAAGGGCCACACATGGCCTCCTCACTCTCCTGCTCCCCTGCAGGACTCATCTCCATACACTCCTCCCGCTCTTGCCGTCTCAGTGTCGCCGCCAGCGCCTCACATGCCTGGTGGGGGCTCTGCATCTTCCCCCTTGAGGGCAGCATCCCCTCCCATCCCCTTCACCCTCTTGCTGTGCTGCTAGGGTGGGCACACTGGGGGGGGGGCAGGTCCGGTCCCAAACTTTTTGCTGTTAGGCTGTTTACTGGCCCCTTTCTCCTTCTGGGACACCGTCCTCTTCCGCTGCTTGCCCATCTTCGCCTTTGGAGCAGCAGCGGGAGCACCGCTGCTGCCCGCTGCCCGTTCATTCTGCTGCTAGGGGCCAAATAGCTTCGGCGGGAAGGAAGACGCGTGGGTGGTATCTGCCCCACCCCACTTCTAAAAGAGGGGGGGCTACCCCCGCTCCAAGCAATCACATCCCAGCATTCTGAGCACATGATGCCCAGGTGACCAACCACAGGTCCCCAGGCCGAAACGCATGGGGTTTTCTTGCCCTGCGCATAGACTGCCTCCACGCCTTCTCCCTCCAGCATGGCGCGGCAAACCCCACCCCCACCAGTATTTCATGGTGGAGGGCCCTTCTCAGGCATAGCTGGGATGTGAGGAAAGACACCAGGGGGCTGTGACTTCTGCTGAGCCCCGACTTGTAGCAAGATTCTGGGTTCAGGTAGTTCTGGCTTCATCCCAGGCTGGTTTTGGTACAGCCTGACATCTCTGCTCCCTGTCAGTGTGACAGGAGGGGAGGAGGTAGATCAACTTGTTCACTGGTGCTTTCTAGGAACTTGGCTCAGGGCAAATTGCTGCAGTTTAAAGATAAGCGATTTGCTCAGAAGTAAATAGCAATCTTCTAAAGGGAAACTTGTCTGTACACACCTTGCCATGGAGCAGGGAGTGGTGTTGCTCTAGAAATAGTCAGTGTTGACAGGCTGAACGTGCAATAAATCAGGGGGAGGGGGATTGCCCAGTTGTGTTGGTGAAGGGCTAGCACAGATACCCAGTGATGCCAGCTTAGAAGTTGGCATTATTATTTGAAAACCCTCCGTTAATTATTATTAGCATACTCTAGCACACTTTCAGGGTTCAAAGCACTTTATAATCTTTCTCTAGTTGACCCTCACAACAGCCCAGTGAGGAAGGTCATTATTATTCCCATTTAATTGAGGCACAGTCAATTATTTGCCCAGAGAGCACATAGCATAACTAGCTATGATGGGATTTGATTCCTGGTCTCCCAGCTCCACAGACAGCACCTTAGTGACTAGCTATACTGAATCTTTTAGTTGCTTGAATCTTTTAGTTGCTTGAGAAGGGGCGTCCTAGGCCTGCACAAGTTACTGTGAATGATGTCTCATTCTGGTTACAGCATTTAACACTGAACGCTTGTGTAACCAATCTTGACTTATAGGGAGTAAGCTTCTAAAACATTTCCCATAAATCTTATGTAGCCCTGATTTTTTTTTTTTTAAGTGACTACAGATTTAAACATATTTCACAGGAAGTAACAGGTTTCTGCCAGCAAACACTTATTTTTTATTATTTTTAAGTGGTGCGCGCCATAAAGCGTCTATCATTTCACTTACATTTTGTTTGAAATATATTCTAGTTTGGATTTTAAAAATAAAATAAAATAAATGAATCCCCTCATCTGCATCGGTCTCCATGGAACTCACAGAACAGGATGCATCCCACGGTGCTACAGAGCTCTGATAGACACCCCAAATCTCCGCACAACAGAACCCAAAGCACCAGAGAGCTGCAAAGAACAGAGCCTCACAGCGCCATAAAACAAAGCTTCACAGGTTTAATAGAAATCCATAGAACACTGCCCCAGCTATAGAATGTCCACATTTTTGAAATTGTGATCCAGCAATCCTGCTTACCGTCACAGGATAAAAGAGATGGATAGGCATGGCACAAGCCCCATCCTCACTGAGGGTTTTCATCAATGATCTGGAAGACAACATCAAGTCATTGCTAATAAAGTTTGTGGATGACACAAAAATTGGTGGGATGGTAAATAATGATGAGCAAAGAGCTGTTACCGTGAGCGATCTGCTTGGTGAACTGGGCTCATTCCAACAATGCAGTTAAATACAGCCAAATGTGAAAACATACATCTGGGAACAGAGCATAGAGTGGATCCCAAACTTCTTTCTGTGGGACTTTGTTTTGGAACTTGAATACCCCCACATCCTCAGAAAGCAAAATGGGGCCACACATCCTCCTTTTCCACAGTCCCAAACTTAATTTAGCTGATTTTGAATTAAATAAAATAAAATGCCATCCCCTGCCTGCATATGACCAAGTTAAACCAAACACCAATTCCCAGCACATGCTCACTCATATCCAGATTAAATCAGATGCCATCAAATCCCCAAGATAGATCAAATTCCATTCAATGCCATCACATACCTGCACACTCCCAAGTCAGGGACATAGCTGTAAGAGATGTGGCAGGTGCATTTGTACCAGGGACCACAAGCCTGGGGCTCCACAATGCATTTAGATGGGCAGGGGTGGACATGGGTGCATCCCTGTCCATTCCATCTTCTGCACTAGGGCTTATTCTATGTGCCCATGATCCAAGTTAAATCAAAGACCATGAAATGCCTGACTTAAATGTCATCAAATCTCCTTAAATGCCCAGGTTAACTCAAGTGCAAGCAAATGCCATCCTATGCCCAAATTAAATCCCCTCATGTCTGTGCTAAACTAGATCTGCCCTACTCTCTCTCACACACATATTCACTTGCACACACCTTGGATGCAGTCACATGAGATGGGCTGGAGAGGCTACCACTCTTTGGGTAGCCTTACCCCTCCCTGGACAAATGACCCACGTGATGCAGTAGCTCGTGTGCCCAGTGCCCGCCATATGTTTGCACTGCCACGGGGGGAGGCAGCCAGCTGCTCCATAATGCATTCTTGGGACAATCCTGAGGACATGTCGTAGAGCAGCTTTACCCCACTTGGGGAAAGGTTGCTCAAGGCGGGGCAACCCATGTGACTGGGTGCGCTGGCCCCGCCACCTTGGAGCAAAGCTGTGGGACCATGAGCAACAGGTGGTAACACCCACTGTACACAGCCACATCACAGCCAGGGGACAGCTCTCAGTTGGGCTGGGGGAGGGAGGTAAGGTAGGCTGGGTGGCAGCTCCTGTAGGTGGCACCTCAACTCCGAGATGGGCCAAACTGTTTAGCTTCCCCATGCTCGTGTGTGCAGCTCCTTGCGCTGGCCCCATTTAGCTCGTGGATATTGGCCACATCCCTCCCTGCCTGTAACTTGGCCCCAGAACCCTGATGGCGGGGCCTGGGGCTGGAGTGGCTGTTTCTTGACGTGGTGGAATGACATCGCCTCTGTGCGAGGAATGATGGCCCCAGACTCATGACGGTGGGTCCTGGGGCTAGAGTGGCAGCTTCTGTGTATTGGCCACAGCCCTCCCTGCCTGTAACTTGGCCCCAGAACCCTGGCAGCGGGTCCAGGGGCATAGCAAGGTTGAGAAGGGCCCGGGTTCAAGCCTTAGTTATGGGCCCCTAATGTGCGCGCGTGCACCAAAAACCCAAAGTGGGCAGAGCTTAAGGGAGGGGTGGGGCTTAAGGGAGAGGGAGGGGCCTGCCCGTCCCTGGTGTCCATCTAAGCGCTGCATGGAACCTTATGGCTGGCAGAGCTCGAGGGAGGGGCTTGTACCTTGTAGGTGGAGCCTCCAAAAATCCAGCAACAAAGAGTTTTCAGCATTAAGATGTGATGGGCAGAACATTAGTTTACACTGGGAACGCCTTTCTGCGGAGTAAAACCCTGCCACTTGGAGACAGAGAACTTTCCTACTAGCATCACATCCAGTAAGTGGATGGGACTCCAGTAGGACAACTCTCTGGGTGAAAACAGACATGATGCTAACCACACTTTAACCACACTTGTTGGTCATTTATGCATGTTGCAGGGCTGCATAGGGCACCAATACAGCCCTGCAACATGCATAAATAACAACCAAGTGTGGTTAGCGTCATGTCTGTTTTCACCCTCTCTCTCTCTCTCTCTCTCTCCATCAGTGGTAGTGCCATAGCAGGATAAAAAAATCCTGTTCACATATTTAAGACAGGTAATAGCAGACAACCTTAAAAGGGACAAGCACACCACAGTCAAGGCAAAGTCAAAGTCAAGCAACAAGTCTGTCTGCTAACACAGAAGCGAGACGGATGACACACCAATGACCACAGTCGCAAGAAGGAACATAGGATCACACATGACCAGAGAGGGGACAAAGATGCACTGCAATTTATAGAAACTAAACTAGTCTGTTACATGTACTGTTAATTTATAAACCACTATATAACAAGGAGGTCATGCTGAGAAATGTTAACTCAGAAGACAGGGCTAGGATAAAATCTCAATTTTATCACAATTTGTGATTTTTATCACAAAAATCTGAATTTTATCACACACAAGCATCACATTGCCAACATTTAAAAAACATATCGCAAGAGTAACAATTCAAAACCTACCCTCCCCCCCAGCCTGCACCCATCACACGGGGATGGGTGCAGGCTGTGGGTGGGTGGGTGGGAGGGAAGGGGGGTGGGGCAGGC
>QEPC01001126.1:1948542-1959751 GCA_003113815.1 Sphenodon punctatus
AAGAACACAGGGAGGGGTACAAAACTGAAATGAAAATCAATCTAATAATATTCCTACTCTAAATAAATCCAAAACTTAAAACAGGGGAAGGGAATCAGGGATGGAATAAGAGGGAGAGGGAAAAGGATTCAATGGAGCGGGGAGGGAGGAAGGAAGATTGAACACAGGGAACACAGGGAGGGGTAAAAACAAACACCTAAATCTATCTAATATAATCTAAATAAATGATAATATGGAGGTAAATTGGTTGGATGGGTGAAAAAGGAGGAGGATGGCAGTGGATTAGGAATAGGAAGGAACAAAACCTGCTGGGAGAGAGGGAGCCTTCTGAAACGCCTGCTGTTCAGGAACAGTGACTAGCTCAGAAGGTGTTGGGAAGGGGGGAGGCAATCAGTTTGGTTTCTTGCTGTGCCTGCCTCACCACAAGCCCCATTGGCTCCGTGCAGCCTAGCCCGTGGCCAATCGCAGACTGCGAAGCCAGTGGTCTGAGGCAAAAAGGGATGGTGATTCGGCAGGCTGCCTGCTACTCCAAGCCTCTCCACCCCTGGTGCCTGGAAGTCTGCTCCTCAGCTGACTCCCCCTCCCTGTCACGTTTGACCTTCCAGTGACACTTTTTTTGCCTCACGAACTCACCCGAACGTGATCCGAACTGATCGAACTGTTGGGTCATTTCGACGTTCAGAATTGAGTTCAGTTCGGTCAGTTCGGATTCGGGTTTGGGTTCAGTTGTTTGAACAGACCGAGTTTGGTTCAAACTCCAAACTCCAAACTTCCGAACTACGTTCGCCCATCCCTAGGAAAGGACTCAGATAAACTACTGAACATGAACTCCTTGTAAGAGGGATTACAATGCCTGGATGTTCTGCAGGGGTATGTGGAGGAGTAAGGTAGAGTCATTGCTTATGGTAACACTACACGGCCATTAGGACATTATGGCAAGACTTATTTGGCCAGCCTTGGTGCCCATATAAAAAAACGAAAACAAATAATGAAAATATGGGTAAAGCTCAGAAAAGAGTTGCTAGAGGGATCTGAGTCTTGATTGTTTTAAGAGGAAGCAGCCTCATAAATGAGATAATTAAGCCCCTTGCTTAAGCCTTAATTCAAGGTGTGCTCTCTCTCTCTCTCTCTCTCTCTCTCTCTCTCTCTCTCTCTCAGATACAAGCCAGGGCTTGTCTGGAAGTTGTGGCCTGGAAGCAGGAATCACTGGCTGATTGTCTCTTTCCTGGGTTAAGCAGGAGGTCAGACTAGCCATAAAATCCATAAATCTGCAGGGCTGGGAACTGAAGCACTAGGGTTCATAGGCTATTGCCCTGTTTCTCCTTCCTAATGGGGGATGTTCTGATTGTCCAGCTATTAACCCTTTGGGGAATTCTAATTGCTTTTCTAGGTGAATATTCTCCAGTGGCAGTGAGTTCCACAAAACAGTGCTTCTTTTCATTCATGTTAAGTTTCTTGCTTTGCATGTTCACAAAGAACCCTTTTTGCTCTTGCAGAATGACGAAAGGTTACTAGCGGGATCTGATCTACCTTCTCTGCCCTGTTCATTATTTGATTATTAGTGTTAGAGCCAGAAAACCACCCTGGCGATGCCTCTGTCATGTCCCCTCCGAGTCGTCTCCTCTCTGAACTATCAGACGCACTTTCTTTCCACAGACAAATGTATCCATCCTTTTAATCATTCTCCCCCTCCTACTCTGACTCCCTCTATTCCTTCCCTTCTGCTTTTTGAGAGGGGCCACGTGTCAGAGGAGGGATTACACTGAATTATATAATGCTATCTGAATGTTTGTATCGCTCTCTCCCATTCCATCCCATTCCTTATGCTCTCTGTTGTGAATAGCAGGAGAACATTTTATGCATTTCAGTGGTTCCTGAGTTTTTTTCCTGGTGTGATCCCATTTTGATTTTTAAATATAGTCCCATCACCTCAGGCAGCAACATCTAAAGCCTACTCAATGCCAGTTGAGATTGTGATCCCATCTGTGGATGACATGCTCTCGTTTTGGGTCCCACCCCATAGTTTGCTAACCTCTGACTTCACATGAGCCGGGAGCAGGCAGGAAGACAATGGCATCATCCACCCCCACTGATTCAGTTCTGATGCCTTGGGAAATTAGGAGAACTCACACCTTGATTTAGAAGATTCACCATTTACTAATTATCTAAGGCTACATTTCTCCAGCAACTTATACCAGAGTAGTCCCATTGACTTCGATGGAACAACCCCAGAGAAAGTGTTTTAAAGACTGCCGCCTCAATAATTAAACAAAAGCAAAAATCCCATCAAATGCACAATGCGCTACAAATCAAATTAAAAGGGAATGTGGGTTAGCATCACATCATCCAATCACTGGGTGAAATAAATCATATCAGTTAAACCAACCCATTCCCTTTAAAAGCTTCATCTGAGCAGTCGGGAGGGGTGAAGCCACTGGCCCTAAATTAAGAGGGTGTTTAGCAGCCTCAGCATCAGCTAATAGATTCAAGCCGCATAGGAGGCCAAAACTGCATCTCGGCTGAAATCCGAGATTAGAAATCCAGACTTGCTATCATCAGCCTACTTCCAAAACTAGGGGAGAGTAAACTTCCACTCCTCCCCATTTCCCTCATCATCAAATTGCATCATCCACTCCAATACAAATTCCAGAGAGCACAGCTTGGGAATAGAACCATTAAAAAAAAACAATTCTAGGGATTAAACAGCACAAGACACTGCATAAAGAACATAAAAGCAGCTACAGCCCGTATAGCCATGTTTCCGTAGAGGGGCACGTAGGTGTTGCTTTGCACGGTAACTAAAGCAGTGCTACTTTAACTAGACTCTATTGGGCCAGACTGAGTGATGATCCGTCCATCCAGCATCCAGTCTCTGACCGTGGCCACCTTTGGTCGCTTCAGAGAAGAACAGAACAAGTTTCCATTCTGCTATTTCTAGTCCCCCTGTTGCCTCTTTCCTCTACTTTTGTGCGTGCCTGTGTGTGTGCACGCACACCCCGTGCTCCTCCCAGCACTTGCTGAAGATAAAAGGAGGACAGGGGTGTAAGATGATGATATGGCAAAACGTCTTTGGTTTGGCCAATAAAATAGAATGATGAGACCTGCCACAATTACTAATGCAGGCAAAAGAAAGAAGGTCACGACACTGAGTTACTTAGCCAGGTTTCTGGGAGAAAGTCTCCTGGGAATTTCTTAGCCTAGCTGGATTTATCATCTTAAAGGGGGGCCGACTGCAGTATCTGGTACTCTGTGGTGACGTTCTCTGGGTCCACGTCCATAATTAATGGCAATTTTCATAGCAGCAGGAGCCATCATCAACATGCCTTCCTCTTCCTTCTCTTCTTTCACTATTTGGCCTTAATGGGCTCTGCCTCCTTGAACCTCCACTCCAGTGACTTCTGAGCTAGCTGGTGACATGCAACAAAATCTACTTACAAAAGTGTGCCCCTTAGTATCCGAGATGACTTCACTATTCCTTTGCAGGGCTTCTCAACAACAGACAGCCTCTCTTATTCTCTCTCTCCCCCGCTTCCCCTCCTCAGCCTCTCCCGGCTGTCCATGACCAAGTGAATCCATTAGGGAGAGAAAGAGTTAATCCCAGCAGGGTGAGTGACCTGGATCTAGCTGCTTGTCTTTCCCCAGAGCTAAAAGAGGAGCCGGGAGACAAGAAAGGGCTGGTGGGAGGGATAAAAGATGTGTAAAGAGTAGGACAGAATGGGGAAAGTCAGAGGGGGACCAACTTGGGAAAATGCAAACATGTGCCTGGGTCAGACATGCCATGTGAGAAGCAAAGGGTGGCGGGGCTGATGCCCGTCACCCACAATGCCTGGCACCACAGGTGCACCATCACTGCTCATCCGTAGCAAGATGCAGCGGTGCCATCCCCCAGCCAGAACAACACCATACTGCAGCTAGCACCTCCACCGGGGGCACCCTCCCTCACCCAGAGAAGCATCAGGCCGCAGCTAGCACTGGGGGTGCAAACATCCTCTGCCAAATGGATCAGCCTTGGGACACAGTTAGCACCAACACCACACCTTGTGCTGTGTCCTCAACCAATGAGGAGTGTCCCTAGAAGAAAGGGGGCGGAGCAGGAAGCTTCTAGACCTTTCTCTTCCACTCTATAAGGGGAAGACACGTCTCTAGTGCGCCAATTGCATGGCTCTCCTGCCCTGGCTTGCTGCTACTCGCCTTGGATCCCTGATCCTGCATTCCGTTCCAGACCCTGGATTCCGCTCTGCTTCCGGGTTCCCTGGGAAATACTCACTACCAGACCCTGTGCACCTGCCTGCCTGCTCCCTCCGACTGCCTCTAGGAACTGACTTGCTTGTGACCAACCACAGTCTTGATACATCCTCTGCACTTGGTGAGCTCCTATCTGCCCTTTGGAACCGAACCCTGCTTACAAGTGACCACGATTCTGCTGATACACCCTCTCTCTTTGGTGAATACCTATCTGCCTAGAGAACTGACCCTTGCCGACGCCCGTCCACGACCGTGATTCACCCACTGTGTTTGGCGAGGGCCTACTCGAACTTGGGCTGCGCCCAGCCATGCGCTGACAATGCTTCCAGAGCCCAAGGCTTGGGGTGCAGGGAAAACCCTTTTGTATTATTTGTTGTTATTGTCATGTTAGAAGCTTAAATGACCCCAGAAGAGACTTTGTAACCAAATCAGTCTGTTGTGTTTTTGGAGGGAAATTGTAACGAAATTCTCCTTTCCCCCGTTTTGAAGCAGCTTCGATACTCTGCCACAAAAAGAGAAAGTAGTTCATTTTTCTAACTGCATGAGGGACAGGGCAGGGGTGAGGGGGCAGGATCCATGTTTCCTGTACAAGGCTTCCCCTTGCTCCCTCTTTGGACCATAGCACTACACATTCAGCAGAGATAGTCACTAAGCTGTTTTCTGCGATGCACATGCCCTGTTTTCTGGTTGGTTAGCATTGATTTAGATCCCAAAGAGATGAGTTAGTCTGTATGACTAGGTGACAGGACATGAGGGGAGGGAGAATTAATCACATTGCCCGAGCACTCTGGTGTGCCCCGCTCTAGTCTCCCCTCCAATGTATATTATATTCTCATAGGTCCTTTATTCACATGCAGCGGTGAGTGGAGGGATACTACACTCAAAAAGGTCTTTGGGGTATTGACCTTTTCGACAAGTGCTTTCTTTTCTCCCCCCACCCCCCCCCAATGTTTAGTGTCCCCAGGCTATCCTCTCATAAGGTATGGAGTTGACTCATAGGCTTTCACAGAAGCTGTTAATTGTGGAATTGTGATTTGCTCCCACAAATTACCTGCATTGTTCCTCATTTGTCCTGCCAGTTATTCCTTGAGTGCTCACCCATTACTGGGCTCCGAAATCCTACTCTTACAGTGGCGGGGGTTATAGTTGTGCAAAATTGGGAATGTGGGAATACCTGTCAGTATTACAATCGCAGGATAGCAGGTGTGGAAACCAGCAGGACAAAGCCATGGTTAATACCTGGCTAGTTAACTTCAGCCATCTTGTTCATTTCACCTGGCTCTGCTTCCAGCTTGTTCATTTCAATCTGCTGCCGGCTTGTGGGTTTCAACCCTGCAACCTCAGAGCAGAAGGGGGGAGGATGATGTATGAAATGTGCATGTGTGAGAATGGTAGATCCCACCTTTAGCGACGTTGATGTAAAACATAAAAAGAAAAAAGATGGCAGGAGATGCATCTCATGGGAAGGCTGCCCACAAAATAACTTGCCTGATTTTAAGTTTGTGGCAACAAGAAAGTCACAGGAGACAGTGGGGATTTTTACACACACCTTAAAGTTCCAGATTTTTCAATCTTCTGGGTTTACAAGTCCACAAGTAAGTTCTGGGTTCATTCTTCACACACACACACACACACACACACACACACACACACACACTGCCCTGAGGCAGTTCCTGGATGCATTCTTCACACAAACACTGCCCTGAGGCAGTCTAAAGTAGCCTCAGCTGTAGACGTGACAGGCTGCCATGGAAACCGAGTGACCACAGCTGCCTGGAGCAAAGCAGTTTACCAGGAGAACTTTTTGCACACAAAAGTTCTGGGGGAAGTTCTACGCAGAAGTTCAAAGAGCCAGATGTTTAAGATCTGGTTGAGTGATTTAGACACACAGAAAGTTCAGGATGTAACAGCAAACATGCAGGAGAAATGTGTGTGTAAAAACACCCATTGTCTCATCGTATACAAGCAGCCATAGTGCGGTTGCTATCAACACGCGGAGGATGAGACCCTGTGTAGGCACCTTCACTTCAGAGTGGCTTCTTTTTGTTTAGCTTAAGTCAATAAAGAATCTACAAATCTGCTCCTAAAGTCAAAGGAGAACGTCTACCAAAAGACGTGCACTGGAATAGCTCTCAGCCCATGGGTTCGGAAACGAGAGTCAGTGATATGCAAAATGAGAGAGAATTTATTTATTTATTCAAATTTCTACCCTGCCTTTTCCGTAACAAAACCCCCCTCAATTTAAAAGCCTCATTAAAAAAACACACCCGCAAACTATGATATCTCAGGTTTTTATCAAACAAATTCAGCCGAAATCTTTAGCGCATGAACCATTTACCCCACTGATACTCCACAACCCATTTAACAATCCCAACTTTCACCATGCCTATTTGAGAACAAATAGAATTTGGGACTTTATAATGTAACATGCAGCACACCTTAACTATTAGAGCGCTTCCATGCTTTAATAATCACATATGAATACTAATAATGACCAGGATTTAGCAGTGATGTGGGGTTTCTGGAAAATTCTCATGCAAATTTTATCTTATTTGCATTTACATTTTCCTAAAAGTTGCATAAGAAAAGTTTGAATCTGAAAATTTTCCTGTGCAAAATTTCCTATGCAAATTTTCTGGAACTTTTCCCAGTGCCCACAGACCTTAAGTGTGAGGAGCTTAGTTTTGGTTTCAGTTTTGCTTCTAGCTGTCTGATGCAATCACAGCTTTAGTTTTGCTTTTCCTTTCAGTTGCAGTCATTTTTTGAAATGGAAAAATTTCTACAGAAGAATACATTCGTTGAAATTTCCCCCAAGCCCTGGAAAATTTTATGTGAAAAATTTTCTGCCCCACATCACTAGTTAGAGCTAAATGTGTATTTCTGCCCAGATTGGACACCCCTATAAAAATAGCTGGTCCAGTCCATAGATTTTGGGCTTTTTGTTCAAAGCCACTCATTCATCCATCAACCCAGACCCTGGGTTCAACAAAGACAACATCTTCTGCCTCATTTGAGCCTGGCCAAGTCAAATTGAGTGTAGTTCTTTTGCTTCCTTTCTAACACAGGAATTGTCTCAGGTTAAGTTTCACATTATAAGAACTCTTTCCTCCTTAATCTTTCTTAAAAGTAATCTTCTTTCTTAATAAGTTGTTCCAGATTGCTTTGCAATCATTTAACATTTCTTATAAATAGAAAGCTTTATTTCCTGTATTGTTGACTAAGATATTATCTGCAACTGCATGTAACCACAACCTCACATTTTCTGTCATTTACTTGCTTGTCTAGTTTGAAAGAAATTCAGCTCTATTTGAAATAAATTGGTGTGTGTAGTGAATTCCTGTGGGAGGAATTTAGAGGGGAAGTTTTGGTGAATTGTAGAACTTTTGATCAGGGAGCAAATCCCACAGAGTGAGGTGATCAAATTTGCAGACAACACAAAGTTATTCAAAGCACTTAAAACACAAGTGGATTGTGAAGAATTACAAGAGGATCTTAAAAGACTTAGGTGACTGGGCATCTAAATGTCAGATGAAATTTAATGTGAATAAGTGCAAAGTTATTCACATAAGGAAAAACAATCCAAACTATGTACACAATGCTGGGTTCTAAATCAGGAGTTACAACTCAGGAAAAGGACCTTCGAGTCATTGTGGACACTACACTGAAATAATCAGCCCAGTGTGCAGTAACAGCCAAAAAAGCAAACAGAATGCTAGGCATTATTTGTAAAAGGATAGAGAATAAAACTGAAAATATCATAATGCCACTATATAAATCTATGGTGCACTGCACCTTGAATATTGGAACTGTAGGACAGCTGACAAAATCCCTCCCAGATTTGGGAAGGATGTCCTACATGTGCACCAGTGCAATTGTAACAAGGACATTTTAATGCACCCCTCTAGTTAAATCAGTGCATATTTATTGGTCTCAATGGCTCCACAAGAGAAGCTTCTTGCCTTTTGTGTTTTCCACATTACTTTTCCAAGAAGAAGCCATTGAAAGTGTCAAGAAATGGCTTTCTAACCCTTGTGCTGATGTCATGTTTGACTGGTGCAATTGTGGACAGCTGGAGTCTCTCCATGAATCATTACTGCTATTTTATTAGGTTTTGTTGCCTCTTTGATCTCCGTCAGTGTGCATGCATGGCTAGTTGACCAGCTGCATATCCATGACAGTAGACTTGTAGTCTTAGGACTTGGGATTTTTATCCATACAGACTTCACGGTGGGAATCTCACCACCCTGAATTGGGAATCATTAGATTCCATGGGATCTTAAAGATCTGCCCCCTTTCTCCAACTCTCTTTACATAGTCTCTCCTCTCTGTACAGTTTAGAGCCAGGTATTATCTCATCCCATTGATTTTTGTAATGGAGGTCAGTAATGCCTATGGTGCTAGACGCCCCCTCCACTGCCAGGTTCTCTAGCTCACCTCATTTTCTTGTTAAGCTTCTTGCAGTGGTGCAGGTTACAACCTGTGTTCTGCTTAAGAGTTGATTCATTCAAGAGCTCTAAAGAGAAATCTCTGCACTAGGATCTGGGGTGGATTAACTGGGGCAGATTCTGGAGGCATTAGGTCAAGGTCCAAAAATGCCAGTAAAACCCCAAACATAATTCTCCTCTTATTCTGACACTATCTTGAACTGTTGTGAAGGGGGAGGGGGGTGGGGCTGTGGGAATCCCCTCCCTCTCCCCCCTCGAGACTTCTGGGGCTAAGAGGGGCCTTAAGCAGAGCACTGCTTGGCCGCCGCAGGACACCACTGGTGAGCTGAAGCTGCAGGGAGGGGCTGGGAGCCAAAGGAGGCTCACCTTTTGCACACACAACCCTTTACCATCTGCAGGGACTGCCAATCCACCGGGCAATGGCACTGGGACCCCATGCCCCCCTGGACTTCTACATCACCCCTCCTGTTGTGGGCAGCCAGTGGGAGGTCTGGATGTGGTGGCCTTGACATTACAGGGTTAGGGTGTGTATTTTGGTGGAGGTTAATTATTTGGATGGGAGTGTATTTGGGAAGGGGTGTGTGGTTTTTATTTCTTTTGGGTTTGGTGCCAACTGGGGGTGGTGGTGGATCTGGGGCCATGGCTGGTGAGAGCACCTGGATGGGCCCCAGAGGATTAGGGGGTGGTGGTACCCGCCAGTGAGAGGGGGTAGGGAGTGGGGGGAAGGGGCGGGTTTGGCAGGGTTTGGCATTGTCCTGGCAGGGGAGCCATTGGATGGGGCTGGGGAGGGGAATGCCAGGGTGGTGGTGGGTTACCTTGGCAATTGGGGTTGTCATGGGGCACGGGAACTATGGTACCTGGGGGCAGTATTGTCATCATGAGGGGAGGGGCTTGTGCTTGGTACTGGTCCCTCTCAGGTCCTCCCCACCTGGCTCAGGTGACCAGAAGGCTGAGGTCCATGAAGCCCCAAGTCTTTTGCTGATGCAAGCTTGGTAACCAACAGATCATCTGTTATTAATGATATGATCTTGGATTTGACTTCCGACCTTGTGTGCATCACAGAGACCTGGCTGGACGAGAATCGGGAGCAATTTTTGCCAACCTTGTTCTGGCTGGGTACTCTGTTCAGCATTAGCCTAGACCAGAGGGATGGGGTGAGGTTGGGTGCGGGATAGAAATTGTTTTTCTGAGAGAGTTTGCCTGTTAGGAGGTTTTCAGTGCAGATCGAGCTGGGAATAGAGGGTCTCTACCTCATGGTAGACTTAGCCCAGAACAGATTTGGGATCCTACTGGTGTCCCATGCACCCCACTGCCCAGTGGTGTCCCTATCCTCCCTAGGTGCCCTGATCTCAGGGTTGGTCTTGTGGTCCCTGAGGCTTGTTGTCCTTAGAGACTTAAAGATCCATGCTGAGGTCAGGTTGCATGGTGCAGAGTTGGAGTTTATGCCACCATGACAACCATGGGTGGTGTCTAGCTTAACACATGAGGGGGGACATACCCTGGATTTGATGTTTTGCTCCAACCTTGAGGCGGGGGGCCTGATGGTGGGGGAGATTGTTAGTTCCCCCTTGTCATGGTTGGACCATTACCTCTGCAGCAGGGGCAGCTGGTAAGTTTTGATGTTGGAGGGGCACTGGGGCAGTAAGGCCCGCGGGCCTAGGGGTGGAGCCAGGGGGACGGTGGGCCAGTGACATGGAATAAGCCAGCAGCAAGGAGTCCCCAGGGTTAACATCGGATGGAAGAAAACAGTCTGCATGCACATCAAGCTTAAAATGAATAATTTATAAACCCAAAACACAGGGAAACACCCCAAACACCAAAAACACTGGCATAACCCAGCAGTAAGGAGTTCCCAGGGTTATCATCGGATGGAAGAAAACACAGTCTACATGCACATCAAGCTTAAAATGAATAGTTTATAAACCCAAAACACAGGTAAACACCCAAAACACCCATAACACTGGCATAACCCAGCAGCAAGGACTTCCCAGGGTTAACATCGAATGGAGGAAAACACAGTCTACATGCACATCAAGCTTAAAATAAATAATTTATAAACCCAAAACACAGGGACCCATCATTATAAAGCACCCCAGTCACAACCTGAATCCAATTTTACCACGCACATCCTGTTTCCAGCATTTTGAACACAACTGAAATCGCATGACTTGCAGTGACATCTCAGGATTTCCAAACCTCAATTTTACCACACACAGTCCCCCCTGCAATAACCCACTAGCCCCCACTCCCCTCCCAGAGAACCCGGAGCCCTGGCTCCCAGCCCCCCTGTTATAACTCACTAGCCCCCACTTCCCTCCCAGTGAACCCAGGAGCCCTGACTCCCAGCCCCCCTGCTATAACCCACTAGCCCCCACTCCCCTCCCAGAGAACCCGGAGCCCTGGCTCCCAGCCCCCCTGTTATAACTCACTAGCCCCCACTTCCCTCCCAGTGAACCCAGGAGCCCTGACTCCCAGCCCCCCTGCTATAACCCACTAGCCCCCACTCCCCTCCCAGAGAA
>QEPC01001126.1:1960110-1973809 GCA_003113815.1 Sphenodon punctatus
GCCCCCTGCTGCCCCCGACCCACCCACCGATGTGCCCCCGCTCCCCCCACTCCCATGTGCCCCCCAATTTACTCACTGGCAGCAGCTCCATCAGGCTCCTCTCCATCGAGTCTGTCACTGTCCTGCTCTGGTCTGGACCTGATGGCTGCGAGGGAGCTCCCAGGCCCAAACTGTTCAGTTGGGCCTGGGAGCTGCCGCGCAGCCGGGCTTCCCCAAGTTGAGTTCCCCTCCACTCCTCCCTCCCAGAGTCGAATCAGTTTGACCAGACACATGGAGGGAGGAGGGAGGAAGGGGCTCAGGAAGGGAGGGAGGGTTGGTAGCTGCACGCGTGGTAAGACCTCCCAGCCCCCCCTCTCCCTGCACAGCTGCGGGGTGGGTAGTTCATACCAGGGTGCCTGTATGTAGTGCCCTGGTGTGGACTTTCCCCCTGCTCAGTTTCTGCAATGGAATAGTGCCCCCTGCTTCTAGCCGCCCATTCCACATAAAGGGAAAAAACGCCTCCCTTTTGTCCCTGAAAGGCTTCTTTAGGAAGCCTTTCGGGTGTGTGTGTGTGTGTGAGTCACCGGTTGGGTGCGCACACAACTGGTGAGAATGCTCGGAGCCATCTCTCAGAAACTGGTTTAGAGTAGCAACCTTCTGTTGCTGCTCTCAACCAGGTTCTTTGAGATGGTTCCGAACAGTCACCGCGGCGCGTGCGGCTTCTTTTTCCCCCCCTAATGAGCAGCTGTGTTGGGGCTGGCCATCCGGGGGAGTCCTGGGGTCAGGAGGGGCATTGCCCCTCCCACCCTAGGTGACCCACCGCCACTGCTATGCAGGCTTCTCTCTCTGCACGTCTGCCAGACTGGAGGGGTGCAGGACCTAGTTGGATAGTCTACCCCTGACGGCTGATGGAACCTTCTGAATTCCAGATGGTTTGAGGGGATTTGCATACATACCTCAGCAACCGCTCCATTGATGGCCTCGTGGCTCTTTGGAATGAGTGGCTAATGGGGACTATTGATCAAGAGACTTCCAGCCATCCGCTTCCAGCACTTTGGCACTGGAGGTCCCCATGGTTTGCGGTGGCTGAAATGCGAGGGGAGGCAGTTAGAGCGGCGGTGGCGCCGTACTCATGCTGAAGCCGACTGATTGCAGCAATGGCTGCGGTTGAGGTGCTATGTTGTGGTTGTGCCGGAAGCAAATAAAGTGTTTTTTTGCTTCCATCATAGCGACTGTGAAATCGCATCCAGTGGAGCTGTTCTGGGTGGTGAGGGGTCTGGTCAGTTCAGCCTCTCCCCACCTGGACCTGGCCGCTGTGACAGATTTGTTACGTATTTTGCAGATAAAATCACTTGCATTCTACATGACTTCAGCTCCACCCTTTCTGAAACAGTGGCAGAGTCAAAGGTGAGAAATTGCCCTGTTTGGTGCTTTTTTGTGGGATCAGTTTCACTTGGTAACGCCTGCTGAGGCGGGGGATGTGCTTGGTTCTGTTTGGGCCACAATGTGTGAACTTGACCCTTGCCCATCCTGGCTGGTTAAAGCCAGCAGGGAGACGGTGGGGCCGTTGCTGGCCAGGGTTGTCAATGCCTCGCTTGGGGAGGGCAGGCTCAAGAACTCTCTTAAGGAGATGGTGGTGTGGACGCTCCTCAAGAAACCATCTCTGGACGTTGACTCCCCAGTGAGCTAATCGGCCTGTGTCTAACATTCCGCCTTTTAAAATTTATATTTATTTATTATATTTTTACCCTGCCCCTCTCGCCTAGGAGCAGTTTACATTATTTTTTTAAAAAAAAACATAAAAACAAACAACAATTACAATTGCATAAAACCCCAACTAATGCATAACCCCCCAAAACATTCCCACCCCCCAACCCATCCCACCCTCCCCCGCCAAATGCCTGACAGAAGAGCCAGGTCTTACAGTTCCACCAGAAGGTTAGGGCTGAGGCGAACCCCCACTGGGAGGGAATTCCAGAGCGATGGCACAGTCGCTGAGAACGCTCTCTTGCACGTCCAAACCCGCCAATAATGCAGGATATCAAGGAGGGCGTCCCCCCAGACAACCACAGGGACTGCTCAGAGGCCCAGGGGGTGAGGTGATCACTCAAATAAGTAGGACCCAGGCTGTGAAGGGCTTTATAGGTCAAAACCAGAACCTTGAATTGGGCTCGGAAGACAATAGGGAGCCAGTGCGGTGCTCGGAGCACAGGTGTTAGGAGGTGGGCCGCTGCATTCTGCACTAGCTGAACCTTCCAAACCACCACCAAGGGCAGCCCCACATAGAGCACGTTGCAATAGTCTAGCCTCGA
Organism: Sphenodon punctatus; assembly: GCA_003113815.1. Lineage (NCBI taxonomy): Eukaryota > Metazoa > Chordata > Lepidosauria > Sphenodontia > Sphenodontidae > Sphenodon > Sphenodon punctatus. The sequence continues at coordinate 1,962,402 of QEPC01001126.1, forward strand.
GGTGATGAATGCATGGACAATAGTGGCAAGATCGGAGTCCAAGACATATGGGTGAATCCTCTTCACCGGATGTAATTGGCAAAAGACACCCCTGGCCACAGTCAACACTCACTGGATCCACAGCTATGCCTGGATTCCCGGTATCTGATTTCCCTGGTATCTGATTTACCGGTATCGGCATACTGGTTTTTTAACATTGGCCGCTTTGCCAGTTTTTTTACATTGCGGCCATTTACTTCAAGGGCCACAATGTAAAAAAACCCCGGTAATGAGGCCAATGTTAAAAAACCAGTATGCCGATACCAGTGATTATTGGATTAATCCGATATACCCGATTATCAGGTGAATCGGATTAATCCGATACCGATATCCCCAGCCCTAGGAAAGAGACAAGCAGGGCCTTGGTTGGATGAAAAGAGAAGGTTATTGAATGGGTAGTGGCCTGTCACTTGCAGGTGCATCTAGACAGCATTGGTTTTCTGGCTCCCTCGCAGTCTGGTTTCCACCCAGTTTATGGCACTGAGACTGCGCTTGTGGCCTTGGTCGATGACTTATGAGTGGAACTTGACAGGGGACGTTCGACCTTGTTGGTTCTGCTCGATCTCTCAGTGGCTTTCGACACAGTGAATCATGAGGTGCTGGTGACCCGCCTGCAGGACCTGGCTGGAGTGGACAGAATGGTATCGCAATGGTTCTGTCCCTTCCTAGCCGGATGATCTCAGCGGGGAGTCCGGGGGGAGTATACTTCGTCTCTCGTATGGGGTCCATTCTCTTGTTCAATGTGAACATTGAACATTCAATGTGAACTTGGGGGAGGTTGTTCATAAGGCGTCGGAGCACATTGTCATCAATATACTGATACTACTCAGCTGTACCTAGCCTTTTCACCCAACCCAGGCCCTGCAGTCTTGGTGTTACTGCGTTCCCGGTGCTTGGCGGCTGTGGGGCACTGGATGAGGACTAGCCGGCTGAATCCTGACAAGAGAGAGGTGATACTCGGTGGTGGGGTCGGTGAGCTGGGAGATGAGTTGTCGGCTTCACCCAGTGCTAGCATCACACATGTGCAGCCTGGGGATATTCCTGGACTCTCCGATGCGCCTGGATGTCCAGGTGGTGACTGTGGCCAGGAGCACCTTCCACCAGCTGCATCTGGTGAGGCAGCTCCGCCCATTTGTCTCAGACTCCGACCTCACCACCATCATCCATATATTTGTCACCTCGAGGGTGGGTTACTGTAATGCCCTCTACGTGGGGCTGCCCACGGTGACTGTTTGGAGACTGCAGCTGGGGCAGAATGTGGCAGCCTGCCTCCTTACAGAGATGGGTTGCTGGGAGCACATTACAAGGGTGTACTCAGCATGGGGAAGGAAGAAGAGGATGCAGATCATGGATCTGTGTCATGCATCCATCTCCTATCCTTGAGTGCACGTCCTCATTTCCGCTCCTCTCCCTTGAGTGTATGCTTTCTGCAGTTGAGGGTTGGGACTGCATCCATGGATCAGATCCAGTAACTGGACAGAGAACAAATAAAAAACAGTTTCAGACTTCATTTGGTCCATGGGCTGCAAGTTCCCAACCCCCGTGCTAGGCCATGGCCATCTCTGGGGGGCACAGAATGCTCCGTGAGAGATTTTGGGGTTTGACAGTGATGCACCGATACAAAACAGTCGGCAAGCACTGGTCCACAGGAAGGCAAAGTGAGCGAGCAGCTAAGAGCCCGAGAATTCGGGTCCCAGTTCTTCTACCACTTGTTGTCATCAGTTCTGTGCACTTCACCATCCTCATCCCAACCTTCACGGAGCTATAATAATGGCCATATCCAGGAGGTTAGATGAAGTTACACCAGGTAGAGCCCAGGGCTTTTACATGACATAGCCAGGGACCCAATGTCCACTGTGGTTTCCCTATGACCACTGATGGGGGAAACAGTGGTAACACCAGTCCCCAGACATAGCCAAACAAAACTAACGCAAGAAAACCTTTCAGGGAACATGGGCCATTTCTATGAGAAAACTGGGAATCACCCTAATGTTTCGTTCCTGACCAGCCACCACATGCCTTGTGGGAACATAAGCTGAACTCTACGCTGTTTGAGCCATATACAGCTTAAGCTAAACCCACACCTAGCTCTGGGTCAAATCCCCCAAACACAGCTTGAACTGACTGGAGGACAACTCTGCTCCATGTGCTCTTTTTCCCCTATAGAGGGGGCCAGGAGTGAATGAGGCTTGATGGGAGATTGGTCTTTGATTTTCTTCCCTGGATGCTGCCGCTTTTGCTGGGAGAGGCTGGTTCCTGAATGAGCCTCTTAAATCTGCTGCCTCGGTATAGAGAATGGAGTTTACTAGCCTGCACGAGATCCTGCTTTGATGGGCATCTGGGTACAATCTTCAGTCCCTCCCTGCGGATCTCCCCCAGACCATGCTGCTGGGGCTCCCCCCCTATGCTCCCAGGCCCGGACTTAGGGGCAGACCCCCTAGGCCCGGGCCTTGGGCGGCGTTTTCTGGGGGGTGGCAATCCCGGTGCATGGCTGGAGGCTGCTGCCTGGGTTCTCATCCCTCACCTGCCTCTGACGTCTGCCTGCTAGTAGTGCTGCAGGGCGGCTATGCTCCCCATGTGTACATAGACTTGTCTTGTGGTCTCCCAGCAGGGCAAGAGTCCGCTCCCTGAGCAATGCTGACTGAGCTGTCCTCTGCCAGAGGGACGCACACATGTGCACATGTGTGTGTTTGCCACGATGCAAATCTGGCACACAGCGAGCAGCCAGCAGCAGGCCCTGCACACGGTTATGCAGTAATATCCAAATCTGCTTACTGTCTGCCACTGTGATTGAAGAAGTTTCTGTAATAATGTATTAGCTAAAGCTTCCCAGATTATCCCCAAAACATCAGCTTTAACAAAGGGGTAATGCCTCTTTAATCCTCCCATGATCCAGGTTCCCAGTCTCTGCAGGACATTAATTCACAGCTAATACACAGATTCCAGGCAGCCTGCTAATGTGGCTGAATGAGAGGCCCTGGCCTGGCCAGCCAGCCCAGCTCTCAGCCTGCCTATTGCTAGCACGGGCCTTTGTTCCACTCTGCTCATCCTCTCAAGACTGCAGGCTTTAGCCAGCAAGTACCTGGGATGAGAATTCCCAGGGCAGGGATTCTGACCGGAGCAGAGAGCTCCGCTTTCCTAGATCTGGCTGGAGCTGGGGGTTCAGGCTAGCTTTCCTAAGGCCTGGGCCACACACAGCACATGGACCTGCAGAAATCTCTTGCTACTACAAAACCACATGCACTTAGGCACAATCCCCACTTTCGCAAGCAGGTCACTGCACTCCAGGCAGACCGGTTCTTCCCTGCTGCACGGGGCGAACGTCCCTGTGGATAAACAGCTTGCTTAGTCATTGGAAAAAATGGATGCTAAACTGACACCATCGACCAACCAAACCCAGTCTCAAAGTGCACCTCGCTCCTCTGAATTAGTGGCCAGAGCTTATGCTAGCTGGAATCCATCTCTGGGCCCAAATAACTAACTAGAAAGCCCTCCTAGGGGAGGGGCAGGACATGCCCTTGGAGAATCAGCATTTATGAATCCGGGCCTCGCTGTGTAATGCAGATTTCCTCTACCGCCTAATTCTCCCTGCTCTTTTGGTGTCCCATAGTATGTGTCTACATTCCTGTTACCTGGCAGGAGTGCTCTAGGGTGTGGTCCCACAACGGGTGTCTTTCCACATAACACTTGCCACCCATTCCAGCCCCTAACCCTTGGGCCCCTGTTACATTTATTCACCCAAACAGAGGTTTTTGTCATCATGGAGTGAAAATGGGTTTTTCCAGGGTTTTCATCTCTGGAACGTATCCAGAGAGACCCACAGTGCAGCCAATAACGTAGTACCCCATTAATATCTGTTCAGTGCCATCCTCCTACCATGCGACTTTCCTCACCAAGGCCACAATTCACCACACTGAATCACTTGTCCAAGCTCCCATTATCTCCATCAAGATCGTCCGGGTAAAGAGCTTCTGATCAGTTTTATTAAGAACTCCATGCATGCCGAGTTCCCTGCACCCCACCTGACAAACAGGGAGCCCCAACCAGGGGAATTGGATAGCTCCTTCTAGTGGGTAGAATCCATAAGAGGGGAAAGACCAAACACAAAGCAGCATGAGCGTTTGACCAAACTGCTCCGTCCTAGGATGATGTCACAATGAGTACTACAGGGTTGTCTAACAATGCGTAGGGATGCCCAGTGTCGGGGAAAGCTGCTCCCTCTGGTGTTCCTGTCACAGTAACTTTTCCTTATAACCTGCAGATCAGTATTGTTCATTTTCACCTGACAGTAAATCCTGCCTGATGAGCTTGCACAAGGACAGGGTGAAGGGAAATTGAGCCATACTGGAATGGGTTCACCTCACTCTGAACTCCGAGCAGAGGCAGCCTAGCCTCCTGGCTTGCGAAAATGGCACAGTGAGTCTCAAGAGAAAGCAGGGCTGTGGACTGGAGATCAGGATAGCTGAACCTTGGGAAGAGAGCCCAGCACTAAAGCATGGGGCAAAGGAGAGCAGTGGGGAGGAGGAGGAGGAGATGTGGGAGCCCCACTAGAATTGGAGCAGAGGAGATCGGGGCCAATTCTACATTTACATAATTGGAGAACTGACTAGGCCACAGCACAGTCGTTTGCAGAGTTTGGTGCTCACAGACCCCAGCTCCTAGTGAGGGGGCTGTCTCAACAGCATGAGTCATAGGGTGTTTTCAGATATGACGATAGCCCATGTTTCTACACTTCGACCAACGTGGAATTGTAGCCTACCGTCATGCTTGCATGCACTGCCAGATGCTAGCCCAGGCCATTCTCCGGGTAGCACAGGCTGTGACTCAGGAACATCCCCAGGTCACAGGTTGTATATTGTACGCTGCCCTGACCTGCCTTTGGCAGGAGGGGGTGGGATAACAAATCTTTTATTATAATAAATAAAATAATAATAATAATAATAATAATTAAAAAAGGTCACAGCTCAGAATAAGTGCCAACAGCACCCAGGAAATGGCTGCCCGACTGGGTGTAAAGCGTGCCATTACGGATGAATGACTGCTTTACTTAAGTCGCTTGGGTTTTCCCCCAGTGCCAGATAACATGGCGGCCGTCACTGGCCACCATGGCTGTCCATCAGTTGGGGGGGCGTGAGCTGGCTGGGCCAAGTTCCGGCTGGAGTGGCAGCTCCCACCACCGCCTGGAGAAGGCCGCGGTGGTAGCGTCGGGAGCCGGCATGTCTGAAAACACCCATAGTTTCCACTTGGCCACAGCTGCGGAACAGGCTGTCCTCAAGGGTCTGTTTGTGTCAGACAGTGTGCTGGCCTGTCCAGTGCTAAGCTGGTTTCAAAGGGTCCAATTGTATCGAGGAAGATGAATCCCCAGCTGGTGGCTTACAGAGCATAAAAAAGAAAACAGTTGGTTGTTGCTGGTATTTATTTATTTATTTATTTATTTATTATTTCTTCTATACAACCCCCGGTGTACAACATATAAATATCATATAAAACATATTAAAATATCCAAATAAAACACATTAAAACTGACAATAATAGAGGCCCAAAAGGACAAACCCAATATCCTTAAACTAAAACTCAAACTGCCCCCCACTACCCACCCCCTCACCAAATGCCTGGCAAAGCAGCCAGGTTTGACATCGCTTGCAGAAGGAGGAGAGAGCCCACTCCGTGGGGGTCAGTGTTCTCATGGTGCCTAGGCCGAGCACCTAGGAAGAAAGTCCACTTGGCCTAAAGAAGTCCATCATCCTCCCAGCAGGTCGCATCCTTTCATATCCAGCACAAGCTTCTTGTCTTCTCCTTCAAGACTCTTTGTGGCCTTCTCTCCCCCCCGCTCCCCCTTTCTGTACTTGTTTCCCACTACATTCACACGTTGCAGTTTCACTCCTCCTCTGCCACCACCCTTGCCCACCCCAGAGTCTTGTGCTCTCTAAATGGTCTTCACCCCTTCTTCCATCATGCTACCAAGTATTCACTCCCTGATCACATTTGTTCTCCTCCCTCCCTTCCGACCTCCAATCTCTCCTGAAAACTTACCTTTTCCATCAGACTGCCCCCCGGTTCCTCACCTCTGCTCCCTGATGATGCCTCTATTGTCCTGTCATTCAGGGTCGCCTGTAGCCAAGCTGAACCGGTGCACCGGTGACTTCTCAACATCATGAAAGTATCCCCCCCCCCCCGTCTCTCCCTATGATCCCCTCTTCCTTGCCTCCCCTAGATTGTAAGTCCTTCAAGGCAGGGAGCTGTCTAATTCATGATTGTTCAGTGCCAGGTGCATTGCTTCTGCTATATAATAATATCAATACTACTACTAATAAATACCAGCCACATGGCTAATGTCAGTCTCTCCTTTTGCAGGGACTGCTGGCCCAGAACTTGGGAGGGTTCTGTTAAGGTGCAGTTGGCTGCCGAGGAGACTATCATTGGTTCTCTTGCAAATCAGCACCACACTACCATGGCTACACTTAACAGAGACTAGCTAGAGTGTGCTGAGCTTCAGGCAAAGTGTGTTGTTAGCACCTCATTAACACCAGCTCCTAGTGAGCAGGGACACATGGTCAGGTCACTGCCCAACAACTAACTCCGGGGAGCTCCGTGCAGCTTGCTGGAAGCTCAGCAAATTGCACGCTAGCGGCATGTACTCCCTCTGGAATTTATAGGCTAAAGGTGAAAGCGGAATTCTACCCGGGTTCCAATTCTGTCGAACTGGGCAGTTCGATTGTTCCAATCGGCGAGAACAAAATTCCATCCCAATTTCTAATCAGAATGATCAAAATAGCTTTCACCAGCTTGCACGCGCTGCAGTACAGCGGCTGCCATTTTTTGATCAGCAGTGGCTATTTTCCACATGCACAAAATGGCTCGATTGGAATTCCGATCAAAAGTTCACCAGCCTTTCCATTTCTGTGGAACTGTTCCTCAGAAACGGACAGGCTAAATTCCAACCAGTCCGAAGATAGGCTTGCCAACAATCTGTCAAAACCCAGAGTCTCTGGGTGAAACTCAGAGTGTCCAGGCTCCGGGGGAAACTCTTCCAGGTCATCCAAAGGTACCCCAGTAACCCAGAGAAATTGGGGCGTAAGGGCGCAGCCCCATCAGGGGGGCAAGCCATAAGGGCTTTCCAATGTGTCCCTGCCACTATGGAGGTCCGTAAGGGGCAGAGTTATGACAGAAAGTGATGTGAGCGTCCCTTTGCCCTGCTGCACCAACGTGCACCCTCCCCAGCTGAAAGGCCCAAGGAATGTGGTAGCCCTATTCTGGAAAGGGGATGGGAGGACAGCTGAGAAATGAGGGTGCTGAAGGAAGGAACCCCAGATGTGGACACAGCAGCCAGGCTGCTTAATTAGTCAAGTGGTGAATTACTCCAGAAACTTGAGCCTAAGGGAGGTGGGCAGGCCTCATTCAGACAGAGAGGAGCAGTTCCTCCCCTGGCCTGGGGGATGTAAGAGACCGGCAGTGCCTTGGGGTCCGGAGTAAAACTCGGTAAGATCTTGGGAGAGAGCTTCTGGCTGGAGTAAGTGAGAGAACAAATGAAGGCTCGAGACAGAGGCTGAAGGAGAAGTGGTAGAGGAGCTTTGCTGATGGCTAAGGCTATATTTACAGGAGTCCAGTTAATCTGAATTAGTTTTTAATCCAGATCCATTAATTTGGGGTTATAATTCAGGAGTAAATGTTTACATGATCATTTTAAATCAGGAATAATAATCCTGATTAATTTGCAATGTGAACAGGTTCATCTAGATTAGGAGTTTACAAGGAAGACAGCGAAATCCCATCCCATGGTGCAGTGCAACCAGATTTCAGTGTCCTCTTCCACTCTGATTTCTGGGAGTGCAGCGACAGCAAGAGATACAGCCGTCACCTTGCAAAATGGAGCGGTCTTCACCTTGGCACAGTGAATTTTAAATTTGGCATGCCAAGCAGAGACGATTGGATAATCTGTGGGATCCCATAGAAATACGGATGGCTTGAGGCACTCTATGGCACCTGGTATTCAGTCCGGATTAACTGTTCACACGATCACTAATTCAGATTGACCTTAATCCGCATTGACATAAATCCTTGAAAATTAGGTTTCCAGAACCAGGTTTAAATTCTGAATCCAGGGTCATTAATTTGGACTAAAGTGTTCACATGATCAACCTAATCTGCATTAAGAGCTGCTTAATTTAAACTAAAGCGGATGTAAAAACCGCCTGAGTAATGTCTGCAATAGAGTGGAGGAAAACCCTGGGTACTGACTTGACCCATGGGGGAAGAGCTGGGAGGGGCTGTACCATGAAGCTACAGGCTTCCCTAGTCAACAGGCAGGTATATGGGGAAAATACTGGGACCAGTATTGTTTAACATATTCATTGATGATCTGGAAAAAGGGGTAAAGAGTGAGGTGGCTAAATTTGCAGATGACACTAAATTATTCAGTATAGTTGCGACCCAGGCGAACTCTGAGGAACTACAGAGGGGTCTTGCACGACTAGGTGAATGGGCATTAAAATGGCAAAAGAAATTCAATGTTGATAAATGCAATGTGATGCATATTAAGGGTGGGTGTCCAGAGGGAACTACGGATCCGGATCTTTAATTCCAGATGTAATTCCAGATCTGTATTTAACTCAATTAAAAACAAAAAACCCTGCACATGCAGGAAATGGCCGCCAGACCAATCTGTGCATGCACGGCCTTTTTTTCAAAATGGCAGTGGCAGCGTCACCGCCATTTTGGGAAAGGGCCGTCAGTCTGTGCATGTGCAAAATGGCCACTGCTCATATGTAGACTGGCTGTCCTTTCCCAAAATGGCAGTGATGTTGCCACTGCCGTTTTTAAAAAGGCCGTGCATGCACAGGATGGGTGAGTGGTGAAGGGCAGGGGTCAGTAGGGAACCTCAGGCCTGGAGGTTAAATGCAGCCTGTGGCTAATTTTATTTGATCCCTTTCCGGTTCCTGCTTCTGACCCTTGGAAGCAGTTTCTGCATCAAGCACTGAAATGCTGAGTTCAGGGTAAGGGAGCAGAGAGGAGCATAATCACACAAGGATAGAGGACAGATCCAGGGGACAGATCCAGGATCTGGACCTTCCTCTTCCTGAACGCCCCCCCCCCCCCCACACACGCACACACTCACTTCTATGCATCCCTTTGAATTTGTATTCATTTTCAAAGTGGGCCCTAGAAGGAACACATTTCCCCCAACCCTGGCCTAGGGGAGCCCAGCAGGGCCTTGGGGTCCCCAGGATAAGCTGGCAAGACCTTGGAAGAGTGAGCTGCTGGCATAAGCGACGGAACAAATGAAGACCTGAGACAGAGACCAAAGACATCTGGTTTACATGATTCCTGGGAAAGAAGGTGTAGGTACCTGACTGTCCATGTTTGAAGCACCTACTAAGACTGCAGGGGCTTTAACAACCTTGGGAGATGGCATGAGTGTTATGAAAAGGGAAGAGTTCTAATACAGAGAGATGGAGATTGAAGACACGCTAAGTTACACATACTTCATTCTGATAGTAAATGCATCGGGAAGCTTCAGTTTGGCTCTTAACACATTACCAAGAAAAGCTTCACAAGCTTTTATGCTGCATAGAATCCCCATATCAAATCCCCCCTCCCCCCCCAAATCCCCTTCTGCTACAACTTTTCCACAGGATCATCCAACCTGTATGGAAGTGAGATACAAGGATTATGGGGACCACCCTTAATAAAGGACTATACCAACTGGGATAATGTACCCCCCCCAAAAAAAGAATCTCTGTACTTGCAGTGCCATAAACCATTCCCCGCTCCACGTGCACAAGAATGTCCATTGCAGTTTGCAGTGGCTGCAGAGCAGAGCTGGGACATTTCCTTCCTTTCCCCCTTTTCTCTGTATAAAAAATGGCGAGTTAGACAATAGGCCTTTGTATAACATTGGGCTGAGTCAGAAAATTCACACAGAATGGGCTTCTAAACAATGAGCTATCAGAGAATCCACATGACAAAATTCTTAGGACTTTTCCAATTGTGAACTCAACTTTTACTGACCAACAGAGAACCCTCACAGGAAAGAAACCCTATTCATGACAGGAATAGGAGGAAAAGTTCAGTAGAAGCTTGACGCTCAACAAACAGAGAATTCACACAGAAGAGAAGTCCCCTTCGCCGCCGCAATGGCGGCGATGGGGTAATTGTCCAGCCCCCTCTATGAGAGGGGAGGAGACTGGACTTCAATGTAGACTCTGGCGGAGCGCGTTAGAGCTCTCCGACCGGGGAAGTTGTTGCCGGGCAACCAGGAGAGCGCGCACGAAGGGACGCCGCGCTCAGGAGTTGAACGAGCTCCGCCCTCTTTAGGAAGGGCGGAGCTGTTCTGGCCACATGAGCAGCAGATCGAGCAGGGAGAGAAGCAAAGCAGCAGCAAGGAGTTCTTGCTGCTGCGCCTCCACCTTGTGGAAGTGTAGGGATTCCGAGGAAGTAATCGAGGAAGATGGGCCGCACAAAAAAGAAAGTGGCGCCAAAGACAACAAGGAAAAAGGGCAGTAACCCCCAGGGCGGTGGCATGGGGGAGGGGGATGAGGCTCCAACCTGAGAGGAGCTGATGGAGTGCCTCGTGGCCTGCGAGGCCATGCTTCGCGCACGAGGCCCTGCTACCACACAGTCCCCTCCCCTGGAGTAGCCAGGGCCATCCAATCTAGGCCCTGCCCTCTTCCTAACAGGGGGCCAGGAGGCACAAGGACTGGCCCAAGGGGATTTTCCCCAGGGAGGGCAGATGCAAGGAGGGGCAGAGGCCACTAGCCCCCAGCCCGTGGAAGGAAACAGAAGGGACAATAGGGTAGTGATCCCCCCAGCCCGATTTCAGGAGGAGGGAGGACCGGCAGTAGGCACGATAGGGCCCAGAGCAGGGCAGGCCCGGTCCGGGCCTAGCAGGGCAGCCATAGGGGAACCTCCCCCACAGCATAGGCCGGCTGGCCAGGTGGCTCGCGACCCAGGATATGACCAAGGGAGGGAGGACCAGGCAAGGGCCTTCACCACGGTGGCACAAATTCACACTAGCCCCAGCCTGACCAGGCTGACCTGGGCGACCGGGGATCCGGGGGCCCAAGGAGACCAGATGGGGGTTCCCGGTTTGGCTCAGTACCGGTTACAGGGGGATGGCAGGGTAACGGCGCCTGCACCAGGCCCCCTGGCAAGAGTTCTGGTAGCCCCACCTGTGGCGGTAGGGCCTGATGGGCTGACGCTAACATTCGGTTATGAACCCCCAGTGACTCAGAGGCGAATGGATGAACCGACCCAGGAGGGGACAAGCACTGACTTTGCCATGTGGAAAAGGATCATCGCCCTCGAGGAGGCACTGCAAGGTCCCCCGGCTAGGCAGGAAAGGGGGGGACAATGCCGCATCGCTCAGAAGG
>QEPC01001126.1:2021582-2039810 GCA_003113815.1 Sphenodon punctatus
CCCCCCCCCCCCAACGTGGAAAGTTGCTCGTTTGAAGTTGGTGCACGGAGAGGTGCGCTCCAGTGATCCCCGCACCAGCCGCCCAGTCCCCGCACGGAGCGCTCCTGGAGAATGGAGTCCAGTGCTCCATGTGGAAACTGGGTGGCCGGGAACTAGTGTGGCTGGGGCCGCCATGCAGGGAGCTGCCCCTGTGAAGCGCTCTGCGCACTTCCCATGCGTGGCTGCACCGCACCCAGCACACACACTGACCACAGACCCCTCTCCCCACCGCTCGCGTGAAAAAACACCCACATTTTCTCAGGGTGTTTGTAAACAACATGACCACCCAGTAACTCATGCGGCTGCCCATCTGAAGGTGGGGAGGGAAGATGCGTGCTCCCATGAGACATGCAGCGGCCAAAATCCAGAGTGCCCCATGCAGGGCTTTGGAACAGGCACCCACACTGCAGACAGGTCCCCTCCCTGATCGGAGGCGCCGTGAGCGAGGGACACAGCCGCTCTTGGCCAGGACACGTCAGTCTCAAAGGACAGCCTGGCTCGCTTCCCCCTCCCCCGTTGCAGTGGGAGTGGGAGTGCGAGGCAGCTGCTGAGGTAGCCATGCTGGGAGCTGCCTGTTAGACCCCCTCCCCACACACTGGCCATGGACCTCCCCACTACCCCCAGCCCCTGAAGCCTTGCTCATTTAAAAACACCCTCTGCCTCAATTCTCCATCTATAAAACGGGAACGTATGTATTCCTGTGTCTCCCTATGTTCCCCTCCTTTGTTTACTCTTGATTGTAAGCCCCTTGGGGGCAGGGACCTGTTACTAATCATAATTGTTCAGCATCATGCACATTGCTGGTACTTTATAAATAAATTTGTTTAATAATATTAAATTGACTACCCTAGGGACTGTACTTCAGGAAAGCTCCTGGTTTTCTGCTGATCAGCTGAATAGCAGCCCCACAGCTTGCCGTCCTAGCCCCAACCTGTGGGGAGTGCTCCTGGCTTCTCTGCTGAACAGAAGGGAACCAGGAATGTGACTGCAATATAGCCCCTAGAGCTGAATGTGGCACTCCCAGTGTTTCCCCATCCACAGCCCTTGCAAAGGGAGGGAGCACTGGGAGGGCCACATATAGGTTGGGGGTGGAGGCGTTTAACAGGTTTTGGAAGAAAAGGAGGGCCCATATCATGGATCTGTGCTGTGGATCTGTCCCCTACCCTTGTGTACAGGCCCTCCTCTCTGCTCCATTATCATGAGCTCAGTTTTTCAGTGCTTGGGGGTAGAGAATGGATCCAGGGGCCACATAAAATCTTGTTGAGGGCCACATTTGGCCCCCGGGCCTCAGGTTCCTCACCCCTGGTATAGCGGGAAAGCAGTGGTTCTCCCCACCACCTACAGTGTAAGCCCTAAGCTGGTGGTTTGTAGCGCAGGTTGCGGAGGGAGCATTCCTGGTCAGCTGATCAGCAGAGCACTAAGAACTGCTGATCAGCTGAACATCCCTCCTCTCAGCCAGCAGTACTAGCTCCTGCCTGTGGAGAGTGCTACTGGCTTCTCAGCTGAGCATCAGGGCAACAGGAATGCTCCATCCCAACCTGCAGTGCAAGCACCCAGCTCAGGGCTTACACAGGGGGTGAGGGGAGCACCACGGCCAATGAGAAAGGAGAGGATCTCTCAGGCTGCGTTCTCACCTGCAGCGGAGGTGGTGGCAGTGGGAGGGGCTAGGGAAGACGTGGCAGTGAGGAGGAGTCGGCCGATGGGGGAAAAAACTAGTGCAAACGCCTAATGGGGATCTGCTACAGCTTCTCTCGCGCATGTCAAGGTGCAAATTCCTGCCCTGACATGCGCGAAAGAAGCTGCAGCAGATCCCCGTTCGCACCGTCTCTTTTCCAGTCGGCCGGCTCCTCCGAGCTGCCGCATCTTCCCTCGCCCCTCCTGCTGTTGCCACTGCCGCCGCAGGCGGGAACGCAACCTTAGTGCTCCCTCCCTCTGCAAGGGCTACAGGTGGGGAAATACAGGTGAATCCATCTTCAATTGCTGATGAGCGTGGAGCCTTGACTGCTGCTTCTGCTTCCCCTCAAAAGTTCTGCAGGTGAGGAGCAGTTTGCTTAGGGGAAAAATGCCTAAGCCAACGTTGAGTGTTTGTACCATGACTGCGTCCTTGCTTTTGAACATACTTGTCCCTCCAGCACTGCAGGACTATGTTCTGCCTCCCAGGAACAGGGGCTCTAGACTTTGGGGCTGCCCAAGACACCCCCTTCTCCTCCTCCCCCTGCTGCAACCCCCTCCCCACCTGGAGTGGCAGGAAGGTCCTTTTGCTGAGGATCTACAAGCCTAAGCAATGCTTAATCAATTCATAATGTGTGCAGAACACAAAGAGAAAGGGGCTTGGGTGGGAGACGCCCTGCAGCTGGAACCGCTAACCGTGCACAGAGTGCTCTGCTACAGGACCTCTTGGGGTCACGCCACTAACCTCCCAGACACGCCCTGCAGCCGCAAGGGCAAGAGTTTGGGACATAATTATAGTCAGAGATGTATTTTTAAAAGGACTGGATAAGTTCTTAGAGAGTAGGTTCATTAAGGGCTATTAACCAAGTAGCTTACGGGATGAATGTCTTACTGTCGAGAGCTGGGAGTGAACGATGGGGAATGGATTGCCCATTGTGACAGTTGGGTGCTTCTCCCATGTGATCGAGATTGGCCACTGTTGGAGGATAGGATGTTGGGCTTGATGGACCATTGGTCTGAGTCAGTATGGTACGACTTACGTTCTTATGTTCTTATCCTCCCACAAATTTCCTTCCCCTGCAGTTCCAGGGTTATGGAGTGGTGCTTATCTAGGGCAGGGGGATCCGTCAACCTCCACAAATTTTAGCCCAAAGTTACACCACTGTGTATAGCTCCCTTTGCCTGATTTCTATAGTGCCTGTCGCCATAGCAGCCAGCACCTTAATTACAAACATTTGAAACACACATAAATTATATGTGTCACCCACAGTAATTGAGGGCATAGAAACTATAAATACAACTGACTCCCAAGCTCAGAGGAAGCTGCCAGTGAGACTCACTAGAGGCGATCCGGAGCAGCAACTAGCCACAACAGTCAGACGCCAAGCTTCCTTCCCTGCACTTGCCCATGGGCCAGGGAAGGAAGCTTGGCTTCCTTCCAATAATCCAGTGGAAATGATCCTGGCTGCCTTTCCTAGGATAGTTGAAACCCAGGAACGGAGAACAAAGTTACCCATCCTCTCTCACCCCTGCTGTGGGGTATACAGGGAGAAGGAAGTGGCTTCTAGTTCACCAGACCCAACCATACATAGGAGTAGGTTTGGGCTAAAATTTCTGAGAGGTGCTGTCCCACATAAGCTCCACCCCCATATCGCTAGAATTTCAGGGGGAGGAAATTTGCAGGGGACGTGTCCCCTGCTATAATTACTCCCATGGATTTGCAAAGATTGGATATTAAATTGATATGTTAAAAATAAACCATGCCAGACCATCCTTCCTTTCTTCTTCTTCTTTGGTAAGGTAGATGGGGAAATGCAGCGGGCAGCCTGCATCTGTTTAAGTCAATATGAAACAGGTCCCACCATGTGACTCTTGAAAAATACTGCCACACATTCTTTAGCCCTTTGGGGCAAAGGGTAATGGCCCGCCACATTGAACCCTGGACCGGGATCCGTCTCGGATCCTGGTCCGTGATCAGACCGGCCGTCCTTTAGACGCGCTGGTCTTATCTCTGAGGGAGATCGGGGCGGGGGCAGTGCTATGCGGCACGATGTGGGGCCACTCAGCCCCACCCTCCTGTACTCCACTGACTAGCCAGCCAGCCAGCTGGCCGGCTGCCCTCAGAGAGATGGGTGGGCCCAGCAGCCAATCAGGCCACTGCACCCGATCCCATACCGCATTCTGGGCCATGGCCGGGACCAGAGCAAGGTAACAGACGTTACCTTCGCTCCATTCCTGATCCTGGTCCAGCTAACCATCATTCTGGAGGTGAGGCCAGCCTCACCTCCAGAATTGTGGTTAGCTTTGAACCCTGCCAGGGATTTACCGTGGTGAACATCTGGCGGGGCTCAAACAGACGTTCGCATGATCACAGCCACCACCCTGAATCCACTGTGATTCGGTGTGGTTGACTGTGATCATGTAACATCTGAAATTACCCAAAGATGAGGACACAGGGCTACTTCACCACAAAGGAGACAAAATCAACTTATCCACAAGGTTTGGCCAAGGTTCCATTATTGGGGCTCATTTGAACACATAGCATGGGATTCTCACCATCCCGCAGCCATCAAACTACAGAACAAGAGGTTTTTTCCCCTACTTGTATTGGGGGCAGGGTACAGGCTGTGTTTTCAGATGAGCGACTCCCCACCCGTTACCCACCCATTATGCATTAGGGATGTGCAAATGCGGTTCGCATGTTTGGAGTTCGGACCAAACTCGGTCTGTTCGGACGTCCTAACTGAACGTCCGAAATGAACTCGAAATGGCCGAACAGTTCGGTCATGTTCGGGTGAGTTTGGATGAGTTAGGGGGTGGGAAAAACGTGACATTGGGAGGGAAAAACGTGATTGGAAGGGGGAGGCAGCTGAGGAGCCGACATCCTGGTGCCAGGGGTGGAGGCCAGGGGTTGTTTCAGGGCCAAATGATACCGATACCAAAAAAAATCTTTGATTTTGGTATCGGTATCGATAGCGCTATTTTTGAATGTTTGGCCAAGTTTGGCCGAACCGAACTCCGCCAAACCGAACAATGGAACCCAAACTCGGATTCTGAACTGAACGACCGAACGTCCGAACATCCAAACCATATTCTGTTCACACATCCCTATTATGCATGCTGACGGGCTGCATACGGCACCAATGCAGCCCGACAACATGCATAATGGGTGGGTAATTGGTGGGGATGCGCTCGTCTGAAAACACTCAGGGAAGGCTCTAGTGTGTATGGAGGGGATGTGAAGTGGTGGAGAGAGGATGACAGGAACTAGGGAATGCTGAGGCAGGCATAAGAGAACCTCAGAGGATGAAAGTAACTCCTGGGTTTACAAGTCCACAAGTAAGTTCTGGATGCATTCTTCACACACACACTGCCCTGAGCCAGTCTAAAGTAGCCACAGCTGTAGACGTGAGGGGCTACCACGGAAACCAAGTGCCTGGAGCAAGGCAGTTGCCTGGAGCAAGGCAGTTTACCAGGAGAACCTTTTACACACAAAAGTTCTGGGAGAAGTTCTACGCAGAAATTCAGAGATCCAGATGTTTCAGATCTGGATGAGTGATTCAGACACACAGAAAGTTCAGAATGTAACAGCAAACATGCAGGAGAAATCTGTGTGTAAAAACACCCATTGCTCTCCAAGAATAATAGTTAATGGGTCAACTTCAAAGCAGGAAGAGGTGTCAAGTGGAGTTCTACAAGCATCCTGGGTCCAGGTCTGTTCAATATCTTCATTAATGACTTGGATGAAGTATACTTATCAAATCTGATGATGATACAAAAATGGGAGGAATTGTAAACACCTTAGGGAATAAGACAGAGAAATTCAAAATGACCATGATAAATTGGAGATCTGGGCTGAAAACAATGAAATGAAATTCAACAAAGAGAAATGTAAAGTATCATGCTTAGGGAAGAAAAATCAAATGCACAAATTTAAGATGGGGAAAAAAACTGACTAGGTAGCAGCACTTCCAAGAAGTATTATGGGGTCATAGTGGCTCACAAACTGAACATGAATCAACAGTGTAACGCTGTTGCAAAAAATGCTACTGGCCTTCTGGGTAGTCTTAGAAGGAGCATCATATCCAAGACTAGGGAAATTATAATACCTTTCTACTCAACACTGGTTAAACATCACATGGAGTATTGTATTTAGTTTTGGGCTTTGCATTTAGAAGGATATTAAAAAAACTAAAAAGGATTCAGAGAACAAGAAAGATTCAAGGGTCTGGAATACAAGTCAGATAAGGAAAGGCTGATGGAACTGGGCATATTGAGCGTAAAGAAAGGGGAGGGGATATGTTGACAGTTTTCAAATACTTAAAAGGCTGCTGTGACAGAGGGTGCTTTTAAACAAGCAAGGCTTGGGGGTGAGGGAGTCCGTGGCCACTGCGGGGCACAGCTGTGGAGCAGCCACTAAGGTGGAGTGCGTGGAGAGAGATTCGAATGGGCAGCTCCCAGTGTGGTCACCGCAGCCAACCTCCGCGCACTCCTGCAGCCACTGACTGATCCTGCAAGAATTCACATGGGCCGCCGTTCCCCCTCTCCCCCCAACTGCCCGCCCCATGCCATGATGCACATCCGTGGAAACCATGGAAACAAGAAGCCGCAGCAGGCATTAACCCCATCTTGCCCGTTTCCCCGGGAGCTGGTGCTGCTGCTTGCAATTCTGGCCAACCACAGAGTGGGCATCCTGGGTGAAACGCACAGGTGTCACAGCACACCACTCTCAGAATGTGCATGTCTTTGAAAGGTTTCCAGTAGGGCTGGGGGGTGGGACAGGGGGGGTTGTCCGGGCTCCGTGGACAGCCAGGGTGCCACTCATAAGGTTGCCAGACCTCCCCTTTAATCCAGGACACTTATGAAAAATGCATGTTGCAGGGCTGCATTAGAACCACTGCAGCCCTGCACCATGTATTTTTCATAAGCATCCTGGATTAAAGGGGAGGTGTGGCAACCCTAGCCACACAGGACTTAGGGACAGCAAGCCTCCATGATACTGGTGGACCTGTCTGCTGGTGTGGGTGGCTGCCCCACTTCATATGGGCAGGGGATGCATGGGTGGCCGTTGCCACTCACCTTTTTGGCTTGTCCGAGCCGGCGCGCTCCGGATTTCTCGGCAGGTCCCGTGAGTGGGTGCTGACTGGCTCACAGGAGTGTACAACCCTCCACACCACCATCGAATGGGTGGTTGAATGAGTGACTCCTGGGTGGCCATGCGTGGATAGTCTCATTTAAAAACACCCAGAGTCAGAGGGGTTCAGTGTTTACCGATGATGCGGAAACGTACCATTGGGGGGTGGGGGGGAACCTTTTGTTTTGTTTCCCATTCGGGAACGCATTTTGGGTCTTTTGGAAATGTTACAAAAACAGAAATGATGAATCTGTGCTTAAAATTTGCCAGTGGAAATATCAAAAGTGGCAAATGAGTGAAACTTGTCTTGAATGCAAAAGCTCATGAAAATTCAGCAAGGTTCCCCAAAAGACAAAAATCCCCATGGATTTGGGAACAGCCATTTCACTGATTAGTACAGCACCTACCTCTTGGGCAGCCCTGGTGGTTGCAAGTCACAACTGCAGGCAATTCCAGGCTAAATGTTCATCATACAACACAGAACGCACTCCTAGCATATCACCTCTCCCTTGTCTCCCTCGTCCTTCTCGCTCTTAGATTGTAAGCGCCTTGGGGTAGGGACCTATCTACAACTACTGATTGTACAGAGCCAGGTACACTGCTTTCACTATACAAATAATAATAATAATAATAATAATAATAATAATAATAATAATAATAATAATAAATAGATCCCTAGGCTTGAAACATGCCTAGACCGAGCTCACTGAGGTTCCTGATTGGACCACGCTCTAGTAAATAGCGGGGCAATTAGAAATGATACTCCCCCAGGTCAGAGAAACCCGAAGTATCCCCCCTTCCCCCTAGATGTCTCAGACAAACCCTGCTTCCTACTGCCAAGGTCAAGTCCACTCCTTTGGGCCACACTCAGGGTTGTGGTCACAGTACTGAGAGAGCTCTGGGTGCTGCCATACCGGTCCCCAACATATGGGATTCTATGCTGCTGGTGAACTAGCAGCAGGATTAAACTCTTTGCATACTAAAAAAAAGTATGTGATGGAGTTAGCATAATTGGTGAACTTAGGTTTTTGAGTTAACATATATATATATATTTTACTAGACGTGCATTAAACCCTCTGCAACTTGTGACCTTTAGTATGTTTTAAAAACAACAACAAAACCAAAAATTCCCTGGGGAAAATGTGACTGCTGCCTTAATCCTTCCCCTTTTGGCTGCGGGCAGGTGGAAAACCGGTAGCTCAAGGATCAGGTCCATGGAATGCCCTCTGGTTTCTTTCTTTTTCTAAGTGAGTCCAGGACCAGCCTTACTCTCGAGGGGCTGCCCCTCCACCCATCCCCAAGTCCAGGCCTGGGTAGTGCGCCACCCCCGGGCTGGGGAGCACCCCCTGAGCCGGGGAAGATATGGGGCCCCGCATTTCCTTCTCATCCTGGGCCCTGCTTATGGTAAAGCCGGCCCTGTGAGCTTCCCAAAGCTTCTGGAAAAGAAAAGGAAGTTAGAAGCACGTATTCCTCAAATAAGAGGCAGAAAAACAATTGTGGGATATGTGGGGAGGAGTAACTAACATCCTGCATGGCAAACATATGAAGAACAAATGCTTATTCATTAGTAGTAGTATTGCTGCTTTGTATTTTCCTTTAATGCCCAAAGCCGGTCAACTGTGCGGGAGCTAACACTCTCCATCGGCCTGTGTCTAAAGTCTCCCTGCAGGCCGTAACCACTTCGGAGGGACATCGATCCATCTTACTCTGCTCCTCTGCACGTCTGAAGTTCTCTATCAAATGCTGTGAAGCTGGGATTGCCTCAGTTCTTCCTTCTTCAGCTGCTTTGTGCTTTGGAGGGATGTTTATAATGCGGGGTCAAGCGCTGCGATATCAAAGTGGAGAGATGCAGAGTTGGGGGGAAGCATGCTGCAGAGACGTGAAGGGATTGTTTAGCCAGCTAGATCAATGTTCAGACAGTCTGAACAGAGAGAGAATACTGAGCTGGGTCCTGGCATGGAGCAGCATGGGGTCCTGGCCAGCCTCTGCACCATACCCTGCATTGGCAGAGATGGGGCTCAGCTCTTCTCTGCATTGCAGCGGCACCCCCTGCCTTGTGTCCCTGACAGGGGAGGGAGCTATCCTGCATACCTCGTTCTCCCCTGGAAAGGGAAGGGGCTACCCCCCTTTCCTGTCCCACCTGCCCCTCAATTCTCCCCCCCCCACTCTCCCTTGGCAGGGCACAGAACTACCCCGCTTACCTCCTGGGCCAGCCTTAGGGTATGCGGGGCTAAGGGTGTGGAACAAAAGCGGGGCCCTATTCTCTGCCAGCGCCTGGTGGGCCTAGTGGTGCTCCCCAGCTCAGGGGACGCTCCCCAGTAGGGATGGGTGAACAGATCGCGGTTTGGGTTCGGCCGTTCGGTTCGGTTCGTCCGTTCAGTTCGGCAGTTCGGTTAGTTCGCCGGGTTCGGGTTTCGGGCATTCGGTTCGGCTGTTCAGTTTGGCCATTCGGGCGTTCGGTTCGGCCATTCGGAAAATGTTGTTATGGGTGTTATTTTTGTTTTTTATATGTTTTTTTGGTTTTTTATTGGGTTTTATATGGTTTTCTTTTGTTTTTTATTGGGGTTTTTTTGTTTTTATATGAGGTTTTTTAATTTATTTTTTTAATCTAATATTATATATATATATCTACACTAAATCTAACTGCTATTAACTATTCTAAATGCTATGAACTAAATGGATTATCTAATAAGTACACAGGCCTACTCCTACAAACACTAAAACTAAATCACTAACGCTATCTCTATCACTAAGCTAGCTCCTACAACTACTATCCCTAACCTATCTATCTATCTCTCTATATCTATATCTCTCTATCTCTCTCTATATGGGATGGGGGGGGAATTACAAACACAAGGTTTCAGTTTAAGGTTTAAGTTTCATTTCAGTACAAAACTGAAATGAAACTTAAAGCAATCTAATAATCCTACTCAACGCCTGCTGTTCAGGAACAGTGACTAGCTCAGAAGGTGTTGGGAAGGGGGGAGGCAGATAGTTTCATTTCTTGCAAGCCTCTCCACCCCTGGTGCCTGGAAGTCTGCTCCTCAGTGACTAGTACTACCCCTCCCTGTCACGTTTGACCTTACAGTGAACCTTTTTTTGCCACCCGAACTCACCCGAACGTGATCCGAACTGACCGAACTATTCGGTCATTTCGCTGTTCGGATTGAGTTCGGTTTGGCCAGTTCGCGTTCAGAAGTTTGGTTCAGTTCGGTCATCCGAACAGGCTGACTTCAGGCTGAATTCCGAACTTCCGAACCACGTTCGCCCATCCCTACTCCCCGGCTCAGTCTGGGGTGGCGTGCTACCCGGGCCTGGGCTTGGGGATGGGCAGAAGGGCACTCCCCTCCACCCATCCCCAAGCCCAGCCATCAGATCACTTACCAGATCCACCGCCACTGCCAGCCTGGACCCCACGCCAGGCTCGGAGCCTCGGGCAGGGCAGGCATGCAGCAGCAGATTAACTCTGCCGCTGCGTTGCCTGCCAGCCCCACCAGAAGTTCCGTTGGCCCCCTCCGTTGCCTGGCTGTCTCGGCCAGCAGGAATGAGGGAGAGAGAGGCAGAGGCCCTGCCTCTCCCACATTTCCCCTGTCTGAGACTGATAGGCAGCAGAGGGGGGGCACGGAGAGTGGGAGAGGTGGGGCCTGTGCCTCTCCCGCACTCCTGCTGGCCCCTCTGCTGCCAGTGCCTGCCAGTCGGAGTCGAGTTGAACTTGGACAGGGACCCTGCGCTCAGTGTTCCCAGCTCCCAGCCACTGTCAGACCAGGAGTTGGGGACCCCGAGTGCGGGGGGCCTCCAGGAGCGGGGACCGGACCAGGAGTAGGGCTGGCCCTGCTTACCTCACATATCAATGTCCTCCAATTTTTCCCAACAGGGCAGGAAACAACACACCTACTCTCCACTCTCCCTGGCAGCATAGGAAGCTACCCTATCTACCCTGTCAGATAGGAAGGCCCCTCATCTACCCCATCTCAATCTCTCTTGGCCGAACTGGGAGTTACCCCTTCCTGCTCCCCTCTCCTCTGGCAGGGCAGGGACTTCCACAAAAACACCTTGAGCCTCACACCTGAGTTGCGAGACTCATGTATTTGCATTCCAGCTAGCCAGAGTGGGCTAGGTTACTGCTTGTTTACCGTACCATGTACATGCCCCCCACCCCAGTGCTGATGGAGGCAGCAACCCCCTCAGGCAGGCAGGGTAGGAATGAGAGGGCAAATGGAGGCAGTTGGAGCCTCATTCACATGTCTTGCATTTCTGGCTGCCATGTTTAATCTAAGGGACCCCAGTGACTTCATTTGTAGGCGTTGAGGGAAGATGTGGCAGGCGCTGTTGCTGTTGGTAGCTATAGGCCAGTTTTGCTAGCTTGAGATTTCTGCAACGTCCACCCCCAAATGTCACCTGACAGGGCAGGGAAATACCACATATATGTCCTACTTTCCCCAGGTAGGTCAGAACCTTCCAGGTCTGCTGGCTCCCCAAGGCCTGCCCCCCATTTATATGGCTGCCAGGCTATGCTGTGGAAGGGATTAGGGAATGCCATTAGGGAGATGTTGGGGACATTCACCAATCCACTCTAAGAGGAGAAAGGGATGCTGAGTATTTCTAGTCCATCCACCCTCCTAACATGGCTTGTAAGTTTCACCAGCTGCTGGGAGCTTTGACTCCTCAATCTCACCAGGTGTCTCAGGCAGCAGCAGCAGCAGCAGCAGCAGCCGCCGCCGCCGATTGAAGCTGATGAGCCACCGATGAGCTCTACGGCTACAGTACTGAAAGATACATGCCAGTTTCACACTGCTGTTACTGCTTCTTGAGAAGGATATGGGTAAACACTGAAGCCCAGTCACTACTGGGCTGGCCTCAGGGTCTTCCACAACCATCCATCAACCTTCGGCTGGAAGGAAACAGCATTTTTTCACTGGTCCCTTTTGTCCTCTCCCCATCTGTTTTCACCTGTTGTCTCATACTCAGGAGTGCATCTGGGAAAAGGACTCTGTCTTTGTTCCATGTCTGTACCCAGTGCCTGGAGTGAAGGACTAGGCCTCCTTGACCAGGGGTGTCACTAAAACCATGTTCTGATGAACAAAAGTAAACCAAAGTTAACTACTTGGTTTTAGTTAAACTGAAGTCATTACTCCACTTTGGCAGCATTCAGATGAAGAGTGTGCACTGAAGGAGTACTGTGTCAATTTCATTCATAACCAAGTTGTAATGACTTTCCGATGTGACAAAATGCGCCTGATCTGCCTCCGGAAGGCACATCAGGCTTGACTTTTGTCATGTGGGAAAGCCAACCCACACGGCTTTGGTGGCGATCATGCAGAGGATGCAGAGGCAGAAAATCCAGCTTAGTTTTCCCACGTGACAAAAGCCAGACCTGATTTGCTTCCCGGAATTTTTTCCGGAAGCAAATCAGGCACATTTTGTTACATCGGGAAGTGCCCATGGTCACCACTCTTGCACTGTAAGGCCACTTTTACACATGACAAATATGGGTTCTTATAAGTACTTGAGATAATACCTGGTGTTATAAATGCTGGAGTTTTGTCATGTGTAAACTCACTATTCCCCTTGTATGCAGTGAGATCTCGCAGACTGGGTCTTGCAAGACTGCGAGATCTCACTGCATAATAGGGGAATAGTGCGTTCACACATGACAAAACTCCAGCATTTATAACACCTTGTATTATCTCAAGCACTTATAACAACCTATTTTTGTCATGTGTAAAAGTGGCCTAAGTATTCACTTAAACAGTTACTTTGAAATACACACTGAAGGAGAGTATATATTCCTCATTTAGGAGTACAGACTTCTCTTCCTACTCCCAACAACAGTTTCACACAAACAACAGTTTGTGTGAATGCTTCAGGAGTAGAACAGAAGTAAGGGCAGCCAACAGAAGTCAGAAGAGGGCTATCCCACCCATTTTCTGAAGTGGCCCGTCTCTCTGCGAAGCATCATGATGTCATGGTGCTCTAAAGGGGCGAGGCCACAGAAAAGTGAGAGGGACGGGGTCTGCCTCAAGCATCTGGGGCCATTAGCTAGGAATGCCACTGCCCTTGACATTAGTACAGTAAATAAGGACAGCGACAACAGGGCCAAACATGCACAAGGAGAACTGTAGGCAAAGGAGCTTTTTATTGTATTGATTTTCTTGATGTAAACATAAGAACAGATGTAATAACTGAAATTGCATTCACAGAAGCTAAGGCCATCAGTTACACAGCAACCACAATCTCTCTCGATATTAAATATTACACCCAGGCAAGATGATACATTTATATATATATATTTATGTGATCATGCATATTCCATTCTGTATAAATCACATGCAGTAACAATTGTTCCAAAAGGGAATAAAAGGTGAGTAAGTAGGGGTAAGCAGACGAGATAAAAGATGTAGGAGTGTGTGTGTGTGTGTGTGAGAGAGAGAGAGAGAGAGAGAGAATGTATGCACTGCTAAGTGGAATCCTGATGCTCATTCAACTTTATTCAGCTACCCCCATGAAAATACCCCATAGCTGTTATGGGGTGTCCTGGGCATTTTGTTTCAATACATTTTTATTTTCTTAGCAGCCAGACCTACTGTGTCTGCATCCCCGACCTTGATTGTTGGACGAGCTTTAATTTTCCAACTAACGTGACTTGACACCACCTACTCCTCTTGAGCTCTGCTAGCTGGTTGTGTTGTAAGCAACCTCATGAAGACAGACCCGTCGACTCATCACCGCCACACACCCAGGTTATCATTTTGATCCCAGCACTGCTTGCTTTGTTCCTGCCAGTGCTAGATTTCCCTTATGTCCTACAGTGTCCTGGCTCTGGCTGCAAGAGTAGCTGTTAAGCAAAGTTACTTGGTCTCTCTTTGGGTGTCTTTAGACATAACATCAACAGGTGTCTGAATGTGTGTTTTGACCTTGATATGAACACAAGTTTGGCCCTGTGTTCACCATGTGGCGCTGCTTAGACACACATCCCAGCTTGGGGCAAATCGGTGTTTGCCAGCGCACCCCCAGAAATGAGACACGGAGGCATAAAAATTGGGATTAAATGGCCGCACTCTTTAATGAAAACAGAGCAATAAATGTTGGTGAGATTGCTACTAAGCAATCATGGATCCAGTATTTTCTGTTAATTATATGTATTTATAACACAGGTAGCAGACTTGGATATGCCCTCCAATGTCTACCCCAAACCTTAAGGAAATTTCCCCTTTGAACAGCTCGCTGGCAAAGGTCGAAGGGGGAGTAACACCCAAGTGGGTTCGAGTAAGGAGAATGGCGCCATTTGGTTTGAGGGCCGTGCTTTCCCTTGCCCCCGCTTGACGCCCCTCCCTGAGAGACGATTCTGCTGCCAGCCATGCCCTGCTTGTCATCAGGTATCGCCCCCCCATCCATTATGGAGATGACTCTTTCTTCTATTCTACAACTACCTAACAACCCCTAATAACCATACTGGACCCCCGCAAGAGTGCGACATAATATGTATCATAAAACAAATTCAATGCCCAATTTGGTATCCAATTGTATCCATCTAAATCATCATATCGTGGCCATATTTCAGCGTGTCGAATTGCATTTAACTATTTTAAATTAGTTGCTGAATCAACATTGACCATTTAGCAATCTCAAGTCCGAATTACTGAATTACTTAAACTAATTTGACCTAGTCCAATACTGCAAAGAAGGCAAAACAACCAGTCGTCTCAATAATGCTTGAGGTGCCCTCCAAAATGCCTTCTTGACCCCCTAACGGCAACCAGTTTGGCCTGCAGTATTATAGGGACGGGTGGGTGGGTGCTGCCTACTCCTGCGAAGATCTGGCATGAATGAGGTGCCGGGGAAGCAAAAGCACACGTGGGCGGTATCGCCTCCTCCTCCCCTAAAAGGAGGAGGGGCTACCCCCATGCCAAACAGTCACAGCCCAGCCTGCTGAACACATGATGCCTGGGGGACCTATCACAGGTCCCCAGGCCGAACGCGCGGGGTTTCTTACCCCCCCCTCATCACTGTCTCCGTGCCCATTTCTCCAGCAGGGCATGGCAACCCCCTCCCTCCCATCTCCATTTAGTGGCAGAGGGCTCTTTGCTTGGCACTTGATCTCAGCATACAAGCACTGCTGCCTCGTTCCCCGTGTTGCACCTGCTAACACACCATGCAATATCATTAGACACAACATTGGCCACATGTTCAGTGGAGACATGCAAATTGTCCTTATGATGCAATGGTGTTCACATTGCATGTTCAACGGGTGGCCAAATTGGTGTTGGGATTGTTATGGTGCTTACACACAATGGCCAAACATGTGCTTAGGGGGTTTTGACACCCAGTCTTTGTTATGTGTAAAGATGTCCTTTGTTAATTTGAATGGCACTAAAATCGGAGAACTCGGTAGGTGTTTTCAAATGAGCAAGCCAATGGGGGGAGGGGAGGTGAAGTGCATTGGGAGCAATTCAAGTAGGCGGTTCCCAGCGTGGCTACCATGGCCACAACAGCCGCCACCTTACATTTGACTGGCCCCACAAGGAACATTCCAGATTTCCCGGCATAGCTCTGTGAGTGGTCATGTATGGTGATCCATGGCTCACTGGAGCGTACATCCAACCACTCCACCTTCAGATGGGCTGTTGGATCTGTGGCTCCTGGGTGGCCATGAGATAACTGCAGAAAGCGGAAAGCCTCCACAGCCTCCTAAGCTGAGTGGCCAATCAACAAAGTCCCTTTTAAAATGGACCGCGGTGGGTGGGGGGGGAAGGGTGTGCGGCTGCAGTGGGTGGAGGCAAACGGGCGCACACCCATCTCCACCCACAGAGCATTGGGCATTGGAGCCCGTTGCTCTGTGCGTGGGAGATGGGTGGAGGTGGGTGTAGTGTGGGAGTATGCAAACACCCCCTCCCATTCCTGTGGCGTTCACATGGGCTCCTCCACCTGTCTCCACGCAGCGAAACTGCATGGTGATGGGTGGGGGTGTCTTGTGTGAAAAGGGCCAGAATTATGACTGGCTTCATGCCACTGCACCCAGCCATGCCACCAATCCATCCTGCAACGTGCTATTATCAGCCTTTGAAGTGTAGGCCATGTTCTGATGAACAGCAGCAAACCAAAACAAGTACTGCGACCTACAGCACGTTCACGGGAACAGCTACATTCGTTTATTAAGTCCTTAACTCACTCGTGCCTCAGTATTGTTCACATATCAAGCATGTGAGTAGGAGGCTAAGTATGTACTCCGGAATAATCAAGAGTAGATAATTCCCTTCACTTTCTAAACCAAAGCATCGTGCAATGTGAGCCCTTCCCCTGTTTGGTTGGTGAACAAGGGTCTACAAATCATTCTCTGCACTGCAGCGCAGCATCTCTCCTGCTGGAAACTCTATGGAATTCATCCCAGAATGCTTTGCACGCAAGGCATGAAGGGATGGTTATCATCCTGAGCACTTTCATCACTTGGCCAGTGGGGGCAGATGGCAATGGTATTAAATCCATTTAATTGTGTAAGGTGAGAGTTACTGAAGTGACTTACTAAAATTTGAATAATTGCTTCAACTTTGAAAGATTGGTTAGGTTTTGGACGTGTGAATGTGGCCATAGTTACATCGAAGTAACTGCTCCACATCAGTAGCATTCACATTTTCTTCCGATGGTCATAGCACAACAGTGTGATACTTGAAATGATAACTTTGATGTAAATGTCATAGTTATTTCAATGTAACAAGAGAAGGGAAGTATAAACTCATTTTTCAAGAGTGCATTAGATATTCTTCCAATGAGTGTGGCATAAATCTCAAAGAAAGAGCTTGGAAGAGATTGCAGCTACTCACCCCACCCCCCACCCCCCGCCCCCACATCACCAGGATTAGACTAGACTCTCTTGAAAAGGGACCATCTGCCTCTGCATAACTCCCCACGTCTTTCTGCCTGTTCTAGTCAGCCCAGAGGCAGCAGCTTTCTGGGAATGCGCATCATTGCAAAGAACAAGAGACCAAATGAAGTGATTTGCAAGAAGATATAAAGTCATCACAGAAAAAGGTTGCAGATGACACAAAGAATGACAGAAAGGTCAATAATGGAAGTGCAGGGCAGTTACACAATGTGATCTGGATTGATGGATAAATTGGGTATGTTCCAACAGCTGTTTGCATTTGGTTGTGTTAAAAGTCATACAGACAGGAGGAAAACATGGAGGACGCACGCACCTACAGGCGGCATCTGGTGAAGAAGCCACTGAACATGAGTTCCAGTATGATTCAGTGGCAGAAAGGACTAATGTGACCCATGAGCATATAAAAGGAGAGGGGATGTGATTTTACTTCTGTACACAGCTACTGGGGGACTATTTGGAATCTGTGTCCAGTAGAGATGGGACTCCGGGAGGAATTTCAGTTTTGGGGTGTGTGTGTGTGTGTGTGTGTGTGTGTGTTCTGGCTCTTCATGATTTTGGTTTTTTGGGTTTTTTTACATCCCCCCCATCTTTTTCTCATGGACTTCAATGGATTTTCTCCTGTTGAAGACAATGAGAAGAAACTGGGGGAAAATCAATGCAAAAAACATGAAACACTGGAACCAAAAATGAACCAGAATTTTGGTTTCTTGTTTTAGAACTGAAACTGCCACTTTCAGGTTGTTTCAGTTCTATCTGAAACCGAAATTCCCACCCCTAGTGTCCAGGCTGGGCGTTTCCATTTTTAAAAGGATGCTGAGCATTAGAATGGGCACAGAGAAAAACTACAGGGAAATTCATAAGCCTCACAATGGGAGATTTAAGCAAGTCAGGGTGCATTCCTCAACCCATGGAAGTCATTGAAAAGCTCCCATTGACATTAATGGTAGAGGATTGTCTTGTCAGTTTATTTAGCTTATTGAGAAAGAGACTCAAAGTGGTGATTCTTTAATCCTTTATGGAGATAAAGCCCTAGATTGTGAGGCCAAGAGGTAGGATCCCAATCCACTGATAGCTTACAAACTAGTCTCCAGTAGCTCACGATGTGGAGAGGAGGCCCAGTCCTTTAGAGATCTCCTCTAGAGCAGAAAGTGGGACTGGCCCCCAGAGTGCATGTCTGGGGAGGAAATAGACTAAGAGAGATCCTCCAAGGAAGGGAAGCCCAGCTCTTAAGAGGAGAGCTCCACTCACTCCTGAGACTGATGGATCTGGGAGCCAGTGTAAGAGGTCTTGGCCAGCCTGGAGCAAGGGAGCCAATGAGAGGGGTCCTAGTATATATATATATTTTTATTTTATTTTTATTTCAAAGCATTTATATCCCGCCCCTCCTGCAAAGCAGCCCGGGGCGGCTCACAACATAATTAAAACAATAAAATACATTAAAATTCAATAAAAACAACATATATTTCATATAAAAATATAAATATAAACAGGGCTTAGCAAAAAA
>QEPC01001126.1:2043107-2063118 GCA_003113815.1 Sphenodon punctatus
CCCTCCCAGTACTCCCCCTGCTCTCACCTGGGGGAAGTCCCTGGGTCCACCCCCCTTTTCTAACCCCCCTTTTTCTACAACCCCCACCCTACCACCCTAGCCCTGCAACAACAAAAGCCCACACAGCAACTGAAACAGATTCTCCTGCCCCCCTGCTGCCCCTGAAGTGCCCCCTAAAGTGCCGCGCCCTTTGGCCGCGGCCCTTCGTCCACGAGCCTGCGGCCTCAGCCTGCGGCTCAGCCGCTTGTCCCGGGGTTTTGAAACCCCCCGCTACTTCCGGGTGGGGGGAGGAGGGGACACGTCGGCAGCGGGACCCCCAGGCAGCGGGGCAGCGGAGCAGCAAAGCACCCCCCCCCGCCGGCAGCAGAGCATCCCAGCCCCCGCGGCAGTGAGGCAGGTAGGTGCAGATGGATCAGGCTCCCCGCAGGCTCTTGCCTGAGGTCTAGATCAAACGGATCATAAGTCTGGCCATTCCTGTACTAGATACTGAATGGATCTTTAATTTGGCCGAGACAGCGGGACTAGAAGCAATGGACAAACTCAAATGAGAAATAAGGCAGAGTAGAGCAAGAGTGATCAGCCATTGGCACAGACTGGGAGGAAGCAGACTTTTTCTCATTTGCAGTCTTCCAACCAAAGCCAGATAACCTTCTGAAAGAGATGCTTCGGGTAAACCCAAGATAGTGGGCTTAACATAGTAGTAACTAGGATGAATATGCAATGGCCTGTTCTATTTATAAGAGGACAGACTAGCGATCTTGATAGATCCTTTCTACCATCAACATCAGTGAGTTTGTGAGAAGTTCTAGAGTAGTTAGTGTTACTGCTTTTCAGCTTTGCTTGCAACATGCCCCGTTAGACAATAACCTCCAGATTTAAATATGCAGGCAATAACAATCAGAGAGACAGAAAGCTAATTGATAAATGAATAAGCAGCGCTAGAGTTTGCAAATGATTAACCTGAAGGTTATTCCTCCCCATGTCTCTTATCAGAAAAGCTAACATAATTACACTGCCCAGCTTGGCAGGGTTTGCTTACCTCCTTCAAAACATTCCTACTGGACTGAGTGTCTCCTCTGGGCAAAGCCAAGGTCCAGAGTCTGACAGTGACCCACATCCCCTGGGCTGCCATTATCACTTGGCTCGAGGGCTGGCCTTACCACAGGGTGACCTGGAGGGTCGCCATTGCCACCTGGGCTGGTTTTTTACCTGACACTCCCATAGGCCAAAATGGAAGCTTCAGATAAAAAATGACCAAAGGCAAGTGCCCGGGCCCCCACTATTTTCTCTACTTCTGGGGCCACCGCTTTGGTACCTCTTTGTACCAGGGCAGGTTGCGGGATGCCACTCTCTCCCAACAGGGTCCCAAACACAGCTCCACAGAAGGTGCCCCAATGATGCAGGGACACAGGGTGAGACTACTGCCCCCCACCCCCATTTTATCTTTGCCCTGTGCCCCGCCAATTCTAAGGCCAGCTGCCCCATGCACTGAGAAACACAGTTACTGGAAATTGTCATCGCATTCTCTTTTTGTCAGCCTGAGACATTTCATGGGGAATTTCCAGGCCAAGGTTAGGAAAATTTCAGCAAGAGTTTTAATCCAAATTGTTCTTTTCTTTTGGGTGTTTCCTGGATTTAAGAATCCCCCAGAACACAAGGGATTGCTGGTCTCTAATCTAGTCCAAGGGAAACATAGGAAGCAAGAGGACAGGCCTCTGACTTGGAGTATGTAACTTTATTTAAATTAACTTCTATTATTAAAATTTAAATTCAACTCTTGTCATTAATTATTGGGGAGAGATCCTCTCTGAGCATGACACAGGTAGATACTGCTCTCAGGAACAAGTGCAAACCCATAAGGCAGTTATGTCAAGAGATAATGTCCCCAGACTGGAAGGAACCTAGTGGTTCCAGTTGGTTTTGAAAATGCTCTTGCGGACATAACAGTTGGGAAATTCAGTAAATAGACTCATTCAAAATAAACAGAGATCAGAGGCACTGACCAGCAGGGAGACACCCTTTTCCTAGCAGGGCCAAGAGCCGGAGTGACAACGTGGTTGTAGCTGGAATGAGGGCTCTTTTCTTCCAGCCTTGCACTTGGGGGCTACATACGGAGCTGTCAGCGCTAACAATTTCGATGGAACCCTGAGACTCTAATAGTTCTAGCCATGCATCTCTTCAGGTACTTCCATAGCGTCCCTGCTGTTAGAATCCCAAGGGAGGCAAGCTTAGCCCCTGCGCTTCCTGAGCTTGGTGCTCCTCTCCTAGGGGGACGTTATTAAGGCTAAGAGATCCAGGCCTACCGCCCGTCTGTGGGAAAGGAGGCCAGTGGGCTGTGGTCAAGTCTGAGGAAGGGGGATCTCATTATCCAGCCAAAGGGAAAGCATCAGTTGAATATAGGCTAAAAAAATTAGAGGAACTGGCAGATTTTACAAAAGGATATTTCCCCAGCTCCTCCTCCTTCCCCCCAGTATCGCTGGGGAAGCTCTGTGCAGCCACAGGAAAGGCTCTGGAGCTAACTAGAGGAGGAGCGTTGCCATAATTAGATTAAGGAGCAAGTAAAATTACTACCGGCCCCATCCCAACCAGGATGTAGGGGGAAATGGGGGATGCTGGGCGGGGGGGGGGTTGAGGCACTAGAGCAGACCGGGTTGGAAGGGGGTGTGTGGCAGATGCTGACAGACATGGTACTAGCTCCTGGCTCAGTGGGGAAGGCACAGGCAACTCTGGCAGAGAAAAAGCAGGGCATTTTGATGTCCCAGTGGGGCTGGCCTTTCTGGGCTCCCCTGAAAATCTGGGCCCCCCCGATATAGTGGTTCCACTTGCCCCATGCCACCTGTAGCCACACCCCTGAAGGGGGAAGGACAGCACTGCCAGTGAATAAGCCCTGGTGCAGGAGATGGATGAGGCCCCTTCTCCCAGTAGCCGGAGACACAGCTGCAGCAGGGAGCATGCCTCCCCACCCCCCAAGCTTACAGGCCCTGGTGCAGCTACACCACCATTCCCTGTTATAGCTTGTATTGGCGCTGCCATAAGGAATGTTGCAGGGTGCGTTTGGAAGGGGTCTCAGAAAGAGGCTGTTTTTAATGAAAGCTTGAGTTTCTGAATAAACCATGAGACACCCTGGTCCTGAGATAGGGCTGCCACTGAGGTTTATTTTTCCAGGCCACTTATGAAAAATACATGTTGCAGGACCTGCACTGGCACCAATGCAGAACCTGCAACATGTAATTTTCATACGTGGCCTGGAAAAAATATACATCGGCGGCAACCCTATCCTGAGAGCAATCCCAGGCAGCACCGTACAGCCAGTGGGTGAAATCCAGCTGCCACTGACATCAGTGACCAAATTCCCATTGACTTCAATGGGAGCTGGATTGCACCCAGTGTCCTTTGGATGCAAGGACACAAAGGGAGCCTGGCAGGGCTCTGGCTCTGGCATACACACATAACACTGACTCTGGCATACAGGCAGCGTCTGACAGTTCCAAAATGTCCAAGTTAATCCCATGCCCCAGCAGACAGGAGTTTCTGACGGCATCACCCTTTGGCTTCAGCTACAGTTTTTCATCAACTTCGTTCTAGGCAGCCAAGAGCTGGAGTCTCACAACTGCATAACTCCAGTGCCTAAAACTGCATTGTCCCACACCCCGAAAGGAAGACACTGACACCATTATTTGGGTTAAACAAGGCCGCACCAAAACTTTATTAAAACTTAGTCGGGTAGGGAGGGGGCTATGCCCCATCAAGTCCTGCAAACCTTACTATGAACTCATTTAATAAACTAGTAATAATCTTAAGCGGTCTGATGTTCCTCAGTACCACAACAATGCTAACTATAGCTGCTGCAATGTCACACCTGTCCGGCCGCCCCCAGCCAGATCAGGAGGCCCTATGCCTACTGTGACCCTAAGAAGGAGTGAGGAGATGCTCCCCTGTGCCTTGGACCGCCCCGTCCTAAGGCCGTGGGGTTGTCTCCCTTGTCCTGGGTCTGAAGTGACACTGGCCGGACAAGCTCTAGCCTTCACTCACAGCCCACCTCTTAAGGAGATGACTTGGCAGCAGACTATCCCTAATTTTAACCTAACTACTTTGCAGGACCCCTGAGGTGCGACAATTAACTTTAACACTTCCCCTTTATCAGCTGTGCCAGAGGCGGGGCCACTCTGCGGGAAGGAAGCAAAAGAACAGTGAGCCTGCGGCGGTGCCGGAGGCATGCACCAGAGGCACGCGCCGGAGGCCACATGCCTAAGGGCCGTGTGCGGCCTTAAGCGGGCTGCCAGGGAAGCCAGGTGAGTCAAGCCAAGGCATGGACTGAGCTACTTCTTCCTTGGTCCTACCAGTTCGAACCACCGTGAGTAGGTAGATCATCTACCACCAAAATGGCACCTCCAACAAAACCCCTTAAACAACAGAGGCTGGAGAACTTTTTATCAGGACTCAGGCCCGGAAGCAGGGTTAATTTATCTGCCCCCCCATTATAACTAGAAACGCTTTTCAACCCCTTGAATCCCTTGTTGAGCCAGTATCAGGTGCTGCGGAGGTTTACCAGAGGGGTAACCTAACAACGAAAGAGCCGACTGATTCCATTGGCCCCCCAGATGCTGACAATAAGGGGGCCCTGATGCCAGAAGGCGAACGGCTTGCCATATTTCTAACGGACCACGTCCTCCTCACAGCAGAGACATTACAATTTATGTTTGTTAAAATGTCAGATATACAAGTAAGAATGGATAGGATGATCGGGCTTATGCAGGGACCTGGAACGAGAGTAGCAGGGGGAACATTACCAACTCAGCAGAGGTCACAGGCAGGATCTGCAATGGGGCCCCTGGGAGTGTGTTTGTCTGATCCAACCCCCAATTTACCAGTAGTGTTGGTGGGCCAGGCAGCAGCACCCATCCCAGCCAATGCTTATTCCGAGGCAGCGGAGTCTTTTGGGTTGTTGCCAGCATCACTCATTTTTACCATTTCCCCACACCAGGGCCAACGAGTCCCATACTGGGGTACCCCCAGGGATGTGGCAGAGCGTTTGCGACTGTTTTTTAGGAAGTAGGTTATTACCAGGAGGGATATCATAGCAGTGGCTGTCATGTTAAGTGCACCCGACAGGCAGGTACTCCTGGTGACCTTTATTTCCCCAAGGTTACCCTCTCTTATTTTTGCTTACAAAACTAGATTTGAGGAACAGGCGGTGTCTGTAAGCCGAGTTTTCCAGGCTTCCGCCATTCAGACTAAAGATGACTGCCATGAGTTGCCGGACAGGGCCCCAGATTCCAGCAGGGGCCTGTCCAAGCCTACACTCCCTGTACCTATTTTAACGCAAGGGAAGCCTAGAGCCGCAGGACCCAGGAAGGGCCCTAAACAAGGCCAATCAAGGCGCCAGGAAACATCTGAGCTTGTTGTACCTAAACCAGGCCAGGCAGCGGTAAGGCAGTGCCCAATAAGTTCTATGGGCATGCCAACGCGCTCCTCCAACATGAGAGCAGACAGGGAGATACCTACTATTGGTGTCATAGAGTTTTTCCCAGCCCACGACTCGCTGTTGCCCTCTCAGACACGCTTTTTACAGCGCCTTGAGGCTCTGAAGAGTCAGTTGGGAGAGTTAAAGACAGGTCCGCTCAAGTTAGTACCAACAGAGGATTTACCAACAGCTGCATTTAAGGCACAATTTGCCTCAGCAGCAGTGACGGGCAGGTTATCGTCTATTCATTCTTCCATGTCGCTCCCTGACCAGGGGCCAAGCGGGGGAGCCGGGGCTTTCCAGGGAGCCGATAGCTCATTTGGGACTGACGATACTCTACACTCACAGGGGTTCTCCCCCCAGGCATCCTTGTATGCCCAAGGGGTGGACCAGGATGAGGCACAGTTGGGCATGGTCTCCCAGTGTGGTTTTTGTACCTCATCCCATGTGGCCGCACGGAGTGGGCTAATGCCCCAAGGATCCCCAGTAACAGTAATTGCAGGGCTAGTGGGCTCTGGAGTTATTGCAGAGCTGCCTCCTGACCTAAAGAAAAGGTCGCGATCTGCTGACTCTAGGCCTACGGGCAGAGTCTTAAGACAAAGACTCAAACTGCCCCCGGTAGACAAGTCATGACTAAAGGGGAGGACCACACAGATATGTGTGCTGGCCACCTGGAACATTTCTGGATGGAGGGCCCACAGCTGTGACCCTGATTTCTGTCAGTTTTTGGAAGGGCAAGATATTGTATTGCTGCAGGAGACATGGGCGACGGAGCCCCCGATTGATGGGGTTTGGAGGGGTTTTCAAACATTTTGGCTTGAGGCACTGGTCTCCAGGGAGCAGGGCAGACCCAGTGGGGGTTTGGCCCTGTTTGTCTCCCCAACTCGGGTAGTCTCCATAGTACAATTTAGTTCTATTAAAGCTTATTTTTTACTCTACTATTGCAAGTGTCAAGGAGGGTTTGAACTTCTGATAGCAAACGCTTACATTCCCCCGCACTATTCCCCCTACTATGATCCCGGAATATGGGAACAGATCATGGAAATGGTGTCCATAGCTATGGAGAGATTTCCAGCGGTTCCGCTGATCTGGGGCGGGGACTTCAACGCCAGGCTGGGTAATCCTTCTACAGTGGCAGGCACGGTGGGTTTGGAGGACACTGCGGACCCTTTATATATACCTAGCCTACATTCATTAGATCAAGTGGTTGGACCCAGGAAGGGAAATATAGAACAACTGCTGTCAGAATTTGATCTTATTGTTGTTAATGGATGAGTTAGCTGTGACCAGCCAGGCAATTTCACCTTCCACGCTCCCCAGGGTTCCAGTTTTCTGGACCTATTCATGGTGACATCTTGTTTATTCCCAGTAGTTAGAAGGTTGGAGGTGGTTCCTCTCCACTTTTCTAACCATTTACCCTTAGTGTTGGCCCTTGATATTGTTCCACCTGAGGCGGATATCTGCGGAGTGGGAAGTGTTTCCACCCTGGTGGAGTCCGAGCCCCCACGGGTACGTGCCAGATGGATGGACGAGCGAGACAGAGCAATGGTAGGGTTTTTTGAGTCTCCACTAGGGAGTTACCTAGTGGGAAAAATCTTAGCACAAGGCTCCGATACTATAGGGTGGTTCGAGCTATTGCTGGCTGAAATGATCCCCTTAATTACTATGAGGGGACATGATCTGCAAGGTCCAGCCTAGAGAGCCAGGACTTCTCCTATCTGGTTCAACGGCGATTTCCGTAGACTTTGCACCTCGACCGCCGTCTAGTCAGAAATCTTAAACAACATACCTGCCATGTTACCTGTGTCAAATTGGATCTTACCCGTGCAGAGTATCAGAAATTATTAGCTTCAAAATTAAGCAGCCACCAAAAAAAAACAATGGGCACTTCTTATCTCTGCCGCTAACTCAAGGGACTCCAGGGAATTCTGGTCCATTATTCGAGCAGCCCAATCTAGGGGTAGCTGCAGTGGCACAGTTAGCCTGCACCCGCTTGTGTGGGAAAACTTTTATAAGGCACTCTTCTCAAGGGCCAAGTCAGCGCCAACAGAAGTGGATATCGGCTCTATTAAGGGCCTACCAGGGTGGGCCCCGGTAACGCCAGAGCTCATAGCTGGTCTAAAAGCGGGGAAAGCACCCGGCCCAGATTTTCTTACCCCAGAAATCTTAAAGAGCAACCCTACAAGGTGGGCTGAGATTTTGGCACCCCTGTTCACCTATATTAACGACCCAGGGCTTTTTCCGTCAGCCTGGTTGTCTAGTATAGGGGTGCCTATTTATAAAAATGAAGATCCCACCCAGCCCAGTAATTATCGGCCAATAAGTCTCCTCAGCATTGCTGCAAAATTGTATTTGAGGCTATTGCTAAACGGATTGCAGGAATGGCTGAATTCGGTGCATCTAATTGAACCGGAGCAGGCAGGCTTCCGGGGAGGGTTAGCTACCACAAACCATATGTTTGTGCTATCTGCGTTAATTACTAAATACACGGCTTCTAGTAAAAAACTCTATCTATGTTTCATCGACTTAGAGAAAGCCTTTGACATGGTTTTCAGGGAACTCCTCTGGGTAAAGTTAAGAGCCTTAGCTATGGACCCCAGACTCCTATTCTTGATAATGAAACTACATGAGAGGAATTCACTGCGGGTCCTTTACAATAGGAATGGGGCCCTGTCACAAGAGATTCAGGTACAAGTGGGGGTGCGACAGGGCTGCCTCCTAGCGCCGGTACTCTTTAACATCTACCTCAATGATGTAGTGCAGGCTCTCCAATGGACAGACTTGCACGCCCCAAGGATAGGTGGGCGTAGGATCCCCACGCTGTTATACACAGAAGACACAGTGTTGATTGCGCAAACTAGCATTGGGCTGAGATGCGCCATGCAGGCTTTCGGGGACTACTGCCAGGCAGAACTATTATCTATCAACTACTCTAAGACTAAGGTCCTGGTAGTAGGGACTAGAGGACCCCAGAAAGCCCATTGCTGGGCAATAGGCCCAAATTCCATAGAGCAGGTACAGTGCTTCAAATATCTGGGGGTTCTTTTTGCCTCCAATGGAGGATGGAGAGCCCACTTTGTCGCTGCCCAAGTCCTGGCCAAGAAAACTACCAGAGCTATAGTAAAATTCTTCTATGGGAAAGGGGGGAAATTGGTCCTACCAGCTCTACGTCTATTCAGAGCAAAGGTCATCATCCAAATGATGTATGCAATCCCCGTCTGAGGTATCGCCTTTCTATCGCTCCTGGAACCTATTCAAAACAGATTTCTGAGAGCAATTATGGGAGTGCCAAGAGGGACCTCACAGGTAATCTTAAGAGCGGAGGCACGTGTCCCTCCCCTTAGAGCTCACGCCCTCCAGGCAGTAGTCAACTTCTGGGCTAAGACGGCTTTATTTCCCCCTCCTGGGGAGTCTTTGCTAACATTAACTTTGGAGAGTGGGCTGGGGGACCCCTGGCTAAAAGGGGTGGAGAGAGAAATTTACCATTTGGGGTTCTCTCTGGAGAACTTGGCCCAGTTAGGGAGGTCAGCGACGAGAAGTTTACTCAAAAGGCGGATTTATGACCAGTCCTTGCAAACGGAAACGGAACTGATGGCTGCCCAGAAGATCTCCACAACATATGTACCCTATAGTGAGGGATGTCCCGCTCCATATTACCTTTTCACATGGGAAAATGTCAGGGAGCGAGAAGCCTTCCTTAAAATAAGGACTAATATGCTGGCCTCGGCGGTGCGGGAAGGTCGCCAAAAGAAGGTGCCTTGGGCCCTACGGATATGCCCGTTATGCCACTCGGGGAAGGTCGACACTCTAGAGCACATGATCTATCAGTGTTCCGCTCTGGTAGGCCCTAGAAGCAAATATCTGGGGAGGACATGTGCGGGTCAGGCCCTGGGTTCCAAAGGGCTCCGGTGCTTGCTTAATCTGGTGGACACTGAGCAAGCAAGAGCAGTAGCAAGGTTTGCTCTTGCAATACAAGGCATCTGCAGTCCTTTCTTCCCCAATTTGTAGAGAGAGGTGAGGCTGTGGGCGGCATCGAAGGTTGTCAAGACCCCGGCCCGGACAAGGAGGGTCCAAGTGTGTACACCATGGAACTATGATCCAGGAGAATTTGTTTTGTTCTGGTGGGCCTCCAGCCCCTCTTGGCCATGAGAAAGGTAAGATTCAGCTGAGCTAGGATTTAGGCTTTTAGTATTTCTTATGGGGTAACCCCCCACTTTTTAATTTTTTTTGTAACACTCTGGTTTGTCAACTGGCTCACCAGTCATATTATATTTATGTATCCCACACGGTAGCTGGCCGATGGGAATTTGTAAAGGGCTTTGCTCAATAAATAAACAATATTGATTGATTGATTGACTTCCCCTTTCCACCGTAAACCAATCAGAACTTATCACTGCGAGGAAGACAAAAAAACCTACCTTGCATAGTGCCAATTTGCAAGGAGGCAAAAATTCCTTCCCGGCCTTGAGCCCAAGCTCAACGACCAGTTTTACCCACAGTGCATAAAGGGTGGGTGGGAGGGATGCACTCACGTTTCTGCCTGGGCGCTGAATGACTTTTCGCACCAAAATCCAAGATGGCGGCCACGAAGTCCTGCATCTCGCGAGACTTCGCGCTGGGCAATGTGGCCGTGCGCCCCTCTCCTAGCCTTCCTAGTAATAGGCATGGGGGAGGGACAAAAACCGCCACCCCGCAAGCCGCTACCCGTGCCGGGGAGGGCCGCGTGGTGACGGGGCTTGGGCAGATGCCTACTGAGAACCTCCTCAGTTCATAAGGAGGATAACAGAAGCTGCTGCTCCACGTTGTTAAAGACTCACTTTTCCCTTGACTCCCGTGCTGGGAGGAGTACCACTTAGTCACGTGCTTGTGGCATACAGATCCCAGCACTCAAAGCAGGCCCAATTTCTTATTCTTATTAATGGGCATTACTCTCTATCCAAAACCTCAAAGATACAGGCAGGCCTTGGGCAGCAGTTTCACCCAGGAGGCTATGGAATTAAAATAACCTGACTGTAACACTGAGCTTCAAAAAAGGAAACTGCAGGAATAAGGACACTAGTTAGAAATGAAAAGGAGCAGTTATGAAGGTAAAATGCCTGAAATCTGCACGGAGACTGTTTGAAAACACAGTATCACAGGCTCAGAGAAAATGCACATCCCCAAATTACAAAGGCAGCACGAGGGCCAAAAGAATGTGAGTATGGCTAAACAACAGTGGCCATTAAAGCCAAAAAGGCATCCTTCCAAAAGTGGAAGTCATTCTTCTTCATTGCAGCGGATGGTGCACACGTGTGCACACACACACGCACACACACACGCACACACACACACACACACCAGAGGATGATACCTACACCAAAGCCATTCCTTTTTAGGTGATCAATCTGAAGCACTGTCACAAGTGCATGTGGCACTAGGAGAGGCTTGAGAGCAAAAGTGAGTAAGAAAGTCTAGATGGGATTGACCCAAGAGTTCTGGAGGAATTCAAACACAAAACCAAAGAACTACTACTGGCTTGGCAGGCTGCAAGTCATTATAAGGGTTAGCTCCCTAGTGGAGCCCATCTTGTCACTCAACCAGGGTTCCTAGATGCAACTGCTGGGAAATCAAGTAATAGTCTGATTGCATGAAGACTGCATAAGGGAAGAGTAAGCCAGAACATGGGAGGGGAAACCCAACCCAATCCACACAGCTACCACACAACAGGGAGAGAACCGCTCCAGAGTGAGAGAGCTGGAGCAGAGAAGAACCACCATGAGAAGGCGCGGTGCGGCGCTGCACGGGAGGACCATGGGCAGTGGCAGCTGCCGGGTCTGTTTAAAATGGACCCAGGCGGGGCTGGATGAGGGCGGCCATGGAGGTTCACCCCCGGAACAGCTCCGGAGGTGGCCAGTCCAACGTCTGTCAGAAGCCAAGTGATATGCAACTTATCATGGAATTCATCTTCTGTACAATAGAGGACTGGAAAGCAGCTAAAGCAATGTCATTTAAAAAAAATATAATTAAATAGCTCCAGAGGTGATTTTGGAAACCACAGGCAGGTACGTATAATGTAGTACCAGGCAAATGGGTGGAAAAGACAGTGAAAAACAGAATTATTGGACACATAGATAAGCATGATAATTTTGGGGGAAAGTCAATGCACTTTCGTAAATGATCAATACTCTTTTGTAAACCAAAGTCACACCGTGCCTGTCTATTAGAATTTTGTGTAGGTGTCAGTAAGCATAGGAATAAGGATGATCCAGTTGATATATAGTGAACATGGATTTTCAGAAAGCCTGTGACAGGGTCCCTCACCTAAGGCGCTTACAAAAATTAAGTAGTGATGGGATAAGAGGGAGGGTTCTTTAAAAGATCAGCAGCTGGTTAAAAGATAGGAAACAAAAGGTAGAAATAAGTGGTCAGCTTTCACAGTGGAGAGAGGTAAACAACAAGGGGTCTGTATTGAAAGGACAGGTGCTGTTAATGATCTGGAAATGGGAGTTGAACAGTGATGTGACAATCTTCAAATGATATAAATGGAAATTAAGAAGAACTGCAGAAAGATGTCACAGGTGGGAGATTGGATAAAACAACGCAGATTAAATTTAATGTCGATAAGTGCCAAGTAATGTACATTAGAAAAAACAATCTTAACAATACATACATACACAACGTTGGGCTCTAAATTAGCTGTTAACACTCAGGAGGAAAAGGATCTTGGAATCATTGTGAATAGTTCGTTGAAAACATCTGCTCAATTCACAGCTGCAGTAAAAAAATACAAACAGAGTCATAGGAGTTATTGTCCCCCGCCCCTGAAAGAAGACACCGACACCATTATTGTGGGCAAAATCAGGCTGCACCAATCTTTCTTAGCCCATTCTGGGGGAGGAGGGGGCTGTGCCCCTCCGGCTCCTGATAGCTGTAACTATTAACTGGTAACTCATCTATAATAAACTCAAGGCGGTCTGATGTTCCTCAGTACCGCAAGGGTGCTAACTACAGCTCCTGCAATGTCACGCCTGCCCAGCCGCCCCCAGCCGGGTCAGGAGGCCGTTGTCTACCGTGACCCAAGGAAGGAAGTGAGGGCAGCCCGTGAGGGCAGCCCGCGAGGGCCCTGGACCGCCCCTGTCCTAAGGCCTCACGACCTGCCCCCCCCTTTTCTGGGTCCTGCGTGACGCGGCCAGGCAAGCTCTAGCGTTCACATTGACCCCATCTCGTAAGGAGATGACCTGGCAGCAGACTATCCCAATCGTCTAACTTAACTAACTCTCAGGACCCCTGCCACTAGAGACTGCCAGCATTGCTTGGCTCACCTCGCCCCCACCCCCGACTCACCCAGAAGCTGACTCAACATGCTTTGTAGCGCTTTCAGGCAAAGCTCGAACCCCTCATCAGACAAGTGGATCCTGTCGGGCTGGAATAACTCAGGCCTGTGAAACTTAATCTCTGGGTGCCTGATCGTTTGTCCACCCAAATCGGTCATTTGGCCACCTCTTTGTTAACCTTCCTTCTAGCCCTATCCACTCTACTCGGGCGCATGGCATCTCTCCGTCTAATCCTTTCCAGCATCTCGGACCACACCAAT
Organism: Sphenodon punctatus; assembly: GCA_003113815.1. Taxonomy (NCBI): domain Eukaryota; kingdom Metazoa; phylum Chordata; class Lepidosauria; order Sphenodontia; family Sphenodontidae; genus Sphenodon; species Sphenodon punctatus. The sequence continues at coordinate 2,056,145 of QEPC01001126.1, forward strand.
GTTGTATTCGGGAGCAACCACTTTATCACTACCAGGTCCTTCTTTATGCTGGTGACCAGGTGCAAACCTGTTTCCACCGGTAGGTTGTTCTCCCCCAAATGAAGCACCATTACGTCCGGATGGGATTCTTTCGCCAGTGCATGGACCAACGGCAGGAACTGAGCCCATCTCATACCGCTTCATCCTTTCCACGTCACCTCCGCCAAGTGCCCCAGGCCAAGCTGGGTTCCCCAGTACAAGCATCCCGCTCACTTCCCGGCCCAGTAAACCATACTGTGGCCCACGATCATGATTTTTTTATGCCGTGCAAGCAGATCGCTTCCTAGGGAGACAAACACCAGTTACACTTGCCATGATGATGATGCCATGACAAACACCGGTTACACTTGCCATGATGATGATGCCATGACAAACACCGGTTACACTTGCCTCCCACCCTTTGCGGACTCCCCGCACTTCCTATAACTGGACCTTGTGCACGTATGAGTGGAAGGCCGCAGACCTCCAATGACCAACCTCCTTTACCTGCTGCTCTGATAACCCTGCCGCTGCCGTGCAGCTCGCCGCCCCAATTCTGAAGGAGTGGGAACCAAATAAGTGTGGTGGCAAATTCAGTTTCGTCAGTGCCTTACGGAGCACTGCTAAGAATTTGTACCTGGTGACCTTTGAGCCGCTTGCATGAACAAACATCTGGCCTGGCCCGCTCGGACACACTTCCAGATAGGCTTCCAGAGCTCTGACAGGGCACAGGTAACCTTCCGCTATTCTCGCCATCTTAACTATCTGTCCCTGTTGCCGCTGATCTGCTTTTGAACTCTTAAGTAATACTGACAAGCCCTCAACACTCACATTTACGTCATCTATACCTACCACGATTCCCCCTTGGTCTGCGGATGAGTCAGCCGTGATCTCGCTAACTCTAAATGCCCCCCAAAATGCAATCTTAAACAGGCTGTTAAAAAGTTTGGACTCAAAAATTGAAAAACAAACCTCTGACAGCTGCCCGCACACATCCGCTAAAATCGCCGGTGTGATAGGCTGCCTGGTGTCATCCCCCCGAGGGGCATCCCTTTGCCATCCTTCCAACATTTTCTTAACCAGAAAACCCCCACTAGGAGATGGAAAGCCTGCCAATCTATTATAAAAGGTGAGCGTGGCCAACTTGCCTGAAATTGTCCCCGGCACTAGCCCCTTTTCCCTTAAACTGATGGCAAACTGAATTAACTGGGCTTCCAAGATTGGGAAGTGGGTTCCCCATCCCATTTTTTCCCTATAGTTCTGAAACTCCGCTAACGCTTGTGAGTAGGCCATTCTCGTGCGGGGCGCCAATGACCCCTGCACTGCCCTGAACATTTCTACTGTCCAATGCTCCAAATCCCCTGAGGGAGTTCCTCCTGTTCCTTTCTGGCCTCTGGTGCCAGCTGTCTGAATCGCTCCATCTGTTGGTGAGAGAGTGCATCAGCTATGTCGTTGTTAAACCCGGGTACATGCCTGGCCGTGAATAATATGTTACTGCCTAGGCACTGCCGGACGAACGCTCTCACCAACCCCATCACCCTCTTGGAATGGGAAGACATTGAATTCAGCACGTGGACCACCACAAGATTGTTGCACCAAAACAGTATTGTTTTGTTTGCGAACTCCCTTTCCCACAAGTGAACTGCTAGCACTATGGGGAAAAGCTCGAGAAAGGTGAGGTCCCTCATTACCCCTTTGTTAAGCCACTGTGCGGGCCATGGTGCAGCGCACCACCATCCAGCCCAGTATAACCCAAAGTCCAATGATCCAGCTGAATCTGACTGAACCTGTAGCTCAGCCTCCAATAGCCACCTCTGCCGCCACATGCTAATTTCATTGAAACTGTGGAGGAAGTGGTGCCATGTCCTTAAGTCATCCCTCATTTCTGCCGTGATCCTAATGTGGCAATGCCCCGGCAGATTGGTCGCAACCTTCGCATAAAGTTGAGTCAAAAATGCCCGGCCTGGCGCCACCACCCTGCACATGAAATTGAGACCACCCAGGAGGGCCTGCAACTTTTTAATCGTCACCTTTGGGTGCATCATAAGGCCATCAATTTCTCCCACTAGGGCTGTCAACTTATCCAGCGGCAGGCATGATACCTGTTCGTTGGTGTCCAGTTCAATCCCCCAAAATGTCAGGATCGTCGCTGGGCCAACCGTCTTTCCCGGGGCTAGGGGGACCCCGAGCTCCATGGCCATTGCCTGGAAGCCCTCCAAGGTCCTCTCACACTCTCACAATCCTGCCCGCCCCAAAACAGGAAGTCATTGATATAACGTATAATATATCGAGACCGCATTCTTTGGTGCACCAGCCATTCCAGCAGGGAGCTGAAACGCTCAAAGGCTGAACAAGATATCGAACACCCTATGGGCATAGCCTTGTCGTAGAATTAGTAGCCTCTGAAATGGAACCCAAGTAGCCTGAAGCTCTCGGGTTGGACTGGCAGCAGCCAAATGCAGATTTAATATCGCACTTCACAAGCAGGGCTCCTTTTCCGCATTCGCGGGCCATCTCAATTGTGGTATCCAGGGATGCACAGCGGACAGAGCAGAGTTCCGGGGGAATCACGTAATTCACAGATCGCCCCTTGGGGTAGGACAGGTGGTGAATGAGGCGAAACTCCCCGGCCTGCTTCTTGGGTACTATGCCCAATGGGGAAACGTGGAGGTCAGGGAAAGGATGGGTCACAAACGGGCCCGCGATCCGGCCCTCTGTGAGCTCCTTCCGAACCTTGGTGGCAACCAAGTCCTCCTTCTCCCCGACTGACTGAAGGTTCTTCACCCAATCCTTAACCTGCTCAAATTTAGCCGGGATCACAAACCCCTCCTTGAAACCTGACACTACGTATTCAACTTCGCCCTTCATTGGGCAACCCCTCAGCGCGCGCGCCAGTGGGCTATGGCTGACCGGGGTTGGGGCCTTTTCCTCCCCCTTGGGGGCCCACTGTCCCTGATTTTCCTTGCTTCCGGCCCTGGGGGGATGAGCACACCCTACTACACTGCACCCCGGCATGACCCTCCCCCCCACAATGGGAACAAGCATGCCAAAAGAAGCACGGGGAATGGGCGCAACTCCCATACCCGGTGAAATCACAACAGGTCCCCCCTTTTTGACTAACCTGGCACCCGCCAGACCAAAAGGGATCATTCATTGGTGCTACTCCCCCCCTTGCTAAGGTGTGGCTACTGTCAGTCCTGTGTGCTCCCGCTACATTGGACATACATTCTAGCCAGAGGTCCTGGGCATATATGTCCCACCTAAGCCCTGGCGTGATCGCCACCCTCTTTCTGAAACCCTCATCGTAACAGAGCCACTCCCCCAGGTTACCAGTGTCATAAGCCATGCGCACGATGTCCTGATATTTTATTAATTCTGAGGCCTGGTCAGGTTCCACCTATACCATGACCCCCATTAGCACCGAGAAGGCAGCAGACCAATTGGCCCAATTCCTGTCCACTATAGGGTCCTTAAAGTGCTCCTTCTCCTTGTCCTTCTCAGTAGCATTGGGGTCAGGGACGGTCTCTGTGTACAATAGGGAGAATACATCCACATGCTCCCCCTTCCAAATCTTGTCACGGGTGTGCTGGGCTAGGTGTGCGCCAACTGGCACCCCCACGGCTGCCCAGGTTCTGGGCTCCGGACGGGTCGGAATTGCCTGCGTGACCCTGGAGTGGCACGCCGGGCACTATTCTGCCCCACCTTGGCCAAGATCCCCCCTCACTTCTGGACCAATTCGGGGAGACCCTAGATCACCTCCTGATTCTTATCCTGGCCATGGAACCCAGGATCCCACCCATCCCAACCGCCTCGGAGCTGCAGTACTCGGCTGATTGGGTTGCTCCTTTCCCCTGTCCTCCCCCTTTCACCCACATTCGCAAGGGGTGCATTGCTGGCACCTACCTGTGGCTTCACAACTGGTGCTTGCACCAACATCCACTGGTGAGCCCGTGGTCGCTAGCCCAGGGTCCTCCCCTCGACTATGATCCTTCAGATCTGCTGTTGCCAGCTCGTCTCTCCTGTCCTGGGTGCATGCCTCCCGCCATGTCATAGTGGCATGACATCCTTACATGAGCTCTGCCACTTTTCCCTCGAGAGCCGCAAACTGACCCATGAATTTGTGCAGGGTCTTGAGCACCGCTGCCAGTTGGTCTCCCCGTGCTCACTGGCTCGGCGGTTCGCCCTCCTCATCCCTGGTGGGCGACAAATGGCACCTTCCCCCCCACCTGGGCTCCCCCCGCCCAAGGGAGGTCCTGCTGGGGGTTGCCCGGCTTGCTCCAGATGACCGTGGCATGCACTCCCTGTGCTTTAACTCCCTCGGGTGGGGGGCTGCCGTCTAGGCAATACTCCCCCCGGGGGGGCTGACTCCTCTCTATACTGGGCTGGTGCCTGTACCTCTCGGGTGCTTGCCCTAATTCCAGATCTGGGTGCCCCCCCCTGCTCTGTGCCAGTGTCCACCGGGCTCCCACTCGCCATCCCCCTACCTGCGGGTTCCCTTTGGTTCTGCCCGTCCTGCAGCCCTGTGAGATTCTGGCCCTGCTCTGGCACTGGGGCACCTTCCCTAGGGGGAAAGTCCCCACTTGGGGTCCCCCTTTCCATCCCCATTTCCACAGGGCCCTGGCCCTGGTTCCCAGCAGCCAGGTTGTTCAAGAACCCTTTGCACTCACCCATTCACGCCTGGAGGGACTCCAGGACCTCCTCTACTCTTTTTGCTAAGGCCTTCTTAGCTGGGCCCTTCCCTTTTCTGCCCCCGTTTCCCTTCACCATTTCCCCAAAGGAGCGCCCTTGGCCCCCCAAGCCACCAAACAAATGGGGAGAGAGAACCGGTGGGTTAGCTGCCACTCTCTATGCCCCTTTGTCCCCTTTTTTTACGGGCCCCTTACCCTCTCCTTTTTCTTCACAGAGGGTGTTCCCTGGACACCACGCAGACCCTCACACATGCACACACACACACACACACACACACACCACCACCACGCAGACTTGCTGCAATGGGGAGGAAGTAAGGGAGGCTAGGCCGGTGTGTAGTCCTGTTCACCTTGGCACGAGTGCTCCCCCTGGGCACATCCAAGCCCAGGACCGTACCCCCTAACCCTACTGTGGACTGTCCCCAGGTATGTGTCCCTGGCCTGTAAGAGTGGTGAGGGGAGGGGGGTGGAATGAATGCTTGTCTCCCTCTGGCTCTCCCCCCCTCTTTTGCCCCCCTTGCTCCACCAGGTCCCTTTAATATTGGCACTGCTGTGCTGAGGAGCTGCTCACCCATGTCCCCCCCGCTTTTGCCGCTGCCGCTTTCCCGTGCGCCCCGAACATCAGCGAGCCTTGAGCACGCTGCTCTCTCGATGGCGTCCAGGCATGCAATGGCGGGATCCACGCCTGGACCAAGGTGGCAGCCGCGAGCTCCCATTCACGTGAGAGCTCGCTTTGCACCACTTCCCCTTGTACCATGCGCCCCCCGCCACCCTCATGTGCCTTCTTTCAGTGAGGGTAGGGGGGAGTGACAACAGCCGTCACCCGCGAGCCGCTCCCCGTGCCGAGGAGAGCTGCGGGGGCGACGATCCTTAGAAAAGGGGTAGAAAACTATGTGGAAAATATCCTAATGCCACTCTCTAAAGCCACAATGTACCCACCCCTCAAATGGGTGGTTCTGCTCACCACATTTCAAAAAGGAACTGGAAAAGAGACGGGGAGGGGGAGGTCGGGGTATGGAATAGCTTCAATAGGAAGAACGGCTTATAGGCTAGAGCCATGATCCACAAACCATTTACTCCAGAAAAGTCCCATTCAAAGCCTGCCGGTGGTTTGTGGATCGCAGACGAGGACTTTCAGCTTAGAAAAGAGGAGTCTGTTTGGGTATATGAGAGAGAGAGGGGGGTTTATGAATGGTGTGAAGAAAGCTCCGAGTCATAATACACATAGGGACACCTATGGAAATTAATAGGCAACAGGTTTAAAACAAAGGAAATGAAGTCCTTTTTTTTTTTTTTTCTTTTTTTTTTGCACGAAACATGACAAACTCTGAAATGATTCTTTGCAGTAGATTCCACTTCCATTGGAATTTGCTGCTGTAATGCTAAACTGGGGTTATTTTAGGATGATTCTACAGTCTGCTCCAGGGGGCTCGCATGTTTGTCTGGGGGAAATTTTCCTGGAAGTACTTTCTGACTCATGGTAAAGTTCCTTGGAATGAATCAGGGGCAGATACCTTGGGATAAATGTGTTCACACAAAGTGTTTGCTGCAGGGCAAGTGCAGGTGGAGCTAGCACAGGACCTGCAGAACTTGTGTGAATGCTTGCACTTTACTGAAGTTCTCCCAGGGCAACATTATCTTGTATGATGTTGCCCTGCATGTTCTGAACCCAGAGCAAAGTGCCTGGCTTAAAGAACCCTGGAGCAGTTTGCCTCTAGTGAGAACAAGCCCTGTGTCTCAAGCATGAAAAGTCCCCTTTGCCGCCGCAGTGGCGGCGATGGGGTAGTTGTCCGGCCCCCTCCAGGAGAAGGGAGCAGATCAGAGGCATTTCTGAGGCCCCGGCGGAGCACTTCAGCGTGCTTCCGGCCGGGGAGATTGTTGCCTAGCAACGGGGCGAGCATGCGCGCTGGGCCGCCGCGCTCAGGAGTTGAATGGGTTCCTGTCCTCTTTAGGAAGGGCGGAGTCTTTCTGAATGCGTGGAGCGGCAGATCGAGCAGGGTCAGAGCAGAACCAGCCCCCACCCACCTCACCTCTAGCACTGTGGTAATTACCGGTTGCCCTTAGGGAGCCGAAGGGGAATTTTGGCGATTAGCCTAATTTCTGGGTCGCTTGTTTCGCCCCTTCAACAGTGCAGAATAGGCTAAATAGGCTTGATTGGCAATTGACAATTGGCTACACACTAATGCTAATAAATATTGATTTAAAGATATTCAGACAGGGTAATGGGCATAATATGTACAGTAAGATGTACGAATTTGATGAATCGAA
>QEPC01001126.1:2066320-2117848 GCA_003113815.1 Sphenodon punctatus
GGAGGGGGAGGGAATTAATTTATTTCATTGGTTTCAATGGGGACACAGCGCCCCATTGAAAGCAATTAAATAAATCCGGTACCGGCATACCGGATTTAATCCGGGAATCTGGTTTTCGCAGAACCGGTAACCGGTAAATCCGGTAGCCGGTAATGGGCCCGGGGTCCCACCACTACTAAATAGTACTACCAAAGCTAATCAACTAACTGATTCAGCCCAAGCAGAAATTACTGAACTAAAAGAATCGGCAAATATTGTATCTCTAGCAAAGATAATGCAGATATTAAGGTGTGTGGCCAAATATACCAACTCCATTCACAAATACAAAATTGCACTTCCATGTCAGCTTTAGTCTAACTCCAAACACACAGGATATTCCTCCGTCATTTAAGTCAATGGGAGTTTTGCCATTGATTTCAATGAGTTAAGGAGTGTGCCCACAATGTGAGAGGCTCTGCCCCTATGGAACACCATAACATCACAGCACTCTGTGCAGGGAAACACATCAGAAAAGCAGGGAACACCTTAGCTCTGCCGTTTTTCTGATGTAGTCCCACCTTTTCTGGAGAGCTGTGATGTCACGGCACTCCAAGGGGGCATAGCCACATTGGAAGGGATGGGGCTAAGGCATTGTCCTGCCTCTTAAGTGATGTGGTTAGGGATGGGCGAACAGAATGGAGTTCGGAAATTTGGTTCGGTTCGGCTCGGTTTGAAATTTGAGTTTGGTTTGGAAGTTCAGTTCAGTCAATCGAACAGACCGAGTTCGGTCTGAACTCTGAACTTCCGAACCGATTTCGCCCATCCCTAGATGTGGTCCCATCCCACCACAGAGTGCTGTGATGTGTCATATCATTCTTTTGGAGGCCAGTACTCCTGGAGACATCAGGTCTAGGCCTAGAAGAGCCTGGCTGCATTGGGTTTGGGCCCAATGCTCTCTAGTCTGATCAGGACTCAAGGAGAGGCAGAAGAAGCATCAACCTCCCCCAAAGAATACACATGCCTCCCACACTCTGGGATAACTCTGTCCCCCACAGACAAATTGTCCTAGGAGTGGGAGAATGGTGCGTGAATGTTTCCCACTGAGCTAACTGGGCAAGGTCTGAGTCCACCCACCAGAGGATAGGATTGGTTAAACCCAGGCACTGGTCCTTTGTCCCAAGAGAAGCAGAGGACTTTATCATACATCCACACAGGGAGCCAGCCCCCCCTGCTGGTGGCAGCAGTAAAGTCATGAGCTGATATGAGCCTCCTAACACACTCAATCCTAGCCATGGGTAGAATGTGCCTCCTGGTCCCCTGCTGAGTCTCTGCCCTGGCTAATAGCAACAAGCTGGGAGCAGGGCAAGATCCAAACTGTCTCGGTCCAGACCCCAATACACACAGGGCTCCCCTGCCAGCCCCCTGCTCATCCAGATTCACTGTTCCCGCCCCAGTGTGGGCAGCACTCTGCTATACAAAGAGTCAGGCTTATTTTTATCCTATGTATTCCTGTGTGATTCATTCTTTTGTTTCTCTTGCCAGTATTTAACCATTAACCACAGAAAGGCTTTTGGGGGGGAGGCGAGAAGGGGAGCAGCAGCCCCAGCAAGAAGGAGATTAGGGGAGGGAATGCTGCCAATTTCCTAGTCCCCCCCCCGCAAACCCCCCACCTCCCCACTCAACATAGCTCTCTCCCACCCAAATTACTCTGACTCACAGACATCTCTTTGCTTCTCCTGAGTTTTCTTGCCCCACAGATGTCTCTTCCTGCCCCAGAAAAGCCTCTTTTACTGGAAAGAAATGACCTCCTGCCTCACCCAAACTCCACAACAACAGAGAAACCTCCTCTGCCCCAGAGAAATCTCCTGCCCCACCTAATTTCTCCTGCCACAGAGAAATTTCCCCCTGGTCCTCGTAAAACTCTGCCTTTCCCAAGATACGCGGCTGCCCCTCTAAACCCTCATACCCACAAAAAGTTCCCACTACTTCCAAATGTTGCTGCCCCACAGAAATCTCCCCCTGCCTCCAAATTCTCTTGCAAGACAACATTTTCCTCTCGCCCCAGAAACATTTCCTCTCCCATAGGTATCCCCCCTTCCTCACCCAAATCCCCACCGCAGTGAAACCTCCTGCTACCCCACAGTAATGTCCCCCTGCCTGCCCCAATTGTTGTTAGCAGAGCTGGGACTCTCCCTGCTGTCTCTGGGATGAGCATGTGGAGTGTGCCTGGAAGGGTGGGTCTGGCAGCTTGTTTACAGCTTCTCTGCCTTCCTGGCTCGGGTTGATTCTGTGCTGCCACCACCGAGTCCATCCTGCATCATGCAATCCAAAACCCCCACAACATTTATAATCGCCATAATCCGTTGAAACAAAGTATTAATCCTGGTGAGATCAGTAAAGCAGAGTGGGGGTTACTGCATCAGTGTTACTGCTAAACAATGCTCTAATCTCAGAACAAACTGCTCTAATCCTTGCGTGAGGCCCCCGCCGCCTGCCACACGGCAGATCAGTAAGCGATCACCGCCATTGATCGCCGGCCCGTTTGGGAGGGAGGGACAGAGGTTTCTCTAGGGCCCTCTGCTAGGTCTAGGTACACACCAACCATTCCTGTGGATAAAGGGGCGCTGAGGAAATGAGAACCGCGCGCTCCCTTAGGACGCGTCTCCCCTGAAGTTGTAGCTCTGTTCTTACAATCGTTTCTGTGTACAGACCTGGAGCTTTTCCTTCACGGTTCCTGGCACAAGCACCGAGGGTCTGTCTTAGAACTGAAACAGGCAGCAGAATAAATACTTCCAGTCCCCACCCCCACCCCATTGAGCTGAACGACATTTGTCAGGGGTGTTAAAGCAACTGGATTTTTGCAATTCCGACTTTTGTTCATTTTTATCTTTGCTCATGTTTTTGTTCATTTTCACTTCTGCTTTTGACATTTCACACTTTCATCACTTCAAGTTTTTCATGGCATTTCTATGCAACTGCTGTACATCATCATCAACTTTAATGTTATAGGCATACGCCATCACATATGAACAAAAACTCCTAGACATGGCTTCCTCCCCAAGCCCCCAAGTAGGAAACCCAATCAGAAAGCAAACCCTTAGGGGTAAAGCTTCCAGAATCAGAAACAATCAGGAGCCAAAAAGTCGAACAAGCTGAACGAACAGACTGAACGAAGAGCAGTTGGATACCGTTCGGGGCCCATTTCATTCCTTTCCATTTGGATCATTCAGATTCAGTGGGTTTGCCCATTTCAGAAAGTATTTGTCTCGCCCCTAATCCTTTCACAAAATGGAGACCGCGGTTCCTCTGAGCAGTCCCTGAGATCGCTATTGCAACAGGAAAACAGGACTGCTCTTGCCACGCGGCAGGACTCCAGGGGGGCTGGGGGGGTGTCACTCCAGAGCGTGTAGGCTATAAACTCAAACTATAAACTCGCGCATGGTTTCAAAAATACCACGAGGCGGGATTACACGAGACGCCGCATGGGATCGCGTGCATGGGAGGGGGGACGCACATTCTTTTCCTGCCATGAATTGACCGGGGCGGCGATCGAGGTAGGTAATTCGTGACAGGAAAAGAATGTACGTCCCCCTTCCATGTGCGTGATCCCTGGCGCCGTCTAGTGTAATCCTGCCTCGCGGTATTTTTGAAACCATGCGCGAGCGGGTTGCGTGCACTCGTCTAAAAATGGCCTAAGATGCAGCAGGTGTAATGCATGGTTAATCCAAGAAGTTTAACTCAGAAACCAAGGTTTAACAATCATGCTAATTCCCTCACACACATTTGTCTTGGCGTTATCAGATATTTATTTTTTATATTATCATTATTGTTATTGTTATTGTTATTGTTGTTGTTATTGTTATTGTTATTGTTATTGTTGTTGTTATTTAGCACCAGCAGTGTACTTGGCACTGTGCAATCAGTAGTTATAGACAAGTCCTTACCCCAAAGGGCTTACAATCTAAGAGAGACAAGGAAGGAGGAGATGAGGGAGAGGTGAACATCAGGAGAGACAAGGCTACATTCATGAGGGTGAGAAGTGGGTTTTACGATCTCTTAGATTGTAAGCCCACTGGGGCAGGGACCATGTCTTTTTCTTACAATTGTAAAGTGCCAGGTACTTTGCTGGTGCTCTATAAATGCTTAATACGAATACAATAATAATAAAATGCAGGTGCAGGTGCTTAACTTACTTACAGGGAAGCGATTCTGAGGGAGGGATGAGGGTGGAATTTAACTCATGACCAGCCTTTTGACTCATGACCAGGGAAAGCCTGATGGAAGAGGTAGGTAGTCAGGAGGGATTTGAAAGCTGGAGGGAGTAGAATAAATGTGACCAGGGAGGGAATTCCAGGCCTGGGGGGCAGCAAGGGAGAAGGGGCAAAGACATTTAGAGGGGCAGTGGAGCCACAAGCAGGTGAGGGTGGGGGCAGAGGAGGAGCAGCTACAGAAATAGGGAGTCACTTGTAAAGTCGGGGAGGGAATGTGGGTACAGTCAAAACAAATTCAGGATTACAATCTCCCATAAGACATTGAAGAAGCAGGAAAAGAGGCTTGTGTGAATGTGTCCTGTCAGTGCAGGTCATGAAGACGTATCGCAGCGGTAAGACAGAATACCCCCTGCAGACATTAGCAGAGGGCAAAGGGACTCCCATGAAGGGCGGGGGGAGGGAGGGACGTAGGATTGTGGGGTAATGTGGTACTGTGTGTTCTCGCCTGGGCAGGGCGGCCCAGGGGGCCACGGACTGGCGGTGTCAGAGTCAGCCAGCTGCCTAGCACCCTCCCTGGCTCTCACCTGCCCAGTGGAGAGCGATTCTTGGCAGAGGACTGCCCTCTCTTTGTGCAGCGGGCACCTGGCCATAGGATCAATAGGTCTCAGCAATATTTAATGTTTGAAGAGCCCCCGTTTAATTTCCAAATGGAGATCAGTCATCTCCATTTATCTACACCGGCGGTGAGCGCTTCCGGGTTCCACTGCTTTCAATTCACAGAGACAAGCAACTCATCAAGGAGCTGCTTCTCTCCCGCTCTGCTGAGCGCTGGCACAATTAAGGCTCAGAGCTCAGGCCTCGAGGGAACAAAGGGGCAGGGGCGGGAGGGGAGCCATTGGAAGGGACTGAAGAATGGGGAGGGCAGGGAGGAGAAGGGGCCTAGCTGGGAGGAGACAGGAGAGCCAGTGGAGTGGGGGTGGGGGAGGCAAGGCAGGAGGACCACTGGGTTAAGTCGGGGCTGCTCGCTTCTAATCAAACTGTGAGGCTGGGCAGGAGCTGCTCAGAGATGAGGATGTTCTTAAAGATCCAGTGCAAGGAGAGGCAGGGAGCCTGCAGCCACTCGCCCCTGGCAGCATGCCTGGAAGGCCATTTCAGCATACAGGGAAACAGCAAGGGCGCTCCGAGCAGTAATTTGACTCCATCTCACCAGGAGCTGGGAGGAAGAGATCCCACTGGGCCTTACAGACCGGTACAGCCTCCCTGCTTGGCCATTAATCTCTTCTTGATTCCAGCCGCAGTTGCCATGTCTCTCCCACAAGCCCTTTAGTGCAACAGCACAGGGGAGGGCCTGTTCGTACAAAATGCCCAACGGATGAGGGCAGGTCATCTGACTGCCTCCACTGGTGGGTTCAAATACTCCATAGTAACTGCTACCAGGTGAGACAGTTATCTGGGGGTAAAGTGGTACCATTCATTCACTCCATTGCATTGATTACATTTTTACCCTGCCCCCTCCCTCGCCTGACAGCAGCAACTCGGGGTGGCTTACGTACAATGTTATCAAACACAATATCAAAAATATTATAAAACATTAAGATAACAATAAAAACCTCATCTGCTCAGTCATAACCAAAAATCCAAGCTGCACATAAAACAAACAAACACACCCACCCTCTCCCCATCCCCACCCCCACCCCAAATGCCTGATGGAAGAGCCAGGTCTTGCATTGCCAGCCAAATGCCAGGAGATCTGAACGGAGATGGATCTCCACCGGGAGGGCATTCCACAGCGACAGTGCAGCCGCTGACAACACCCCCTCATCTGTCTGGACCCGCCGATAGCATGGGAACTCCAGGAGTGCGCCCCCAGATCCACCCAGGGGGCGAGGTGATCCCTCGGGGAAGTGGGGCCCAGGTCATGTAGGGCTTTAAAGGTCGATACCAGCACCTTGAATCGGGCCCGGAAGACAATCAGCAGCCAGTGCTGCCGCAAGGGGTATTATATCACTGCTGATAATTAACCTGGGGGGTGGGGGCAGCTTGTGCGACTGCTGTCACATGTAGTGCCATATCCAGGGAAGTTGGATCCCCATGTAAAATAGTTGTTGGACCTCCCTCCTGACATAAGACTGTTTAGTGGACTATAGTGAAGAGCTGTGGGCAAGTTGCTGAAGGAGCAAACCCACAGTGTAGCCGCTCTTCACCACTTCCTCACTTGGGACGAGCCCTGAAAGGGTTAATAGGGAGCCCAGGGAGTGGAGGGTCAGGTGACTGGATGTGGGCTGGTCACATGGCTCTGGCTGGGGCTTTATAAGGAGAGTTAGCCCAGCCACCGTTATCAGTGTGGATGCAGCTGGGTAAGAAGCTCATATGTTGACTTGAAGTCACCCTGCTGGGGTAGTAGAATGGGAACCCTTTCCCTGCCTGAGGCGGTGCAGGGGGATCAAGAAGGCCCTAGTCAAAAGAAAGGCCATAGGCCAGAAGGACCGTAGTAGAAGGGGTTGTTAGAGAGGGGAACAAGCTGCCTGCAAAGCCCCTAGCCGATGGTGGGCAACTCCCTTGTGCCAGAGCGAGAGTCTAGGCCAAGGGACGGACAGTTGGTAGCATGTCTGAAGCTAGGGGTCAGCCAATACCAGCAGCTGGTAGTCCAGCCAAGGAGGCTAGGGTAGTGTAGCAGCAGGATGCCTAGGCAAGGGGACCAAGGCAATAGCGTGGGGGAAGTCTGGTGGCCTAGCAAAGGAAGAACTGTGGTGTAATTCCAGTGGGGCAAGGAGGCCCTTCAGCCAAAATGAGAGTACACCTGTAACCCCAGGGGACTGCCCAGGAGAGTGGCACCTTGGGTCAGTACCAGGCCAAAAGGAGAGTATTATGTATTATTTATTTATTTTAAATTCTTATACCCCGCCCTGCGCCCTCTCTGATCACAGGTGACTCGGGGCGACTTACAACGAATAAAAACAAAATAGCAATAATAATTCAATTAAAATATAACATAATATAAAATCCAACCGTCATCCCATCTCTCCCTCACCCGTCCCCTCCACCAAATGCCTGGCGGGACAGCCAGGTTTTACAAGCCCGATGAAAAGTCAGGCCGGAAGTGTGGGCTGGTGGCCTAGACAAAAGGACAGGGTGGCCGAGAGGCTAAAATGGGAGTAGGCATCAAAGCCTGACGTTGGTTGCGACAAGCAGCCTCCCCAACCCTCTCCAGGAGGGGAGGCCTAATGGGCCAGAGGGCTGTGCCCAGGAATAGAGGAGTAGAGTCAGGAGGATGCCTTGACTCCAGAAGAACAGGGAGAATGTGTGGTAGCCGATCCATCCCTCCAGAAGGGGGACCACGACAAAATGGTGGAAACCATCATTAAGGGCAGAATTACAGGGCATGTTGACAAACATGACTTAATGGGGAAGAGTCAACACGGATTTAGTAAAGGTAAGTCATGTCTAACTAACCTGTTGGAATTCTTTGAGGGTGTAAATAAGCACATGGACAAGGGAGACCCGGTAGATACAGTGTACCTGGATTTCCAGAAAGCATTTGATAAAGTCCCACATAAAAGACTGTTGAGAAAATTAAAAAGTCATGGGATAGGAGGTAGTGTCTTACTATGGATCAGAAACTGGTTAAAAGATAGAAAGCAAAGGGTAGGACTAAATGGTCAGTTTTCACAATGGGGAGATGTAAAAAGTGGTGTGCCCCAGGGATCTGTATTGGGACCGGTGCTGTTTAATGTATTCATTCAATGATTTGGAAAAGGGTGGTTCAGAGAGAGGTGATCAAATTTGCAGACAATATCAAGTTATTCAAGGTAGTTAAAACATGAGCAGACTGTGAGGAACTGCAACAGGATCTTACGGCCCTGGATGCCTGGGCATCTATATGGCAAATGAGATTTAATGTGGACAAGTGCAAAGTGATGCATGTAGGGAAACGTAATCCAAACTATGCGTACATAATGCTTGGGACTAAGCTAGGAGTTACCACTCAGAAAAAGGATCTGGGGGTGGTTGTGGACAATACAATGAAATCCACAGCGCAGTGCGCAGCAGCGGTCAAAAAAGCAAACAGAATGTTAGCAATTATTCGGAAGAGGATAGAGAATAAAAGTGAGGAGGTCATAATGCCTCTATACAAATCAATGGTGTGACCGCACCTCAAATATTTAATGCAGTTCTGGTGGCCCATCTTAAAAAAGACATAGCTGAACTAGAAAAGGTACAGAGAAGGGCAACAAAAATGATCAAGGGCATGGAAGGGCTCCCGTATGAGGAGAGGCTTGGTAGGTTGGGGCTCTTCAGTTTGGAGAAGAGATGACTGAGAGGAGATATGATAGAGGTCTATAAAATCATCAGTGGTGTGAAACTAATAAACAAGGAGCAGTTATTTACCGTGTCAGCTAGTACTAGAATTAGGGGACACTCCATGAAACTCATGGGTGGCAAGTTTAAAACAAATAAAAGAAAATATTTTTTTACTCAGCATGTAATTGGGTTGTGGAATCTACTGCCAGAGGCTGTGGTAAGGGCCAGTACTATAGCTGAGCTTAAAAGAGGTTTGGACAAGTTCCTAGAAGATAGGTCCATTGTTGACGCACCCCCCCAGAAATGAGACAGGACACCATTATATGGATTTAACATGGTTGATCAAAATTCTTCAAATTGAATAGGTGAGGAGGTGACATCGCCTATTGTGATTCAGGGTCCAGTATCAACCATAACACATTGAAACTTAACCATCAGGGGAGGTCTCGATATACCCTCGATAACCTCCCCGCAAACAAAACATCTCCCCATCGTGCAGCGCTTAGCGTGTGGCCAACGGGAACGTAGTCCTTTCAGACTTGAGTAAGGACTAGGGTGCCTAACGGTGGGGGGGGTCATACAATGCCCTACCACCGTTCCAGGTCACCCCTTCCCAGGGAAAACAATGTCACGCATGCCATACCCTGCAATCACGTTAAGCGTGTTTTTTTCCCATCTCTTAAGGAGATGACTCCTATTTCACTTACCCTAACAGAACCGATACTGGATCCCCACCACTCAGGAACCGCCGATACTTTCGGATGGGTCTGCCCCCCACACCTATCCAAGACAACTCAGTAACTTAGCCCGCAAAACTTGTAGGTACATCTCATTACCAGCTGGGGACAGATGAACATCTCACCTAAATAATTCTAAGTCCCTATGGGTAATCCCGTTGTGCCTAATTGTCTCTCCCCTGATCCCACCTAATCACTTCCTAACTTCCCTATTGATTGTCTTCCTTGTTTTATCAATCTTTTTAGCCAGTATCCCTTCACCCAACTAACCCTTTCCACTAACTCCATCCAAATCAGTCTTACCCCTGGTAATACTTGCTTTACCTCCCATAAATCACTTTTTATATTCTTAACTAATTGCACCACTTTTAACCTTGGCAAATCGTTTTCCGCGAGGTATGTCACCAAAATGTCAGGTTTGCTGGCCCATGCCTGCCAAGTGAGCTCCAGGAGCAATTGATGCCACTTCATCCCAGTCCTTCCCTTCCAGCAAATCTCCACCATGGCTGAAAGCCCCAGCTGGGATCCCCATCTAGTATTCTTTGCCACTTTGGCGGTCCACCAGACCAATCTATGGCCACAGATCCAAATCTTCACTCTCCTCCGTCCAGCTTGATCTGCCGATGGAACATGATAAAGTAATTAACATGTGTTGGACGTCGGGTCCATTCACACGTACGCGCGGTAAGCGCATGACCGCCAACGGCCAATGGCTTGGATGTCCCTACCAGGCATTCCCATCTGGGCTGCAAACGTAGCTGCCCCTATCCTAAAAGAATGGGATCCATATTCCATATATGAGAGCTGGAGCCTAGATAATGCAGAACATAACACTGACATGAACTGGCGCCTAGTGGCCGGTACCCCATTCCTATGGCAAAATAATATTCCCACAGTAGGTGGTCGCATTTTCAAGTATTCTTGTACCGCTAAGATTGGGCATAAACTATCATCACCCACCATAGCCAACTTAACTGTATGCCCCCTTCCCCGCTGATCTGTTTTTTATTTTCTTAGGTGCAGGATAAGTTCCTGCATTCCTATTTTGACATCTTCAAATGCTAATGCCCTACCTGACGTATCCCTAGCTGACTCAACTACTAACTCACTAACTCTAAAAGCCCCCCAAAATGCTAGCTTGAACAGTGCTGTGAACATACATTCTTCAAACCCATTGTAACAAACCTGGTGCAACACACCAACAATTCTAACTAAAAGGGGTGTGTGTGTGTGTGTGATGGGTAACCTGCCATCAGAATTAGCTGGCTGCTCCCGTTTCCAAGACTCTAGTAGCCTGCAGGCTAAGAAACCTTTGTCCGGTGCCTGGTGACCAGCAAGTTGGCTCATAAAGCCCAATGCAGACAATTTTCTGGCAATGGTCCTTGCTGCCAACCCTTCCCTTCTCAAGGCCATAGCGAACTGTAACACCTGAGCCTCATGGATCAGGAAACCCATGGTCTATTCCCATTGTGCACGGAAATGCTGAAATGCTTGAAATGCGCTGGCATAGGCAGCTCAGGTCCGCGCAGCCAAGGAGCCCTGTAGAGCAGAGCTCTACAATCCAAGGTTCCACATGGCCGCAGGCATAGGCTCCGGGTTCTGGTTGACCTGGGGTGCCAGTAAACAGAAACGCTCCATATGGAATCAAGAAAGAGCTTCCGCAATCTCATTCTTGAGTCCTGGAACGTGCTTGGCATGAAATAAGATGTTATATTGGTGGCAAGTCATGACCCAAGCCCAGACAAGCCCCATGACCCGTTGGGAACGTAATGAGAGTGTGTTAATTATATGTACCACTGCCAGGTTATCGCACCAGAACAGGACCACTCTGTCAGCCAATTGATCATGCCATAACTGCACCACCACAACAATGGGGAATAACTCAAGGAACGTGAGGTCCCTTGTGATCCCTGCGACAATCCATTTGTGAGGCCACCTGGCTGCACACCACTTACGCCTAAAATATACCCTGAACCCATGAGAGCCCGCCGCATCCTAATGAACCTGCAGCTTGGCTTTGAGCAAGAGCTGCTCCCTCCACACACTAATCCCATTAAATTCTTCGACAAATTTGAGCCATACCCCCAGGTCATTCCTCATGTCCTTGGTCACCCTTATGTGGTAATGAGGCAACGGTTCACCAGCGATCTTACTGTACAGTCGGGTCATGAATGCCCTACCCGGAGCTATGACCCTGCAAGCAAAGTTCAAACCATGATCTTACCACTCTTTTAGCTTGAGGTTCAATGCCTCAACCTTATCTATAGGTAAACAGGACACCCCCACAACAGTATTCAACTCTATGCCTAGGTATGTGAGAACTGTGCTGGGTCCTTTGGTCTTTTCTTCTGCCAGTGAGATGCCTAAATGCCCCACCTTCTACTGAAAGGTGTCAACTAATTGAGCGCATTCATTCGTGCCAGTTCGCCCCACAAAGAGGACGTCATCAAGATATTTTGTGATGCCTCCCCCGGCCGCTCGCCACACCACCCATTCTATAAGGGAACTAAAGCGCTCGAAGGCAGAGCATAAAATAGAGCATCCCATTGGCATGGCCCTGTCATAGTAAAATCCATCCTGAAAATGAAAGCCCAAAAGTGAGAAACTATCCGGGTGTACTGGAAAAAGGCGGAATGCTGACTTCACATCGCATTTTGCCAGCAATGCCCCGCTTCCAAATTCCCTTACCAAGGCCACCACTGCATCAAAAGATGCATAGTGGACAGATGTCAGGTCCCTGGGAATGCTATCATTAACAGAGTGGCCCCGCGGGAAGGACAGATGATGAATTTATTATTAATTATTATTATTATTATTATTATTATTAACAAACATTTATATAGCGCCAGCAGTGTACCTGGCACTTTACAAAGTAATAAAATAGACACGGTCCCTGCCCCTAGGGCTTACAATCTGAGAGACAGGAGCTGGGGGAGAGACTTAGGAAGGGGAACAGAGGGAGAGACAAGGGGTCTAACATTCATGAAGATGCGAGGTCTCAAGTGCACGTACTTGGCTTGGTTACGATGAGAATGACAGCAGGCAGGTCCATGTGGCAAGGATAAGGGTAAACCGATCATAGGTATAGGAATAGTGGCTCAGCAGGATAAAGAGTCAGACAGAGCAGAGCGAAAGAGGTGAGTTTTAAAGAGAGATTTGAAGGTATGAAGGGAGGGGGCAAGGCGGATGTGGACAGGGAGGGAGTTCCAGGCATGGGGGGCAGCAAGTGAGAAGGGACGAAGGCGCTTAGGGGAGCAGGGAAGGCGTGGAAGGGTGAGAGAAGGGACGGAGGAGGAGCGAAGTGCACGGGCTGGAGTATGGAGGGTGATAAGTGCAGAGAGGTAGGGGGGAGCAAGGTTGTGAAGAGCTTTATAGGTGAAGACTAGGAGCTTCTGCAGGATTAGTTCAGGAAGGGAAAGCCAGTGAAGCGAAGAGAGGAGGGGCTGCACATGGTCTAAGCGACTGGCGAGGTAGATGAGCCTGGCAGCAGAGTTTTGGACAGAGATGAGGGGAGAAAGGTGAGACCGGGGAAGGCCAGTGAGGAAGGAGGTTACAGTAATCAAGGCGAGAGATGACCAGAGCATGAACAAGAGTTTTGGCAGACGAGACAGAGAGAAAACGGCGAATCTTATGAATCAATTGAAATGGCCCGGGGGCCTTTTTGGGAACCACTCCCAATGGAGAAAAAACCATGTCGGTCAGCGGTGGGGCAGCAAATGGTCCGGCTACTCTACCTTCCGCTACTTCCTTGCGGATCTTCTGTGCTACCACTTCTTCCATACCCATGACTGACCTCGGGTTGTGAGCAATTCTACCCCTTTGCACCTTCCCAGCTGGTATACGAAACCCGTCCTTAAAACCCATTACCACATATTGGACCTCTTGCCTGTTGGGATGCGCGCACAGGGCCGTTGCCAACCTATCCACCTTAACTGGTGTTCGGGCTTTTTCCAACCGCCCCTGAGCCTCTACTCCCTTGATTTCCTTTTCCACCTCCACTGGGCCCGCCCTTGGTCTTAAAGCCGGGCTTGGGTCTGGGGCAAGCGGATGTAGCGTGAAATCCCCCACAAGAGGAGCATGTGTACCGAAACCTGCACTATGGGTGGGAACATCTGTCCGTGTGGGAAAATGCCCAGCAGTTCCCGCTGTACTCTGCTTCCCCCAGGCCCTGTTCGGGTCATTAACCGGGGCCACCACCCCTTTACAAGAAGGTGTCCACTATTTGCTCTGGGGGCTCCCGTGGCATCATTCATGCAGTTTAACCACAGGTCGTGGGCATGAGTGTCCCACCTCAGTCCCGGTGAATGAAGCCCAGTGTCTGAAAGCCTCATCATATCTGAGCCAGGCCCCTTCAGATTATCTCCCCGTATTTGAGGAGAACCACCCCTCTCTCGGGGAACATTTCCAACTGCACCCCATGGTAAATTGCGTAGGTCCCAGTCCAGTTGGCCCAATTCCTGTCTGCCCTAGGCCACTTGTACTTTTCCTTTTCTTTCTTCTCATCGTCCTCCCCAGGATCCACTATGGGATCACTGAAAAGGAGGACAAACAATCAACATAATCCCCTCTCCAAATCTTTTATCTCGTGGCAGGCAACAGGTGCTCGCCTATTGGTGCAGGCTCTCCCTAACGGGGCTGACTGGCACGGCATTGTCCCCACTTGCTCTACCTGACACAGGGATCCCTATGTCCAAACCTGGAGTGCCTGCTGGGATTGTGACATGCCCGGCGCCGCGCCTCCATTTCTTGTAACCACTTCTATTCGCCCCAAGGGGCATGCTGTGCCTGCTCCCTGTCAACTGGGGGGGGGGGGCAACCTGCACCCAGCTCCCGTTCCAACACAGATACTGTGGAGGCCTTTTTGCCGGTGAGGGTCTGAGCCCCGCTCCACTCATGTTCCATGCCTGAGTGCCAACCCTAACACCATCTTGCCACATCTCAGAGGAAGCTGTGCCCCCCCCACCCAATAACCGAGGCATGCTGGGGGAAAGAGGGCACATTCCCCCCTGCCCCTCATGTGCCTTGTCCGGTCCCGTGGTCAAATGTTGTCCCATCTCCCCCTGTGTACGTACCTGCCTCTATCAGGGGTTTTTGCACTGATGGCACACCACTCCCGCTCCTGGCTGCCAGTGCCTGCTCCAATGCTGCGATCCTCGCCAGGATGTGCAAGTCCTCTAGCCTTGTTGCTGCTGTTTCCTCACTCACGGGCAGCCTTTAATCACAATGAGGTGGGGGAGGACCCCCGTACTGAATTTGGATGTTCTCATTTTCACCCCTGCCTCCTACCTGACCCCCAACTCTACCATGCTGCGGGGGGAGGTCAATCTGCAAGCATCAGGGGGTGGCCACCGCCCACTTTGTCTCTTTGCCTGTGTGCCGGGGGCGCCTCGTTGGCAAAGCGCGCAGGGGTGACGATGGGCCTGGTTCCCCGCCTGAGGGGGACTGTCCCTGTCTGTCCGGCGCCACCGTCAATCAGTCCTGCCGTGCACTCACCTAACCCTGCTGTGGAGAAGGCCCTGCCCAAGGCCTGCATTACCGGGGTTGGGGTGGACAACCCTGCCCCAGCCCCCCCCAATCCCTCATCCCAGTTTCCTATATCTGGCCACTCTCGGGGTACCATTCCTCCCTCTCCACTTGTTGTTTCATCATGGGGGGGGAGCCCCCACTGCAGCACTGGGCCGAGCACCAAAAAGAAGAGCCTCACAGGCAGCCAAGCGTTCCAGGGCTGTCCCCGCTACTGGCTCCCCCCAGATGAGCTCGCCCCTTTTTTGCCCCTTTTGCCAGCCTGCTCCCTGTGACCCGGGTTTTGCGGCTCACCTCCTACTTCTGGCTGGGCCTCACTCCCAGCTCGACTCGCTGTCCCCGCTCTGGGGCCACGCTTCCTGGTCCACCCCATGCCGCTCCTATTTTCTTTTCACTGAAGCCTCGCCGCACACGCTCAAGTTGGATGCACCCGAGGCCGCTGCTGCTCCGTTCCCTACTCATCCTGGACTGAGCAGGGAACATAAAAAACAATGCTGCTGGCCACCTCACATGGCTCCAGCAGCAAATCAGAAGCCGTTCTTTTTGTGCGGTCGGAGAGGGTTGCAAGGGGCAATCCTCGCTGACAGCTCCAGCGGCACCATGCTTCCAAGCGCTGCAGATTTTCAGCGCTTGCTACTCCAATGCCCCGCCCATTTCCTAAAGTTGGGGGTGCGACAACCGCCCTGCCACCGCTGTCACTTATACGGTGGAGGGCACTTAGCAGCTATTAGCCAGATAGGATCAGGGAACATGACAGGAGCTGGGAGAAAACAACAAAATGGATCCTCCATCGAGACTTGTTGAGTGCTTCTCCCATACCGCCGTGATTGGCCACTGTCGGAGACCGGATGCTGGGCTTGATGGACCATTGGTCTGACCCAGTCTGGCACTTCTTATGTTCTTAAGAACTTTGGTCAGGTGGAGGCCAGAGCACTATGGGCAAAAGCCCATGGCTGGGACTTCCCAATGCCGGGAGCTAATTCCCCAAATAAAGAAACATATGTCCCAGTGATGGGGGAACAGTGGGTGACAATAAATGTGACAAGAGCCTGCTATGGCCTGCCTAGGTCCGAGTCACTGTCATGTCGGTTTCCAGGCCGCCAGATGTGGGCCCGCTGCTGCCCTGGGCCAGGTAGGTGGCTGGCCTGGAACTGATTCCCTGGATGATCGTAGGCCCAAAGCCTGGGCAAGGGCTGCCTAGATGAGCTATAATGGGCCAGCACATCTGGTTACAGTCCTATCCATATCTAGAATTGGGGGCGCCATGGCTGGCTACCATGGCTGTCTGTCACGGCAGGGGCAGGGCACGCCAGAGGCAGGGCCACCTGGCTGACATTTGTTTTGTTTCCCTGCCCTACTGGAGATTACGGAGTGCTTGCCAGCTGGCCTTGTCAGGCATGGGTCAGTTCTGTGTCCCAACCTGACCCGCCAAGGCTACCCCTACTTCTCCCTGAGCGCGTAGCAGGCATGCGGGCTGCATGTTTATTGTCACCCGGTGAGTGTCATCAGAAGGGAACTACATCTCTCCCTGGAAAGGAACACGGCAAGCACGGAGCAGGTGAAGTCAGACTGAGGTGGCCAAACGTGAGTGGAACCAGTCCTGAAGGGACCCGCAGCCAGGCTCCTTGAGCATCACATGAACACACACTGTCTCCCTCATTAGAAAAAGGGAAATGCTGCCGGAATAGATTTTTGATGCTCAGTTATACATAACCCCCCCTTTCCAGGACAGGGGCTACAAACTCTACAGGCCTGTATGTTATGCATATGTTGTTATTTCTAGTTCATTCCTGGGTCTCATGTGTTGCGGGGTGTGTGTGCTCCAGAATACCCATGGGCCTCCACAGGATGGGGCTTCTCATCTTTGAGGTTCTTCTGAGTTGTGTGCGTCTCATATTCACGTTGTCATTTCAGGTTTATTCATGAACCCCATGTATTGGGGGAGGGCTCTTTATCCCCCCCACCCTTCCACATGCATGCACACTCTCCCACCCAGGCCCTGTGTGTTCACACAGTCTGCACTGGTCTGGATCAAGCCCTGCTCATGTACTTTCGGTCAATCCGAGGTCATTTTAACCCCAGGTAGAATCTGCTGCACAAACCAATGTAGGGTAAACTGATGCCAGGGCAGACTTATCCAGGGTAAGTTATCCCAGGGAAGCAGTGTTTACCGTTTAGGGTCAACACACCCCATTAGCACACCTGCAAAGTGTTGTATTCATACCAAGAGAGAGGGTGGTTGTCACGTTGATCCCCAGTCTCCATGCTCATACAGAGGAACAGCCTACTGCTGCCCATAGCTCCTTTAGCCGCAAGCAAGTGAAGGTGTTACACACATGCCTCATGAAGTGCAGAACCAGAAAGAGACAAGGGGCCCACCCCAATGAGGCTTTCCAGCTGTACTTTACAGTCCTGTGTGAGTCTTTATAAATCTCCCCCCCCCCCCCTTGCAGTCTCTGAAACCTGTGGACGCAGATAAAACGCTGGCTGAAATATTTATGGAGTCAATTTCCAACTAGCCTAAACTCTGTGCTTACTAAGTAAAAAAACCTCTCTCATTTTCTACAGATTCCAGAAATGCAAATACAGCAGCAATGCCAGGCAGGCCTGCCGCACTCAAACAAACGCTGACAGCTGCCCACCCCAAGCCACTGTTGCGGTCGGATACCAGGCCCCTTCTGCTCTGTGGCACTTTCCGTCTCCCCTCTGGCTTGGGAGTGGGAGGAGGGTGGGACACCTTTTTCAATCTTGGGGGGGGGGATCCATGTGACTCCCTTGGGAGCAAGAGAAACCAACCCACCATTTCAGCCACTGAATGCAGGCTGTGGGAGCATGCCCTGTGCCACTATTGCTGCTGCCCAACACAACATTTCCTCCTCGCAACAACCCTATGAGGTAGGTTAGGCTGTGAGATGATTGTGCTTGGCCCAAGGTCACCCAGTGAGTTTCTGCTAAGACAAGACTTGAACTGGGGTCCCCCCACTACCTTTTGGTCTAAGTACGGTGTACTTAGTCATTACACCACCCTGGCTCTCTTATTGAACTTAATGGGGAAATGGAAAATTAACACTAAAGCCCCCGTGCGTGTGACCATGTTAGCATGAGTTAAACTCACATTAGTCCCTGCAACCACATCCTTTACTGAACTCGGGCAAGCAGCCAATGAGGTAACGCATCTTGTGACTCTTGGTGATATGAACATATTTAGTAGCGGCAGGACCCGGGGGCAATTACCGGATACCGGATTTACTGATTTCCGGTTCCCAAAAAAACGGATTCCCGGCTTAAATCCGGTATACCGGTACTGGATTTATTCCATTGATTTCAATGGGGCACTGTGTCCCCATTGAAATCAATGGAATAAAATTCCTCCCCCCTCCCCCTCCCAGGCTGTGCGGGTGGAAGGGGGGACACCCCCCACCCACCCTGCCCAGCCTGGATTTAAAAAAAAAAAATCGCCTCCGGCGGGCAAGTTCAAGAGCCCCCCCCCCAGCACCAGCGGCCGCGGCGTCCCAGCAGCAGCCGGTAAGTATAGACCTGATCCCTGGGGTGGGGTTTAACACCCCCCCAACCCCCCAGGGATCACCCTACTACAAGTTCCCACTGGATCAGTACCTTTTTAGTTCAGCTCCGGGTGCGGCGGCGGTGGGCGGTCCAGAGGCCTCAGCGCTGGCTGTGGCTGCTGGCGTCAGAGACGCTGTAGGCCTTCCGTGGAAACCCGGAAGTTCCCCGGAAGGCCTAGAGCGTCTCTGAAGCCAATAGCCACAGCCGGCGCTGAGGCCTCCGGACCGCCCGCCGCCACCGCCACACCCGGAGCTGAACTAAAAAGGTACTGATCCAGTGGAAACTTGTAGTAGGGTGATCCCTGGGGGGGTGGGGGGGTGTTAAACCCCCCCCCCGGGATCAGGTCTATATTTACTGGCTGCTGCTGGGATGCCGTGGTCGCTGGTGCTGGGGGGGGGCTCTAGGTTGAAAAATCCAGGCTGGGCAGGGTGGGTGGGGGGTGTCCCCCCTTCCACCTGTGCAGCCTGGACTTGGGGAGGGTTTTTTACTTTTTGGGTGGGTTTTTTACATTGCAGCCATTCATTTAAATGGCTGCAATGTAAAAAAAAAATCTGGTACCTGGAATCCGGTAACTGGACCGGATTTACCGGGTTGAATCCGATAATGCCGGTACGCCCAGTACCGGCATTATCGGATACCTGAAATGCCTGTGATCCTGCCGCTAATATTTAGGTATATGGCACTTGGGAACTTAAATAATAATAACAATCTTTATTTTTATATAGCACCCCCCTGCCATGGCACCCAGAGCGCTTTACATATAAACACAATTTTTAATCCTTACAACAACCATGTGAGGTAGGTTAGGCTGAGAGAATATTGTGACTGGCTCAAGGTCACCCAGTGAGTTTCTGGCTAAGGCAAGACTTAAACCACAGCCTCTCAGTACAAATATTGCAGTTAGCCCATTACACCACCTTGATCCACACTTGCTCTTTCCTCCTAGGATATCTTTGTACACAGGTGCTTTCCATTCACTCTCAACTGCTTTGGAACTGCCCTCTCCAAATCCCCCTGTCATTCATTTGCAAAAACCTCAGGATTACTAAGACTGTGTTCCAATCTGCGGCAGCAGTGGCAGCAGTGGGAGGGGTGAGGGAAGACGTGGCAGGGTGCAAAATCCTGCCCTGACATGCGGGAGAAAAGCCACGGCAGATCCCCGTTCGCACTGGCTCTTTTTCTGTCATCCGGCTCCTCCGCGCTGCTGCATCTTTCCTGGCCCCTCCCTCTGCCACCACCACCACCGCAGATGGGAACGCAGCCTTAATTTGGGCTGAAATGACCCAGGCTGAGATTCATCCCAAGGGGCTTAGTTCAGAAGTTTGATGGAAACCCAACCTGATAGTAGTGAGTGACGGATCTGCCATAATCACACTGATACTTCTGAATCAGAGCCATGGGTAATTTGGAAAACTTAAATTAATTTTGAAACGTCCTACTCCACACAAAGGTGATAAAGTAGTTCCGATGGTGTCTTTTATAGGAGCAACTTCTGTTGGGGTGAGAATACAAACATTTGGGCAATGAGGGACCTTCTTCAGGGAACAATCTGCGACCAACAAGGCAGCCATCCTCTCTTTCAAGACTATTTCGCACAGAGTCCTGAATGAGAAGGGGAGAATGAGTGAAAACAGATGTGACATTAGCCTGTTTTAGCCCACAATAGCCCAGCATTCACCCGGTCTGTTGCTGCCAGATGTTCGCCCGCTACCACCCCAGGGTGGGTTGCCAGCTTCTATTTATGCAACAGCCACCTGGTGAACAGTCTCCCTCCCGTTTGTTGCGGACCCGTCCAGCCTCACCTCAAGGCAAGGTTGGTGGATTGGGCCCAGAGAAGGCACACTCACCCGGGTCCCACCAAACAGCTGATGGGGGGGAGGGGAGGCACATTCACCTGGGCCCTGATGAACAGCTGGTTGTGAGGGGAAGGTGGAGGAGGCATACTCACCTGGTCCCCAACAAACAGCTGATCAGGAGGCCCAGAGGAGCGTCTGTACCCCAGCCCTGCTGAACAGCTAATTGAGGGGGAGGGGCTGAAGGAGCATGCACACCTGCCCCCCTGAGCCAGAAGCCACCACCTGCAGCCAGAACCATGTCTCACTCCCCCTCCACAAGCCAGAAACCCCCTCCTTGAGCCAGCCCCCACATCTCATTTCCACTCAACAAGCTAGCAACCTCCCCTGAGCCTAGTCCCATGCTCCATTCCCCCTCAAGCCAGTAACCACTCTCTCAATGCAGTCATCCCACACACACCCCAAGCCAGATCCAGGCCCCATTTCCCCATTGCCAAGCCAGTCCCATGTTCCATTCTCCCAAGCCAGCTGCATGCCTCACACTCCCTCAAGCCAGCAATCCCCTGAGCCAGACCCATGCCCCATTCCAAGCGAACAAGTTCAGTCGCCAACAAAGTTAGTCGTATTTTTCACCCTCCCCAAAACCAGTGTTCCCCTTTTAAAATTGGTAGCAGACTTAGCAGCAATTTTTGACTGCATTTTCCTTACAGGCTTGTCAAACTGGCAGAGTCTCACTGCTTTTCTGCGCCAAAATAACCCATATGCAGAGACCCATGTTGTGTGTTTTCCACATTGGCAATAATGGGGACAATGCAGTGAACACAGCCAAAGATACAAATAAATGCAAATACTAAATCCACAAATACAGACACAAATACCTGCCCCCATGCACAGCCCTAATAAATAGTCAGCTAGCACCCTATATATTTCTTCCCTTTGCATGCATTGCAGGAGGGGAGGGGGAAAAAGTCACTGTGCATTGTTAGCCAGACCCAGCTGCCAGGGCAAGTTCTTGCTTTGGCTACAGTGAAAGAGGGGATAAGAAAGTGAGAATGAATGAAGTCGGTGGGGGAGAGTCGCTGGCTCCTGAAATAGCAATTCCTCTGTCCGGTTCTGCTCCTCTTTTACTCTGTTGCTGCCCCAGCTTTGGGTTCCCATGTTCCATGAAGGGAGAGAGGAGGCAAGAAGCAGTGACATGAGGCACCGGAGCCAAATGAGGGAGCTGCCAGGAGCTGGAGCAGCATTATCACAAGAGGCAGAAGTGGAAGGTGCAGAAGCTCCAGTACCCTGAGTCCTTGTAATGTGGCTTAGGGGAGCCAGCTGAGTCTCCTTGCCCTAGCAGCCCCTCTGTACAAGGGCTATGGGGCTGCCTCTCTACCCTGTGCCCCCAGGCTTCTGCCCTCTGTCCATCTCTGCACACCCTAACACCCAACCTATGCCCTAGCTATCCTGCACCTAACTTCTACCGCTAACGTTTTTTATTAGCCTAGTTGAAATGTTCTTTTAAAGCTGTATGAGTTTACATGAACATTTATACAAATTAGCACGGTCTGATTTTCTTCCCTGTGAGAGGTGGCAGGCCCACTCACCTCTTAATTGTAAGGACCCACGCCTTGAATTGGCAGCCCTGGGGGTTTCCAAAGCTGCACTTGACTCTGCAGTGTCACCACTGCTTTGTAGCTCAGACTGGACACTGCCCAGTGGGCCCTTCTCAGCCCCTAGCTTCCCGTTTAGCTGCCTGTCAGCGTATACGGTGAACTGGCAGGAACAGGAAGTGGAGTAATACGTTATATTTCCTGTGACCCAGCTTTCTTCTAAAACCCATTGCTCTCCCTCTTTCCCAAACCTTCGTGCCTTGCCCTGGGTGTTCCTGTCCTGGCCCTGCGTGCATCGGTTCTGGACTTGCTCTGGGTGCCTTGCCTCTTGCTTGGACCTGGACTTGATCCTACGAGAACCTATGGGCCCAAGGATCCTAACATTAATATTCTCTTTGATTACATTAAATGGCGCTGAGCTTCCTGAGTCTCTTGCTGTGAGACTTGAATTGTCCCTCTAGCTCTTCTCTGCTCCTCCAGATTTTCAACACCCATCTTGAAATGTGGGCACACAGGAGCTGTGTTCAGCAATCTAGCAGTCATCTTGCTAATGCTACCTTGTCCAGTTATGAAATTGCTCCCCTGCTCTCCAATATATACATCCAGGAATCACATTAGCTCTTTTTGCCGCAGCAATCACACTGGAGCTCAGGCTCAGTTGTTGATTCACTATGACTCCAAGTCTTTGTCAAGAGGCCCTGCTTTCCTAAATGCAGCCCTGTTGTCACATTAATATTTGATACCTATGGTCTCCAGTCTCCATGCTTTGTTTCTAAGAGTTTGAAATTGCACCTGGCCTGGGATCATAGCTATGTTGGAATGGGCTCAGGTGCAAAAATTGGACATGCCCATCGCTGCTCCTTCCCCGTACCACCGCTGCTCATGCACTCCAGATTGCTTCCTTACTACAGAACATCATCAAGAACGAGAATGTCATCTCTTTCCCTTGCCTTAGCCAGGAACTCACTCGGTGACCTCGGGACAGTCACAATATTCTCTCAGCCTGACCTACCTCACAGGGTTGTTGTGAGGATTAAAAGTTGTGTTAAATTTCTATGTGTAAAGCGCTCTGAGCACTATGGCAGGGGGTGCTATATAAAAATATGTTTAAAAGAATAATAATTATAATAATTATAATAATAATAATAATATAGGTATATGATATTTAGGGTTGCCATCTCTCATGGTTTGACCCTGAGACTTGGCTCCTATAGGTCGAAATGGGAGTCTCAGGGTGAAGCCACAAGAAGTGGCCAATATTATGATTTCTTTGCTATAAACCATTTTGGGTTTTCTGATCTGCACCAATATCAAAAGTGTTCTACCCTTCAATGGCAGCAGCATTTGCTAAAGCAAGCATGTAGAGCTGCAACAGGCTAATGTACAATCCAAGCCAGGTGTGGGAAATCCTTTTCTTCCCAGGGGCCATTTTGAAAATAATTAAAAGCTCCAAGGGTCACACAGGAGTTGGGGACAGGGGAACCTAAAGCTGCTAGCTGCCCCAGCTCACTTAGAGCCATCTCTCCTCTCACACCTGAGGCAAGAAGGAGGTTGTGCAGCACCAGCTATCAACAGGGGATGGGGAGGAGAAGACGGGTGGATTTTGTGCACAAGACTGGACAAAGAAGTGAAAGGTTCAGATCATGGATTTGTGCCATGGATACAGCCTATGTCCTTGGTCCTCTCTGCTGTTTTTCCCTGAGCTTTCTTGCATGTACAGTGCTTGAGGGTAGGGATTGGATTCAGCTAGTCTGTACCCCCAAGACCTCCTCTTCTTCCCCCTTGCCATCTTGCCAGCACACCAAAGCCCCCTCCTCCCCTGAAGCTAGCTCATGCCCTAAAGTCCCCTTCTCTTCCTCTCATGTTCCCCTTCTTACGTTCCCTCTCTTTCCCCACAGCTACTACCCAGTGCCTCAAAGTCCACCCCTCTCCCCTCAAGCCCCTTCCTCCAACCCCTGCCCCAAGCCAGTACCCCCAAATCCCCTTCTTACCCAGAAAGTGAGGGGGCAGACAGCTCTGAGAAAAGGAGAGTCAGGCAATGGCATTTGTGCAAAACAAAAGAGGAAGTGTACCTGTTAAGGGTTTCTTTGAAATCTCTCATTGTGTGAAGGTGAGAGTTCTTCTGGAACAACTTTGCCGCCCAAAGCCAGGCATTCTCTGATCCAGAAAGCCTGATGGCTTGAACCATGATGGTCACCAACCAACTGAGGGGGAAGGGAGGAAGCCGAGGACTCTGATGTTCGGAAGTGTCTGCAAAGACTACAAATAATCTTCAGAGAATTGTGCTTCCCCAGAACACCTCACACCACATTCATAGCTGATGCTCCAGCGCTGTTAGAGTGACACGAGGTACAGGCACGGCAGCGGGGAGGAGCCTGATGACAGAAGTAGAGCCGGTGCATAGGAAGATCTGCCACAGTCGCGCATTACAGGACACAAAATCCAGCCATCATGCGCGAGACTAGCCGCAGCAGATCCCTGTTCACACTCACCTTACATCCGTCATCGGGCTCCTCCCCGCTGCCATGTCTCTGCTCGTGTCACTCTAACAGCGTCGGAGCGTCAGGTGTGAATGTGGTATGAGGTGAATGTGGCTTTAAGTTCTCTTCCCAGCAAAAAGTTATCCCAGAGTCCCAGACCCCTCACTACTGCAAGAAGCTGGGAGATTTAATCAAGTAAGTGGATTAGATCGCCTCCCCCACCTCTCTGCCCTGATCTCCCACCAAACCCCTGCTCGAGCACTCTGCTCCTCTTCCATCCCCTCCCTCACCCTCCCATACCACCCCTGCTCCCCCAACTGCCTTCGTCCCTTCTCCCTCGCTGCCCCGCATGCCTGGAACTCCCTCCCTGCCCTCGTCCGCCTGGCCCCCGCCCTCCACACTTTCAAGTCCCTCCTCAAAACCCACCTCTTCTGCTCCGCCCTTCCTAACTCCTGCTAATCATCCCCACCCTGGATTATCCCCCACCTGTTATCTGCAAACTCCCAATTTACTGTAACCAAGCCAAGAACGTGTACCTGAGTTCTCGCATCCTCATGAATGTTACATTCCTTGTCTCTCTCTCTGTTCCCCCTTCCCTGTAGTCAATCATCATCAATCATCATCATCATCAATGGTTAGGGGAAATCCCAGGCCTGCTAGCAGTTATATTCTGGGCCTTATGGGCTCATATGTCCATGTGTAACTGCACCTGCTGTCCCTTTGATAGCAACCCCCCTAACTTGGCCATGTTAAAGCTCCTGGTGCTAAAAGCTGAGTGGCGGCAGTTGGCCAAGCAAAAGGCTTTATCCCCTCCTCCCCCGCCCCCAGGTGGGGTAGGAGTGAAGGAGCAAGGGGCACCTGTACCCTTGTAGATGTTGATATGTCTATGAGCCAGGTAAGTCTTGCCCCCACCCCGGGACTTTCAAGCAGTGAGGGAAGGGACAGACAGACGAACAGCTGGCTAAGCAGGGCAGCGCTCAGACCTTGCAACGTTTCTGTCATCTCAGCAAAAACAGCAGGAGGTGGAGGGGGGTTGGTGTAAGAAGATTTTCAGGAAAGAAACACAAAAGTGAAGCGTGCAGAAAGCCTCCTGTAAGAAGGCTGAGCACAGAGGGAGACAAGGAGTTGGGCCCGGGAGATGAGCTTCCGACAGGCTGCAGCGATAAGCAGGAATTAGAAATGCATTAGAAGTGGCTTCAAAGCACTCCCGATTGCCGCCGCCGCACATCTGATGCTGCAAATGCTTTTAGATGAAAGAGAGAAAAACACACAGTCACATGGACACTCACACTCCCTTTCATCGCCAGTCACGTGCATGCTGGCAACCCCACTCACACCGCTCCCCAGAGAGACTCGGGTCCTGGCTTGGGAACCAGGATGCTCAGCATACTAGGAGTCAGGAGTCTTGTCTTTCCAATGGCATTGTCAGGGGCCAAGCCAGGATCCAGAAGCCAATAGATCAGTCCTGTATAAGTGGCAACTCAGGGGGCAATCCAAGGGCAGGGTCAAGGTCCAGTTCAGTCAGGTTCCAAAGGGTTCAATACCAATGTCAACAAAGCCAGGGGGTCAGCGGGTCTGAGATCTAAGGTTGAAACAGGATGAAAGTCAGGAGGTCAGTCCGGACACAGCAGAGCTGGGACATGGAGCAAGAGGGTCTGGAGCACAGTAGCCAGCAAGCCTTCTGGTTGTTCAGACACCTGCTACATCCTGACATGCTTATTTATACTGTAGGGCAACCAATGGGAGCTGGGGGCATTTTATTTGGTCCACAGGAGATTGGATATCAACAGCCTAGAGGAGTAGGGGTGTAGCTCTGCTGTGGTCCGGGGACTGTGCCAAAGATCCAAGGGCAGGGTTTGAGTCCAGCAGGACCTCCCAGAGACACTTGCACACAGTTGTAGACACACAAACACATGGCCAGAGTCATAGCCCCATGAACATATACTCCCTTTCATTATCAGTCACATGCACACTGTCCCATTCCCACACACACACACACACACACACACAGACACAGTCACACTCATGCACACAGCAACACACTCATCTACCCAGACGACAGTCATGAACCATACCTTCCTAAGCCCCTGTCAGGGTGCTGGACCAGTTAGGTTGGTCTGCCCCTGGATACTAATGGATCCAATAGGATTTGAGATTTACCCATTTCCTTGACAGCTACTCTGTTGATGACTTGGCCGTCAACATACTGGTCCCCAAGCTCTACCTCCACCACTATGTCAGCACAGGTCCCCCTGGGGTACAGAAGACCCGAGACTGTTAAAGCAGGAGGGTAGGTGGTAAGAGTGAAAGTGGAAATTGACTTGTGCCGAAGGTGACCAACTGTGGCACTGAAATAGCTCTGGCAGCTGCCATTGTGTCTGCAAAGTGCCATCCAGCAGAGCTGTTCCAGGTGGCGAATGAACTGGTGAATCCTGGTTGTCTCCACATGGAGTTAAAACGATCTGTTGCCTGCTGCTATGAGTTTTCCACCAAATTTACAGACAAAGTCCCTCGTCGTCTTAGACACAACTTGGGAACCACTAGTTTGAGTACAGATAGTTTGGAGTTGAGGGGGCTTAGCCTTGTCCAGCTTAGTTGGATCAGCTTCAGTTAGTGTCACGCACCGATGCAGAGGGTGTGTTTGGAGCGATCCAGGCGTATCCTGGCTGGTGAAAGCTAGTTGGGAGTCACTGGGGCATTATTGTCAATGTGTCTCCTTGGGAGGGCACGGTGCCCAATGGCTTCAAAACTGTTGTCCGGCCCCTGATCAAGAAACCATCACTTGACATTGGCTTCTCTGCTAGCTACAGCCATGTCTCTGCCTTTCCCTTTTTAGGGAAGGTTATTGAGTGGGTCAGTGGGCGGTTGCTTTGTGGCTTTGGTCAGAGCTGAATGCCATTGGTTTCCTGCACCCACATGAGTCTGGCTTTAGTCCTGGGCATGGTTTTGAGATTATGCTTTTGACCTTGGTCAATGATCCCTTTTGATCCTGTTAGATCTTTCAGCGGCCTTCAATACAGTCAGTCAGGAGGTGGTGTTGATGTGACTGCATAACTTGGCAGGACTGCTCTTGAGTGGTTCCAGTGATTCCTTTCAGGGAAGTCCCTGAGGGTGGTGATGGGTGAGTCTTGTCCTCCCAGGATTTCCCCGTGAGGTCCTGCAGGATTCCATTTTGTCTCTCTTCCTGCTCAATCTGTATATGAGACGGTTGGGCAAGATTATATGGAAACTTGAAGGGAGCTGCCATCAAGATGCTGATGACACCCAGCTCTATCTCTTTCAACCTACCCATCTTCTGCACTTTCCATGCTTTCCTGGTGCCTCTCTGCCATTGGGGACTGGATGGGGGCAAACTGATTAAAGTTAAATCCAGACAAAACTGAAGTGATGATGGCTGACCAGTCCTGTGGCCTGTGACTTGCCAGTGATGGGGTCCAGCCCAACTCCGTTTTGCGAGACAACTGTGACCCTTTCTACCAGATTGTGACTTGGCCAGTGGCCACTGTCATCCATGACGTTGGAAACTCTAGACTAACCAGACTACTGGAATGCGCTCTACCTGGGGCTGCTCTTGATGACAGTTTGGAAGCTGCAGCTGGTGCAGAATGCAGCAGCCTGCCTTCTGTTGGGGGTGGGCATAGCAGGGAGCAGGTTATTTGGGTTGTGGGCCCTTTAAGGAACTTAGCACCTGCAAAGCTGCCAGTGCTAGCTAAGGATCAGGTGCTACATAGGGTGGAGGAAAGCGCATGGTGTTGCCTCACAGCTGAGCTTGGGCGTGGCTGAGCCAGCCCAAAGCTAAAAGTTTGAACGAGGCTCTGTGCAAGGGGGTCAGGTGGAAGAGCTACTTGGGCAGTTAGGAAATGTGCTGGAGGGGACCTGAGTTTAAGCTGTGGCTCTGTCTCCATACAAATCCTGCTCTGAGGGTGTTGCCTGAGTTGGAGGGTTTGGCAGACTACAAGAGGGAGTTGTGGTTGTCCTGCAGAGTCTAGGGAAAGACTCTCATCTGTAAAGGTGTGAACTGTGCATATATAGAGACATTGTGTATAATAGGGATGGGCGAACACGGTTCGGAAGTTCGGACCGAACTCGACCAGTTCAGTCGACCAAACCAAACTTCCGAACCGAACTCGATTTACGAACTGAACTGACTTTCCAAACTCGGCTCTGTTCACCCATCCCTAAAAGATAATATTCCATTTAGTTCAATGGGGTTTGAATTTCTGAACTTTGTTCGGAAGTTCGGAGTTCAGACCGAACTCGAATAGTCGACCGAACCAAACTTCTGAACCGAACTGAATTTCTGAACTGAACCGAACCGAACTGAACCGAATTTCCGAACTTGGTTCTGTTCGCCCATCCCTAGTGTATAAAGATAATGGTATATAATGGAGCACTGTATGGTATTATATATAGATAAGGACTTGGGCTAAAGATTTTCTCTGGGCATGTGATTTGTGGATAGTATCCTGAAAGGATTTGCTCCAAGTCCAAAGTCTTCACTGGTTCCCTATAGCTTCCAGGCTCAATTCAAGGTGGTGGTTTTGACCTACAAAGCCCTATTGACTTTCAGATGTAGCTGAAAGACTCCCTCCTCCCTCATATCCCATTGCAGTCTCTGAGGTCTGCCAGGAGCGCTCTCTTGCACATACCATCTGCCTGTCACG
Organism: Sphenodon punctatus; assembly: GCA_003113815.1. Lineage (NCBI taxonomy): Eukaryota > Metazoa > Chordata > Lepidosauria > Sphenodontia > Sphenodontidae > Sphenodon > Sphenodon punctatus. The sequence goes on from QEPC01001126.1 coordinate 2,095,169, forward strand.
TTCACCCAACAAGGGCACTCAGAGAGGTGTTCTTGGTAGCTGCCCCACAATTATGGAACTCCTTCCCCCTGGAGGTTCCTCTGTGGCTGCTCAACTTGCAGAGGTTATGTCAGGCTGCTTTTAGATGAGCCACAAGCAGTAGGAATGTGCGAACGTGGTTCGGATGTTCGGAGTTCTGACTGAACTTGGTCTGTTCGGGTGACCGAACCGAACTTCCAAACCGAACCCGAACCGACCGAACTGAACTTGATCCGAACTTGAAAATGACCAAACAGTTCGGCCGCGTTCGGTGAGTTCGGATGAGTTCGGGCGGGGAAAATGTGACTGGAAGGCCCAGGGAGGGAGAGGAAGCTGAGGAGCAGACTTCCTGGCACCAAGGGTGGAGAGGCTTGGAGTAGCAGCCAGCCTGCCCAATCACCATCCCTTTTCTTCTCAGACCACTGGCTTCGCAGTCTGTGATTAGACATGGGGGAAGGGGGGGATAGGCTGCACAGAGCCAATGGGGCTTGTGGTAAGGCGGGCGCAGCAAGTAACAAAAGTCATTGCCCTCCCCTCTTTCAACACCTTTTGAGCTAGTCACTGTTCATCCAGGTGTTTTCAGAAGTTTTCCTCTCCCAGCAGTTTGTGTTCCTCCAAATCCATTGCCATCCTCCTCCTATTTCACCCACCCCACACATTTACCTCCCTAGTATCATTTATTTAGATTAGATTAGATAGATTTAGGCGTTATTTTTATTTTTTACCCCTCCCTGTGTTCTTTCTGCCTACCCTCCAGTGAATCATCCCCCTCCTCCCACTATATATTCCATCCCTGATTCCCTTCCCCTGTTTTTGGATTTATTTAGAGTAGCATTAGATTGATTTAGCTTTCATTTCAGTTTTTTACCCCTCCCTGTGTTGTTTGTTCTGAGCTGTCTATATCCGCCCCCCATACATGTGGATAGATAGATAGATAGATAGATAGATAGATAGATAGATAGATAGATAGATAGATAGATAGCTATAGGAGTTAGCTTAGTTATAGAGATAGATAGAGATAGTGTGTAGTGATTCAGTTTTATAGTGTGTTTGTAGGACTAGGCCTTTGTGTTATTAGATATTCCATTTAGTTCCATAGGTTTTAGAATAGTTAATAGCAGTTAGATTTAGTGTATAATATTAGATAAAAAATTTGAGTAAAATCTCTCTCTCTCTCTCTCTCTCTCTCTCTCTCTCTCTCACTCTCTCTCTCTCTCTCTCTCGCTATATATATATATATATAAAATCTTTGTGTGCATTCTTTGGGTTGGAAGACATCGAGAAGGGAAGTAGGAGAAGTCGTAAGGCGGGCCATAAGGCGGGCAATGAGGCACATGGCTGAGGTGGTAGGGGCCGTGCCAGTGGAGTGGCAGCATGCAGCAGCAGCCAGAACCCATCACCACGCCCCAAACTCCACAGGCCTGTTTTTTGGAGACATGATGTTCCTCCAGGGCCACTAATATACCCCATTATTGATGTGATCCCCAGCAGTTCTCCTGGGGGGCTGTCTTCAAGTTGAGACCCTGCTGGCACATCTTGGGGCTAATACGTTACATGTGCTGCTGCTGTCAGGTAGGGATCTGACAAGCTGTATATACAAACAAACATACAATGAGATTCTGCCACCTGCCAGAAGCAGCACAGAGGGGTAAAAGATTGGACAGGTCAAACTCAGCTGGTAACGGATATAAGTTTTAATAACTTTTTAAAAAACAAATATTAACAATATAACAAGACATAAAAATAACAAACTTAAGTGCCTCAGGGCCAAACGATACTGATAATAAAATCTTCGAAATTGGTATTGATATCGGAACCGATATTGATACCAATTTCCGAATGTTCGGCCGAACCGAACTCCGCTGAACAGAACAACCGAACCCGAACTCGGTTCCCGACGCGAATGACCGAATTTGAACTCGGATCCCGAACCGAATGTCCGAACGGCCGAACATCCAAACCGCGTTCTGTTCGCACATTCCTAACAAGCAGTCTCATTTCTTGCAGATTTCAGAGTCTTGAAGAAAAGAAACTAGTGAGGGCTGTGTGTGTGTTAGATGTTCCCCCATCCGGTGGCTGCCATTTGAAACAGTGACTGCCGGAAAATTAGCGCTTCTTGGAGATGCTGCCTTGTAAAACCTTGATTATGTGGCTTTTACAAGGCAGCATCTCCAAGAAGCGCTAGTTTGCTGGCAGCAGCTGTTTCAAATGGTGACTGCCTGTGTTTCAAATGGCAGCCGGCTGACTTCCGGTAGCTGTAGGGAAATGTCTAACACCCCCCCCCCCTCTAGTTTCTTTGCTTCCGGACTCTGAGATTCACAAGAAATTAGGCTGCTTGTGGCTCATTTAAAAACAGCCTCAGACTTTTTTATTTGGTCAGGCTTTTGGATAGGGTTTGGAGATGTTTGGGGTGAGGAATTTTAGTTATTTATGCTTTTGTGTATAGTAACCCACCCTTGGGAGAAGGCAGGGAAATAAATATTCACATACACATGGAGGCACATATTTATTTTGGGAACGTGGGCACCCAAGCAATGGCCTCCCCAAGGCTGTATACAGACGTAATTCTGCCTCCCTAATCCTGCTTCTTGCTCTGCTGCTTGTACAGTAGATCTGAAACAAATCACTCATAAACAAATAATTCATCAGAGTCAACCTATTGGGATTTGCTTTTGTACAGTGAATTTAGAGGTTGGATTCCAAACTATTTGTTTGCAAAACTCATTTCGTTTTGGTTGTTGGTAGGTGCTCCAGTCGGCACTTTGTTTAGTTCATTTGCTTCCTGGTTTCATTATTCAGCACTTCATCTCTTTTGCAGTATTGTGAATTTGAATTTGATTGGTCTGCCTGTGTGATGTAATGTACTGAAAAGTCACAAAAAGTGCCAAATAACAAAACAATAGACTGATAAAGCTCCAGGGGCTGCCGCGCAAGCCCACTTTATCCCTGGCCTAGTCGGTCCCTTTGAAGTCAGCCCACCCAACGTTGAAGTGAAGCAGAATGAGCCTGCACTAGGGCGACCTGGCTTGCGGTGCTCCGGAACATCCTGCAGACCGCGCCAGAGAAACCCGGGGCACCGGCCCAGAGTGGAGCTGCTGTCTAGTCACTTGATGCTGCACCTCCACTCCTGGCCAGCCATTGCCCCGGCAACACTATAGAGTTGTGAGCCCCAGTCTTGAGCATCAAGTAATCGCCTGCAATTCTATGATGTGGATGGGGTGTCGCACAGGCGGACCACGGCCAGGGGAACCCGCTGGGTCTGTCTAAAGTGGACCTAGTGGGGCTGGAAGCGGGTGAACATGGGGGTGTGCACCCTGCAGGGGGCAGGGCCATTTCATAAAGGAGTAGGGAGGAGCTGTCACATTCTTTCTGACGTAACCCTGCCCCTTATAGAATGTCATAACATTATGATGCCCCATGGGAGCCAAGGGTTCCCCTGACTAGCCCAAAGAAATCTGTGCTTCCCTTGAAGTCTGGAGCCTCCAGATCTCTGTACAACACCTGCAGAGGTAGCCTCTCTAGTTAAAACAGGCAGGCAACTTTGCTCTTGCTGCTCCCGGCTCTACCTAGTTCAGCTAACTGCCAACTATTGCCTGGCTGCCCCTATTTCCCAGTCCAATGTAAAACTCTAGATCTGTTATTAATAATGGGTATTCTGCCTCCCCCGTTCTCATCTGTCTCCCCTTATTTCCATCCAAAACTCTGCTGCTAGGATCATCTACTCGGCCCGTCACTTTGACCATGTGCAGCCTCTCCTCTCCTCACTTCACTGGCTCCCCCTTCCCTCATGCATCCTTCACAAACTCCTGGTATTTACTTACAAAACCCTTCACAACCTGGCTCCCCCTTACCTCTCAGTCCTAATCTCCTTACACCCTCCTGCACGCACTCTCCGCTCCTCCTCTGTCCCCTCCCTTGCTCTCCCTCATCTCCCCTGCTCCCCTAACCTCCTTCGTCCCTTCTCCCTCATTGCCCCCCATGCCTGGAACTCCCTCCCTGCCCACATCCACCTTGCCCCCTCCCTCTGCACTTTCAAATCCCTCCTCAAAACCCACCTCGTTGCCTTTCCTGACGCCTGTTAGATCTCTCCTCTCAATACTTACTGTCTGCCCTCCCCATTGACTCCTGCCTAACTGCAACCAAGCCAAGCAAGTGCACCTGAGACTTTGCATCTGCTTGAATGTTTTTATCCCGTGTCTTACCCTATGTCCCTTCTCCTTGTCGCCCCTCCCCCCGAGTGTATTAGATTGTAAGCCATAGGCAGGGACTACATCTATCTCATTGTTCCGTAAAGCGCCAGGTACACAGCTGGCACTATACAAATGCTTATAATAATAATAATAATAATCAGCAGCAGCATGAAACGGATCCCCCATAAACACTATAGTATCAAATAAAAGAAGTAATCAAAAAGAAATTTCCACCAAATAATGGGAGCACCAAAATGGCAAACAACTACATCATAAAATCCTAATGAGCTAAGTGCAGAATTTTGCAAGAGAAACATTTTTGAATATAGATACTTATTTCTGGAAATGAAAGTCCAAACTGTATTCACGCATTTAAAACTGCACGATTGTTTCAGCTCTGTTATACAGCTGAGGTCTGCAATAGCTACAGCCTCACATAAGTGGTTCATGTGCAATTTGTTTAGCCATCCCTAATACCTTTCCAGTGTCCCTGATTCCCAGGCTTCAGGCATGGTCCTCCATGCTTTGTCCCTACATGTATCACCGAGCATTTGGCTGTATTAATATGCATATTGTTAAAACGAGTTCATCTGACCAAATAATCTGGACTGCTCTGCAAACTGACCTCGCTTGTCAGTTTTTCACTCCACTTTGTCTGTCACCTGCAAACGTTGTAAGCCGGGATTGCATGTTATTTCTCCAGATCACTGATAAAAATGTTGACTAGTGTTAGGCCAAAACCAGCTTCCCCTGGGACCTCCCTAGAAACTCCCCCACTCGATGGTGCTTAATAGCCACTGACGTTCTGTCAGACCCATCACTCATCCAGCATTTAACCCGTTCAAAGGAAGCTACATTGTTTCATATAGTCCTAGAGGGAGAGTGGAGTCAAAGATATATGTCAGATTATGGGCCAAAGTGGAGAGAAGGATGCTGGAATAAAGGAAATGGGGTTTAAGGGATTGGCCTTAGGGTTGCACAGGTGGGTCAGTTACCACTAGTCCTGCATTGTGTGTGTGTGTGTGTAGGGTGGGGGGGGTGTATAGGAAATGCCAGCACCAGGGCACAAGTCCCAGTGGAGTTAATGGGGCTCACAATTGTCATAAATGCTACCATGGGGGTAAAAAAAAGCAAATCCCAAGAAGGATGCTACTCCCTCCACAGAATGATTGCTCTATAGACTACCCCACTATAGCCAAATGAGCATAATTAAAATAGACTTTCACCAAGTAAAGGTTCAGCAGTTACAAATTAGAGGTAGAATAGGAGGGCACAAAGAACATTCAAGACCCAGAGAGGAGTCAGTCCCAAATAGGAGAAACCCATTGCTTTGGATTTTCAGGGATGGCACAAGACTTCACATCAAAAAGCAATAGGAAACAACTGCCTGATCCTGGGGAAAAGGACAAATATGTCAGAGGAGACACAACACAACCAGCAACTAGATCAGGAACAGACACTGAGGATCAAACAAACCCCAAACACTGTGTGTGACCCCATCCTATTTGGATGACAGCAGCCTTTAACAGAAAACTCAGGGCAGAACATGGTTGTTAAAAACTCAAATGTACAAATGTTAGATCTGGGGAATGAAGCCTCCAGAAAACACCTTTATTCCAGGGCTCCTTCCTCGGGGACACTGTTTTCTGAGAGCAGGAAACCCGAGCCATGCCATATCCTGGCTCCCAGCTTAGTGTGCACTGGAGGTTTGCTGGGAACTCACTCTCACTGGGTGCTGCCACGCAAGCTGGGGTGGGAGGGAAGATGTCCCCCCCCCCGGTGGGGAGACCAGACAGGCAGGCCACTGTTGGAGGTCCTACCACACCCCAAGGGGAACATCTGGCGGCCACCAAACAGACCGTGCACTGCATCAAGCGGTAAGGCTGCCCAAACCGTGGTTACAACTTGTGTGGCTGCACCTACTGCTGCTTCCCAAGGCAGGGAAAGGCAGCCTAGTTCAGACATGCAGCAGGGTGTGCTGCTCAGCCTAGTACCTACGGCAATTAGTAGAGTGGGATCCAGTGTTGTGCTTGACTTTCCATATGGATCCTCAGACTGAATAAGGGCGACAGGTTTCAGGGATGGCACAAGACTTCACATCAAAAAGCAATAGGAAACAACTGCAATAGGAAACAACCATTCACCCCTAGTCCCAACGCAAGGCCAGTGTCTCTAACTCTAGCCAGTGCTGCACTCACACCTGCTGCTACAGTGGGTGTCTCTACACGTACGCTGGCCACTGGCCCAGATTCTTAACAGGGGGGAAAGTGGTATGTTTATGTTTGCTCATACAAACCCAAGAGTGAGCTAGCCATGAAGGAAACACAGAGCGTCTTTAGAAGTAACGAGGATGGGTGGCTAATGTGTGCTTAGAATTCCCCAGGACACTGGTTTGGACCAATGTACAAAGGGGGTTCCTATTTAGTCATGCACATATTTTAAGGGGCAACGGGTGTTTAATACCTTACTGTGTCTCAGCTGTCTGCTGATGGAAACCCAGATGTAATCCCATCAGCCATCTCGCCATTTCTGAGGGGGGGGGGGTGCGCTGTGCACATGCGTGAAAGAATAGTTGATTGACAGGGGAATGGGCCAATTACCATCTGGGAATGTTTGGCATGCTTTTCTAAAGCTGACAGCTCAGTGGCAGTGACAGCTCACTTATGTTTGTTCAGCTGAAGGTGTGAGGGGGTCCGTTGCTGAGGTTTGCTCTGAATAAATCTGGGGAACACCTCGGCGGACCTGCAGGGTAGAGGAAATGATTCCTCAGAGTGAATGTTTGCTCACCGGGCTTTGTGCTTGTCAATTTCACCAGCAGCAGCTAGATTGCCTTGCTTTGGGAGCTTGCAGTTGGAACTACCTGGTCAGTTTCAGAGTGAGGGAATATTGTATTGGAGCCTGTAGCTGCCTGATCAGGCTAAGCTTTGCCTGTTCATGCTGCCACCCATGGGCTCCCCCTGTCGAGTGGAGTCTGTTGGGTTGCAGCATAAAACACAAAACAGTATGAATGCTTGCTCATGCTGATCCACCTCAGGATGATGTTTCAGTACAAACACCAGGATTGATTTTCTCCTTGCCTCACTGTAAAGTGTAGAGCCACCCCATGTTGGTGCAGGATGCAGCACATCCTCACACAGCTGTAACAGCAGACACCAAGCAGAGCAATCAGAGCTGAAGGTTGTGGCAAAATGCCCTTGCCCTGACAAAGATCCCCTCTGATCCCCCTTTGCTGAAACTGCAAGCCTGGCTTAGCCAAAGCCCAGACCTCAACAAGCACCTGTTCAGGACTTCCTCATTCCTGGAATTCCTAACTCTACACCTAAGACAGGTGATGTGGGATGATCAAATCATAGAAGGAGAGGGGCTGCTGGACTGCAGTCATCTGACCCTCCTGGACAAATCAGAACGAAGGTCAAGGATGCCTTAAAAGGACCAACACAGGCATTTTGGCACTCTCTCTGGACTCACTGACTGAGATCTCTAGCACACGCTGCTAGGCTGGTGACCTCCCTGCCTGGAGGCACACATGAACTATATGGCTTAACAGTAACTCTGGCCTTTGCCAGAAGAACTTGGACCCCATGGGAAAACCATCCCCTGTGGAGACCTGATCAGAACCAGTGTGAGTACTTGCTAGCTACAGTTATAGGAAGCCGCTTTCCAAACAGGCTACTATGTCCACAGTACTGACTCTGATTGCTCAAAGGGTTATCACCCCCTAGTTCTATGCTTTTATTCCTTTTTTATATGTATCAGTAAAGTCTAAGTTTTCTTTTTACCCTACTCTGTGTGTGTGTGTGTGTGTGTGTGTGTGTGTGTGTGTGTGTGTGTGTTATTGGCTGACCATTAAACGCCTCCTTTGGGCCGGGTGGCCAAGCCTCGCTACTAAGGCAAGGAGAGAGGGGAAAACTCCCCATTTGGCTAGAAGCCAGCAGCTTTGGAACTAAGGGAAACCTCCTATGGGTAGCTCTGGGGATATGCCTCCAACGCAGAGGAGGAAATCCCAGGAACAGAGTGCCAGGAAAGGGGAGTGCTTTTGGGAAGCAGTGAGGCTTATGACTTTTGGGGTTCACATGTCTTGAGTGGTGTGAATGCCCTCTGAATTACCCTCAAGTGGTGGCAGCGGAATACTAAGGGTTTTGGGGGGTTTGCCAGCTGTGGGAACCCCTGGTCAGAGATTTGGAAAAACACAGTGAGGTGAGTGTCTCAGCTGTATGGCACCCCCTACTGGCATTTTGCCACAAAAGTCACGTCACATATGAGCCCCAAGCTCACACACATGCATTAGCAAAGGCAGCAGCAGAGGAGAGGACCCAACCAAGACTGTAATCCAAGCCAGGGAGTGTGTTTGGGTGGGGCAGGGTGGGGGTTGGGGAGAGTAGGAAATGCATGACTCTCCCTTAAGCACCTTACTGTAAGGAGCGCTGGACGTGGCTGCCACGCAGGCCAACTTGGGGACACCAGGAGATGCCTGAGGATCGCCTGCCCCACGCACGGCCCTGTCCCAGCATCACCAGCGACAGAGGCAGGCGCAGCTGCAACAGAAACTCCCCTGCCTTAGCAGGTTACCAGGGCAGCATACCCCAACGCGGTTGCCATGGATGCACAGCCGGGGATGGCATGCAGTGCAGGGGGCAGGTGCTGAGCCCCCGTGATGTTCTGTGCACCTGCAAGCACACCGGGGTGCGGAGTCCACACTACAAATGCCGGCGTTGTGAGACACACAGCGCCGGGAATCAGAGCACGAGAGCTGCTGGCCCCTACTTGAGCTAAGTGTGGTTTGCTTTGTTGAGTCTGTTGCCTAAGTGTTTAAAGTTCTAGGGTTTACGTGTGTGTGCTCCTGCTCCCTGGTTTCCCTTCCAACGAGTGAGTGTGAGAGTGAGAGAGCAGAATGCTAGTCCCTTCCCCCATCTAGGGTTCCTCCCTCCCCCCATCCCAGAGAGAATGCTCTGCTCCCTTCTCCCATGGACCGTGGCCCCTTGCCCCTTTACTCCACACCTCCATCACCGACCTCTTCCCTTCCCCCGTGGACTGGACTGTGTGCATGCACGGTGCACGGCCTTGCCTTCCCTAGCTTGATCTGCACCCTATGATGATAGAGGCCTGGTCTCATTGAGACCTAAGGGCCACCTCACTATCCTGATGGGCTTATTTACCAGATACCCTTCTACAGAGCACGGGAGCAGGGTTGCTGTGTGTGCGTGGAGTTTACCTGCAGAGTCCCCCTTCTGCCCTACATACCACTGGTCCCTTCTTTCCCCCCTCCACTACTGACTTTTGATTTTTGCTTGATCTAGACTGTTTCTCCTGCACTTTCATCAGCAAAATAAAACTATCCACTTAAGCTAACAATAAACAAAGAGATTTTTAAAAAATAAAAAATAAATGGTACCACATTCCCAGTCCCCAAACCTTCCAGAAGACTACCCGAATACAAGCCCCCCAAGCCCCCCTATTTGGTTAAAGATTGACTAGCGGGACAGTTTTGGGATTCTGTTGGTGTTCCATGCACTCCACTGCCCAGCAGCATCCCTGGCTGCTTTAGCAGCATTCATATCGGACCTGGTCTTTAGGTCCCCTAAGTTTATTGTCTTGGGGGACTTCAATATCCATGCTGAAGTGGGATTGCATGGGGCGGAGCAGGAATTCATGGCCGCCATGGCAACCATTTTGATTTGGTTGGATCAAGGCTGGATTTTGAGCCCTGTCAGTGTCACTCACGAGTATTGTCGTAGTAGAACCCCGTTTGCACCGGAAGATCTGATGGCACCGGCCTCCTTCCCCCGCTGCATCTTCTCCTCATGGGAGTGCTGCCACCGCGTGCCATAAGGTGTGAATGTGGTATCAGTCTCATCCAGCAGAGCTGTTCCGGGTGGTGAGAGGTCTGGTCAGTCTAGCCTGTCTCCGCCTGGAATCAGATTCATCCACAGGCTATTGTGACATGTTTTTGAAGTACTTTGTGGACAGAATTGCTCACGTTGAGCATGACTTCAACTCTACCATTTCAGAGGCAGTGGCTGAGCCAGAGGCTAGGAATGCCCTGTCTGGTCGTGTTTTGTGGGAGGAATTTCAATTGGTGACACCTGTCGATGTGGCTGATGTGCTGGGGTCTGTTTGAGCCACAACTTGAGTTAGATCCATGGCTGTCCTGGTTAGTAAGAGCTACCAGGGAGACAGTGGGGCCGGTGCTGGCGAGGGTGATCAGTGCCTCCCTTTGGGAGGGGAGGGTGCTGGATTGCCTCAAGGAGGCTGTGGTCCACCCCCTCCTCAAATAAACATCACTTGACGTTGATGCTCTGACCAGTTACTGACCTGTTTCCAACCTTCCCTTTGCAATGTTTCCATTCCTACCTTGCAGCTAGATCACAGTGCGTGGTGCTTGGGGATTGTACATCGTCCCCTGGTGGCCTCCTGTGTGGAGTCCCGTAGGGTTCTATTTTGTCCCCTCTCTTGTTTAACATGTATATGAAACCGCTCGGGGAGATCATGCACAGCTGGGGGATTCACTGCCACCAGTATGCAGATGACACCCAGCTGTATTTATCATTTTCATCCGACCTAGGCCCTGCTGTCTCTTTGCCTGTCTCAGCGCTTGACCATTGTGGGGCTTTGGATGAGGTCAAGATGAATGAGGCTCAATCCTAATAAGACAGAGATGATGTTAGTAGGCAGGACCGGGGTCCTGGGTGAGGAGGTTTCCCCTGTTATCAGGGGTATTGGTCCCCGTTTGGCTCCATCTGTGCGGAGGCTGGGGGTGCTCCTGGATCCAATGCTATGCCTGGATTCCCAAGTGTTGACTGTGGCCAGGGGTGCCTTTCGCCAATTACATCTGGTGAAGAGGATCCGCCCATGTTCTCAGACTCCGATCTTGCCACTATCATCCATGCATTTGTCACCTCGAGACTAGACTATTGCAATGTACTCTACATGGGGCTGCCATTGGCAATGGTTGGAAAGCTGCAGCTAGTGCAGAATGCAGCAGCCCACTTCCTAATTGGGATGGGTCTCAGGGAGCAAGCACTGCACTGGCTGCCTATTGTCTTCCGAGCCCAATTCAAGGTGCTGTTTTTTACCTATAAAGCCTTTCACAGCCTGGGTCCTGCTTATTTATTTATTTATTTATTTATTTATTTAATTTGAATTGTATCCTGCTCCCTCCAGCCCATATTTATTTATTTATTTAATTACATTTCTTAGCTGCCCCCTCATGCCCATGGCATCTCAGGGCGGCTTAAAACATAGAAAATTTAAAACAACAATAAAATACAGCATTAAAACATTAAAAGACCCATCTAAAAACAACCACGCCCCCAAAATCTTAACCCAACCCACCCTCCCCTCCTCCGAAGGTCTGGGAGAACAGTCAGGTTTTGCAGGTCTGGCAGAAGGCCAACAGACTTGGGGCCAGACGGGCTTGCTCCAGGAGGGAGTTCCATAATCACGGCACGGTCACCGAGAATGCCCTCTCCATTGTGGCCCCCATTTTACATGGGGGACCTCCAAGAAGGCACCCCCAACAGACTGAAGGGGCCACTCTGGAGCGTGGAAGGTGAGGCGGTCCCTGAGGTATGACGGGCCAAGATCGTGTAGGGCTTTTATAGGCCAAGACCAACACCTTGAATCTGGCTTGGCACGTTATGGGCAGCCAGTGCAGCACGCGGAGCATGGGAGTAATATGCTCCCGTTGGCCCATCCCCATAAGGAGATGAGCCGCCGCATTCTGCACCAGCTGCAGCCTCTGAGTCAGTGTCAAGGGAAGCCCCATGTAGAGTGCGTTGCAGTAGTCCAGCCTTGAGGTGATGAAGGCATGAATGAGGGTGGTCAGGTCAGGTCTGGAAATATATGGACCCAGCCTCCGCACCAGATACAGCTGGCGGAAGGCAGCTTTAGCCACCATCTCCATCTGCCGATCCAGGTGGAGCTCCGAGTCCAGCAATATTCCCAGACTCCAAACCTGCTGGGCTACGGTAGGGCGGACCCCCTCTATGAGGGGAGTCAACACCTCCTTCGCCCTGCCCACCGCCATCACCTCCATCTTATCAGGATTGAGCTTCAGTCTGCTCTACCACAACCAATCCGCCTCCAAACATTAGGACAGAACTGAGACGGCAGGACCTGGGTCGGTTGAAAAGGAGAGGTAAGGCTGGGTGTCATCAGCATGTTGATGACATTGCACACCAAACTCTCTCACGATCTCCCCCAAGGGCTGCATATATACATTAAACAATAATGGAGACAGGATGGAACCTTGCAGAATGCCACATTCCAGGGCCTGGGGGCTGGAAGATTCAGCCCCCATGACAACCCACTGGCTTCTCCTGGACAGGAATGAGCAGAACCATCCAAGGACAGTCCCGTCCAGGTCCCCCAGGGCTCACAACCATCACAACAGCAGCCCATGGTCCACTGTAGCAAAAGTGGCCAAGAGATCTAGCAGGATTAGAAGTGTTAAAAGTTCTGCATCCATCTCTCAGCAGAGATCGTCCACCAAGGCCACCATCGCCGTCTCTGTGCTATAGCCGGGGTGGAACCGCAATTGAAATGGGTCAAGGAAACCAATGCTGTCAAAATGCGCCTGGAGCTGCAGTGCCACTGTCCGTTCAATAACCTTCCCTAAAAAGGGAAGGTTAGAGACAGGTCGATAGCTGGCGAGTGCATTCACATCCAAAGATGGCTTATTCAGCAGGGGGCACACCACAGCCTCCTTGAGACGGGGGGGGGGGGCAATCTTCCCTGCCGAAGGAACGCGTTGATTACCCTCGCCACCACCGTCCCCAATGTCTCCCTGGAGGCTTTCACCAACCAGGATTGGCATGGATCTAATTCACAACTGGTGGCTCTAACAGACCCCAGGATTGGTTGGTGTCACTTCCTGAAACCTAGGATCAGCTGGCGTCACTTCCTGAAACTCATCTCCAAAAGATGGACCAGATGGGGCCTCTATCACCTCACACTCCACCTCCACTGCCCCTAATCCAGTGTCGAAGTTGCTCTGGATCTGAGCGATCTTCTCTGCAAAGTAGATGGCAAACTCCTCACAGCGGGCCTGGGACAAGTCTCCGTCCAGGTGGAGGGAGGCCGGATTGACCAGCCCCTTCACCACCCGGAACAGCTCTGCTGGACGTGACTTTGCAGACATTATTTGAGTGAATCCCTCACCCCCGAGCCCCTGAGTAGTCCCTGTGGTTGTCTGGGGGCGCCCTCCTAGATGTCCCGCGTTATCGGCAGGTTCAGACAGACAGGCGGGTGTTCTCAGAGGCTGCGCCGTCACTCTGGAATTCCCTCCCGGTGGAGGTTCACCTCAGCCCTAACTTTCTCACCTTCTGGAGGAACAGTACGCACTGTCTCTTCCACCAGGATTTTGGCAGGGGAGGGTGGGATGGGTTAGATGGGTTGGGGTGGGTGGGAATGTTTTTTCTTTTATGCATTATCTGGAGTTTTATAAATTTTATAAAACTGCAATTGTTGTAGTTGTTTTTATGTTTTTTTTAAAAAATTAAGCTGCCCCGAGCTGCCTAGGCGAGAGGGATGGGGTAAAATATAATTAATTAATTAATTAATTAATTAAATTAAATTAAATTAAATTAAACCTGAATGTTTGGGTGACAAATGGAACAAGTGGCAACCCTAATGCCAGCCCGTGGAACCTCAGCCCTGTATAGATACTAGCCCTGCTTCCTGCCCAGAGTTCCAGCTCTGCCCTATTGCCCTGGGCCTAAGGTTGCTGCCTCTTGGGTTTGACCCAGAGATTCCGGGTCTAGAGAGGTGGACTCCTGCTGGTGAAGCCCCAATTTATTTTCTCCAGAGGGCAAGGGACATGTTGTAAAGGAGACCTTGGAGCAGCAGGTGGGAGGAGTCTGCTGGGAAGTGTACTATGGATGGGCGAACAGAACTGAGTTCAGAAATTCGGTTCGGTTCAGTTCGGAAATTCGGTTCGGTTTGGAAGTTCGGTTCGGTCCAAACTCTGAACTTCCGAACAAAGTTCAGAAATTCAAACCCCATTGAACTAAATGGGCCCATCTTTTAGGGATGGGCGAACAGAGCCGAGTGAGGAAATTCGGTTCGGTTTGATTCGAAAATCAAGTTCGGTTCGGAAGTTCGGTTCGAACTTCCGAATCGTGTTCGCCCATCCCTAAACTGTACTTCATTGTCTCCCAGGGACAGTTTGCTCCTAAGGGGAAGGGACTCCCCTTCCCATCATACACAAGAAGGGGGGGAAGAAAACAGCCGACGAATCCCCAGAGCATCATGGAAATATAGCCACCATTCCCTCCAAGAAGGAATTGTCCCTCTATGGCAACAGGAACTATATTTCCTAGCTGACATGCCCTGCCTGCTTCTGTGTAAGCCCAAGGGAGAAGAGAGTGTGTGTGTGTCAGAGAGAGAGTCCGAGAGTGAGTGTGCCAGAGAACGTTTTTGTGTCTCTTTGCATGACCCTGTGTGTGTGTGTGTGTGTGTGTGTGTGTCTTTTTCAGTTGAGAGTGTCTCAACATTGCAATGCACGTTGGGTGTGTGACCATTCTCTGATTTTAAGGGGTAATGGGATATTTGCTTTTTGGGTCTCTGTTGTTTTATGATTTTAATTAATATTTTATGGTACTGTATTTTGTATTTTTATATGATGTATTTTTTATCTATTGTTCACTGCCCTGAGCTGCCATTGGGCAGGAGGGGGTGGTATAAAAATGATGAAATAAATGAATTAATTACATTACATTAAATAAAAGGGTGGGATTCTTTGTCCCATCCCCTTCCAACATGGTCCTGCTCCCTCTGGGTGAACATGAGGAGAAAGGTGGCCATCCTACCTGGGTGCCACCCAACCATCTTTAGGACAGACAGCCCTGCTGGAGCAACTGGCCCTGCTTAGGTGTGAAAAAATAAAAATAACTCTATTTGCAGATCAAACTGATAGTTTGGGTAACCCCCACCAGGAGATATGCATGTGATCGGGAGGTGTGGGTGTGTTTACGTGACTGTGTTTGTGTGTCTAATACATGCTCATATGGACTGATAAACACAAAGGTGCCCTTAACCCAAACAACTGTAGGATGAGACAACATCCAACCAAGCCAAGACAATCCATGACAATCCTGTTGGATTCCTCTGTGAAAAATGAGCTCATCTCTCAACTGCAGATGCTAATTAACAAAATCAGGGTAAGATATTTGCCTCTTGTAGAGACATTTTAAAAGCTTTTGACTCATTCTGCCAGCCAGGTCTGACCCTTAAATTGCTAGGCGATGGAATTGGTGGAAAATCATCTGACATCATTAAATTCACGCACCAATCCATCAAGTGCCAGATAAAAATAAACCACATGCACGCAGAAGCCTCAGGCAAGAAAGGGGAGTAAAACAGGGATCTAACCTCAGCCTGACCCCCTTTAACACAGGCAGACAGACGTGACCTGCTGCCAGCCCTGTTGGAGCAGCCCCAAGACCACAATACACAGTTCAAAGATCAAGGACACTTGCTGAGGATCTGCTCACTCATACCGGCACTCAGGCAAGATGGTCTCCAGAGACCTAGTCACCACTCACCAGCTGAAACTTCCTGCAGAGGCACAGCCCCACAGGGCAGCCTGGGAAAATCTAACATCCATCGGTTTCCCCCAAAACACCAAGAAAGTCAGCAATTTTATAAGCAATATGAAAACTGAACTCAACCCCCCCCACTGACCGACACTAAGTGATGCATCCCTGGGCCTCCCCGTGAACACACCAGGGAGCTTCAACCAGGAAACAGCAGTCCCAGCTGGAAGGGCCGAAAGCTCTGGGCAGACCTGTGATCTTTGCCAGGCATAAACCCCTCCCGGTCCTGCATGAGTCCTGGCACATTTTCAGATGGACAAACTATCCATGGATAATTAGAAAAGTCTCCAGTGCTTATTATCCAGGGATTACAAAGTGGTACCTGTTTAGATGGACATTTCTATCTCGGGATAACTTAATTCCGGGAAAGTTCGTCTGAACAGAACATTGCTGTTACCCCGGGTTTAGAGTCTTTGGGATGAATGTCAATCCCATGGTGCTTTTTGACCGTGCTCAGCGCACTGATTTCTGGGATTGAAGAAAATATGATTTTCTTAATTTTTCTGATTTCCGAGTTGAAGAAGATAGACTCTCCTCCCTTTATTCGGCAGGTATTTAAACTTGGCGCGCCGCAATGCATTGTGGAACAATAACAGTGGTAATATGATCGCCCCACAGTCATGTGTTCCTAGATACAATAGAGGCAGAAAATGCCTAGGGAGGCTGCCAGGTCTTGCCGTTGGACTCTGTGGCGCTAATCGCCAGGACAGTTGACTATCCCGGGATAGTCATTCAGATGGACATAATCCCGGGATCGTTTAATATCCAGATGTTATAAAACCTATGAAGTTAGGTTTTATAACACCCTGATATTTTTGTTATCCTGGGCTAATAATCACTGTTGACAGCATTTAGGCGGACATCATATCCCGGGATTAACGCTGTTATCCCAGGATAAGTGTCTGTCTAAAAACGGCCTCAGGCCTTCATAGCGGACAATTTTCATACATTACACTGGCTACTTGTGGAACAAATCCCCGAGGAAGTTCCTACAGTTTTTTGTTGAACAGCTACTCCAGGTTTTGTACAGAGCCAGACTGGACCATGCAATTTGGGGTCTTGCGTGGCCAATGGAACATGTAATGCTGCCCTAAAAGGAGACTGAATATGGTGTATAATCACCACCTACTCAGGGAGCAAGTGTTGGGTACTAAAGTTAATCGAGCAGGCAAATGAATAATGAGAAACAATGACTGGAAGTTAAAGCTGGACAAATTCAAATTAGAAATAAAGCGCACATTTTAATAGCAATTAACCATTGGCAGAGGTTACCAAGGAAGGGAGAAGGGAGGGATCTTGATTTCGAAAAAGATGTGCTATATTCCAAACAAGTTTGGCTGCACTCTACAGGAGGTGAGACTAGCTGATATCGTTGGACCCTTCTTACCTTAATATCTGAGCAGTCTATAAGTATCCACCTGAAGGGGAGATGCCCGATAGCAGAGGGCTCTCTAATCTGGCAGGCAAAGGCAGAATGAGATCCAGAGGCTGGAAGTTCAAGGCAAACTAATTCAGCCTAGAAAGAAGGTGCAAACTCCTAGCAGTGGGAGTGGGGGGAATTCATTTAACACTGGACCAGCCTCCATAGGAACAGGGTGAATCCCCCAGCATTTGCCAACTTTAATTCAAGACTGAATTTCTGTCTCCAAGAGCTCCTGTAGCTCATACAGAGGTTCTGGCCCAATGATCATGCAGCGGTTCCTGGGAGAGATTTGGTCTCAGGCTTGTTCCAGACTAGATTATGGTGACACTGGGTGTTTTCAGACAGATGAGGGAATGCACCCCCGCATCTGCCCACTCCCAGCCCCATCTGGATCCAGATGAGACAGACCCAGTGGGTTCTCTGGCCCATGGTCCCACCCACCCACCCACCCCCCTAGAGTTGTGGGCTTCAGCATCAGACAAATTGCTGCTCTGCTTCGAGCCAGTGCCCCGGGTCTGGCCGGCCCACTCCACTGGTGGTGCTCCAGCATGTTCCAAAGCAGGAGCAGCCCACTCCACACCTGCTCCGACTGCACATCTGGCGGGGTGCCTTTAGACGGACAGGTCACCCAGGGGGGAAGTGTGCTGGTGCAGCCAGCACCAGGACAGTCCAACTATCTAAAAGCAACCATTGTCTAGCACTGGAAACTGCGAACCCTACACAGCGAAAACTCTTGCCCAAACCCTCACTGTCTCATGTCTCAACTATTGGCATTGTTTTAATCCTCATGTAACAATGAATGGCTCTACACCTTCTGGCACATTAACCCCAGGGGAAATCAATGCCATGGTACTTACTGGAATGTCAACCTGTGGTGGAACAGCATGTACAAATGTTAATGCTGTTCCGTGTCTGTTCTGCCACCCTCTGGACTATGACCAACAGGGGGACCCCATCAGGTGCCAGCGTAAATAGCCCAAAAGCCAGACTGGTGAAATTGACAAGGCAAAGCTCCCTGCCGGGGTGGCACCATGAACAGATGTACATTACATGTTATATTTCTGGTGACTCCCGCTGAGTTTCCCAGATCTGTTCTGGGCAGCAAACCCATCTTTCACGGCTAGCTTCCAGGTTTGCTTGAACAAACATAATGCTTGCCCCTGTGTTAAGGAGCTGGAACAGTAGTGAATGCTATGTGCAGAGACACCCAGTGAGTACGAAGATAGAAAAATAATCTGACTCAGAATTTTAAAGTAAAAGGTTCCAAATGAAATTCGGTCTGAATCACAGAAACAATTTTGAAGCCAGGTAGAATCAATTAGGTGAATCTTCAAACCATTGTGAGACACAGCCCACGGGGGAAAAAAGATGTTGACAGCCTGGTAAAGGAGTTAATATGCAAGGTTCTACCTAGGGGAGATGCAACCAGGCCTTGGGAAGCAACAAGCAAAAAGCGAATGAACACTTGAACTAGAGTGCCCACAAAAATGAGTCTACTACTCATTTAATTTCTGCTACCAGAATCAACCTGCAACGTTTGGGGACTAATAGGTACCAGAATAGTGTTAAATTTTATGTCCTGGTATATTGACTTCCAGGCCTGATTTTTCAAATTTCCATCCCAATTTTTTGCTTTTCCATCCCAATTTACCAATTGGCAACCAAAAGATCAATAAATTGGTAATGGAAATGACTGATTTTTCAAGTATTCGGGTACCTGATGGATGCTTGGGTAGCTCCTGTGGGGTGGGGGTGAGGGGGTAATTAATTAGGCACCCATTTCAGTTCTAACTGGAATTGATCTGCTCTATATAAACCAGGGACCAAAATGGATGTTATTGCCGATGCACCGAAGGAGATGGGACACAAGGGCTGGGTTTTAAACAGCCTCACTCTTTATTCAAATCAGAATTACATTAACAAATGGGTGGGGGCAAATCGCCTAGTGCGATGCGGGTCCAGTACTTGAACATTGACCTTGTAACAATAAACCCAACAACAACAGGGGTGGTTTCGATGTACCCTCAATTACCACCCCAAGCGTGAACATCACGCCTCCCCCTCTCAGCGACCCAAGCCACAGGTGAAGGGGACTCAAACATTTGATGTACGAGTAAGGATAAAGGTGCCTACAGATGGGGGACCATACTTGTCCCTACCATCCTCGCTCGACACCCCTCCCAGGGAGGCGGCCACGCCGTTTGCAATACCCTGCTTTACTGCGGGTGGGCCTCCCCATCTCTTAAGGAGATGACTCTTTCTTATGATCCCTCTAACCTAATCTAACTTACTGTACTGGACCCCTGCCACTAAGGGGTCGCCGAGGTACTCAGACAAACCCGACCCCCACCCCACCTATAACTAATCCAATATAGAAACCAATGCCTCTTTTAGGGCCTCCAGGTACAGATCATTACCCTCTGGTGACAGGTGAACACCGTCCCACCTATACAAGGCTGGGCATCTGTGCGTCAGAGCCCAGGTAACCACCCGGCTTCCACCCATCAGGGTAAACCATCGACCCACATCCCGATTAACCGTCTTTTGGGTCTGGTCGATCTTATGGGGATGTACCCCGGTGCCCCATGACATTCGTTCGACCAGGTCCATATAAATCTAACTGTGGGGAAAAGTTTTTAAATTTTCCATAAATCACATTTAATGTTCTTGATCAACTGGACTCCCTTCGGGTGGGGGATGTCATTTTCGCCCAGGTGTATGACAAGAACGTCGGGTGGTCTGCCCTGGGTGGGGACGCACAGGGCTGGCAGTAGTTGGTGCCATCTCATTCCTCCACAACCCTTCCACTGAATCTGAGCCCAGGCTGACAAGCCCAACTGAGTTCCCCATCTGGTCTGGTCAACTGCCTTGTCTGCCCAGCGCACCAGGCTGTGGCCGACAATCCAGACTAACTTCTGCCGATGTGGGTGGCCACCTGGGGGAAGGATAGAAGAAATTAGTACTAACAGGAGGATGGGGCACCCCGGACATGGGTCTGGTATGCCCTTGACCTCCATCGGCCCATTTCCCGGATACCCTGCTCAGACATCCCACTCCCGGCAGCAAATGTTGTGGCACCAATGCGAAACGAGTGGGTGTCATAAGTTGCCGATGGTATCCCCAGATGGGACAACATGGCTCTCAAAACTGCCATGAACTGGTACCTTGTAACCGGCCGCCCCCCGCCATGTCTGAACAGGGGGCCTGGGGAAAGGTTCCGTAGATTGAGGTAATCCTCAGTTGCCCTTACTGGGCATAACTCCGGCGAAGCAGACTTATGCAAGGTAACAATTTGCCCCCTCCCCCTCTGATCTGTTTTGGTTCGTCGAACGGTCAACACCATTTCCAATGTACCGATCCAACTGTCATATAGCTGTAATGCCCTACCTGAAGTGTCCCTGGCTCCTTCGTCCACCATCTCGCTCACCCGGAACGTTCCAAAGAAAGCTAACTTAAACAATGAATTGAACAACAATACCTCGTAACTATCAAAACAAATCCATGGGAGGTTCAGACATAACTCCAGCAGTAAATGGAGGGTAATGGGAGCCCGCTGGTCTGGGGTCCTTCCTGCCTTCCTAGCCCAGCTCTCCATTAGGCACTTCACAAAAAAGCCCCTGTCTGGGGGTGGATGGCCGGCGAGTTTGCTCACAAAGACCAGGGCAGACAGCTTCCCAGCTATAGTACTTGGGGCTGCCCCCCTGTGTCTCAGATGCATGGCAAACTGGAGCATCTGGGGTTCAGGGATCAGAAAACCTGGGGGCCAGCCCTATACCGCCTGGTAGTGTTGGAATTCCCGGTATGCCCTGTCATAGGCGGTCCTGGTGTGAGGTGCCAGGGATCCCAAAACGGTGGCATGTAGCTCTAAGACCCAAGGTTCCAAACCGACGGTGGCAGCGGTTCCGGATTCTCCAGGGCCCATGGTGCCAGTGAACGGAAACACTCCATCTGGAAGTGAGAGAGGGCATCTTCTACCTCATTGTCCAGGTCAGGGATGTGCCTGGACTGAAAGAGGATGTTGAATTTCAGACAAACAAGAACAAATGCCCTCACCAGCCCCATAACCCGCAGAGACCTGGAAGACTGGGTGTTAATGATATGAACGACCACCTGGTTGTCACACCAAAAGAGCACTGAGTGATTCGCCAGTTCCTTGGACAGCTAGCACTATGGGAAAAAGCTCGAGGAATGTGAGGTCCCTGGTTAAGCCTTGCTCACACCATTCGGAGGGCCAAGGGGCCTCTGCCCAATGGTCTCTGAATATCAGGCCGAATCCCGCTCTCCCAGCAGCATCGGAGTGCACCTGGAGCTCAGTTTCGAGCAAGAGCTGATCCCGCCAGTAACGGGTGCCATTGAAGTCTGCTAGGAAGGATGCCCATATCCGCACATCTTCTCTCATTTCTTTAGTGACCCGGATGTGGTGGTGCGGGAGCGGGTTGCCGGCCAGTTTTGCATAAAGGCAGGACAAGAAGGCCCGCCCGGGTACTACCACCTGGCATGCGAAATTCAGACTCCCAATGACTGACTGCAATTGGCGCACGGTAACTTTTACTGCCCTTACACATTCATCTACCTTGGCCTGGAGGGAGATTAACTTATCCTGTGGAAGGCGAGACAGAGCCAGGTCTGTGTCCAGCTCAATGCCGAGGTAGGTCAGGTTGGTGGTCGGTCCTTCAGTCTTCTCAGGAGCTAGGGGGATGCCTAATTCCTCAGCCATGGCGTGGAAGGTCTGTATCAGGTCTGCACAGTCCTCCGTGTCAGCTTGGCCGATGAATAGGAAATCATCAAGATATTGAGTGGTTCCCCTGTTACCAGATCTCTGCTTGACGATCCACTCGACTAGGGTGCTGAAACGCTCAAACGCCGAGCAGGAGATCGAGCATCCCATCAGCATGGCCTTGTCAAAATAATGCCATCAAAGTGGAAACCCAGCAGAGAGAAACTCTCGGGATGAACTGGGAGCAATTGAAAAGCGGACTTGATGTCACACTTTCCCAGTGCAGCACCCAGGCCGAAAGACCTAATCAAGGCAAGAGTCGAGTCAAACGACGCATACTTGACTGAGGATAGCTCCTTGGGGATAGCGTCGTTTACTGAGCTGCCCCGGGGGTAAGATAAGTGGTGGATTAAACGAAACTCCACGGGGGCCTTCTTGGGTACTACGCCTAAAGGGGAGGTGACCATGTCGGGAAAGGGGGGTGGGGCTGGGAATGGGCCGGCGACTCTACCCTCAGCTTGCTCTTTCTGGATTTTTTTCCTGACTACCCTTTCTGTTCCCACAACTGATTTAAGGTTTGGAGCCACCCAGTGATGCTGGACCTCAAAAGCTGGTACACGAAAACCCCGCTGGAAACTGGTTACAACATTTGCCACCTCTGCCCAATTCGGGTGTCCTTGAAGGGCTTACTCAAGCAGGGAAGGCCTAATTGGTGTTGGGGCTTTTGCCCGCAGGTCC
>QEPC01001126.1:2131490-2144364 GCA_003113815.1 Sphenodon punctatus
CTTTGCTAAGCTAAACACAGGGCCTGTGGAATACTAGTGCAGCTGCTGTAGGAATGAAGAAGCCTTACTGTAGGATGCATAGCAAGGGACAGAGTGATTTTGGGTTGGGGGCCATTGAGCACTAAAACGGAGTGATTCGGGGAGCCAGAGCACTGAAATGAGGGCCAGTACCCGCACCAGTGGCAGTTTCCCCCCTGCCAGCCCCCCATAACCTCCCACTCACCCCTGCCAGGCTGCTGAGGATCTGAGTCTGGGGACTCAGCTCTGCAAGGCCCAAATCTGGTGCACTCTGCCTGCCCCAAGCCACACCCCCTTGGCCTGTTTCCAGTCAAGGGAGTGGCTTGTCAAAATGTTGATAGGTTTCCACTTATGTCTGCCCACTTCACACCCCTTACAAGTGACCAAGAGCTCCTTTCCCCCAATTTCATTGCTGGTGTCTCACACTGGCAGCTGAAAGGTAACTTTAAACCTGATTGGGTAACTATTTAAAGAGAGCCAGTGGATCCTAATGCATAAGATGTTGGGGCTTGGTCCTAGGAGACCAGGGTTCAATTCCCATTGTAGCCATGAACCCACTACTTGGGCTTGGACAGGTCACTGTCTCTCACCCTCAGTTCCCCATCTGTGAAATGGGAATAACAATGACAGGGTTTTTGTAGTTGTGAACAAGTTAAGGACGCAAAGCACTTTGAACAATGAAAGCACTAAAGAAATAGTAAACTTCCCTGTGTTCACACATTACTGCATTACTGTTCCCCAGAGATATCATTCCAATTCCTGCTCATTGAGTCAGTTGCTTGTGGGAGGGCATCCCAGAGTCCTTTGCATGACAGTTTGGTTATAGAGGCAACTGGGCTTTTCTGCAATGCAGGTAGCATGTTCCATGCTGTATGCAAAAGATTCTGGGAGCTGAAGAAAACTTCCCATGGGTGAAAACAGACATGATGCTAACTCCACTTTAACACTGTTTTAACATTTCTTATGCACGTTGCAGGGCTTCATAGGGCACCAATACAGCCCTGCAGCATGCATAAGAAATGTTAAAGTGGAGTTAGCATCATGTCGGTTTTCACCCATGAATTCCTGGGAATTTTTCTTCCCCATGTCTCTAGCTGTCCCCGGCCCTGTGGTTTGAGAAGGGAGTGGATAAGATGAGGCAGGACACATAGGCACACAGCCTTTTGTACCAAAAAGGTGACTTCCAGCTAGTTGAAAGTGGAAGGTGACTTCCAGCAAGTGACTCCTTCCAGCCAAAGGATCCCTGGGTTGCGGAGTTTGGCTAGGTAACCAGAGTAGCCAAGTGAGGTGAGGTGCAAAGGGGGTTGGCTGTGATGCATCTTTAATATTGCTTAGCATTCACACACACATATGCTAAACTGGTTTAGGCTGTTCTAGTTTAGGCTCAAGCTAAACACGACCACCCTTTTTAAGTGGTCTAAAATAAAATGGTGTGAAGAATGATATTATTTTTGTACCAGTCTAGGAGGGCCTAAAACTCCCCAAGGGCTGAGTGAACCCCAGGGCTAGGCTATTCTGGGAAGTGCCATCCTGCATGCTCTCTCCGTGCTCGCCATTATCAGGCAGAAATGCAAACTGGATGCTGCGGGTCACCCCACTGGGTTCTCTCCTGAAGACGTGCGGTCGGTTCTGGTTCTGGTTCTGGTGTTTTTCCTACCTTCTCAGCAAACAAACGTCGTTCTTTCTGACTGGAAACCTGTGGTTGCTCTCGGTGTAAATTGTCCCAGTGCTTTATTGCTGAATCTGTGATGGAGCCAGGTTTTACTTTATAGAAGTTTCCGTTGGGAGCACTGCAGGCTCATTACACTAGGCACATACACCAAGTTCAACTATGGCCTTTTCACATTAGCTGCCTCTGACACTTCTATTTTGGCCTATGGGAATGTCAAGTAAAAAAACCCACCACATGTGGCAACCCTACATGTCCTTGCTCAAACCCAAGCTTAGTTAGCGCCCAACCCTGGGGCTGCATTCACACAAGTCTTTCCTCCTGCCTCTTCAGTTTTTGACAGGAGATGATAAGTAGAGCTGGAATGGGCAGCGTATTTGTTACAGACGGCAGGGAATACCCACCTTTTCGAGTAGTCTCTCGAGTGCTAGTTTGGTACATAAATACTGAGTCAGGCACCCAATTACCCCAAAATACTAGGTATTACCAATTTATCAGTTTACTGATTGGTACCAGAATCAGGATGGAAAGTTGAAAACTCAGGACAGAAAGTTGAAATTTTTAAATTTATTTTATTTTTTTATTTTTACAAATTTCTACCCCGCCCCTCCTGCCATGCAGCTCGGGGTGGCTTCCAACATTAAAACAATAATAAAATACAATAAAATCAATTTTAAAATAGTCATAAATATTTTACAATATTAAACAGGGCTAGACAACAAACCACCAAGAAACAAATAGGTGGGGGAACTAAAACCTCCCACCCTACCCACCCTCCCTCCCAAAGGCCTGGGCAAACAGCCAAGTCTTACAGTTTTGCCAAAATGTTAACAGGCTAGGGGCCAAAAAATGGTACTGGGAGTCAAAAAATCAGTACCGGAAGTCAGAAAATTGGTACAAAAAAGGGTAAATCAGTATATCAGTTGCCCATGACTAAATCAGGTACTAAATCAGGTACCAATTAGTACTCGATGTTACAGGTTTGGGTCAAGTGCTGTACCCATTTCTGTGGGAAGGGAACTTGTTTCAGATCTAATTGTAAGCCTAGATTTTCAGGCTTTTAGCAAAGAATGTACATTTCAGAGGAAGGATAGGCACTCTGCTTGAAGATTTGAACACAGCTGCCTTCTGGAGTTATAATCTGTTGTGGCTTTTTCCATTTATTTAATTAATTAATTTATGTATTTGTACCCTGCTCCTCTCACCAATTGGCAACTCGGGGTGGCTGACAATAATACAGTGCAATAATAAATACAATAAAACCTATAAACATACAAATATCAACAACAACACAAGTTTATTGTTGCATAGCCAAGGCTGTTGCAACCTCATAAAAACACATGGATACAATAACACATGAAAAATGATTATACATTGAGTTAAATTTAAACTTCAGCCATACACAATTTAGGCGTTCGTCAAAAATGCAAGCCTCTGCTGCTCGACTAAAATACAAAATTTAGCCACAAGTCTTGTAAATTCCGAGTCAACTGGGCTCAGAAATTTAGATAAGAGAAACCTAGGATTAGACCAACCGGTTTTGGACATAATATCCCCAAAGAACCTTCGCCTCAGCCCCAAGAATTTGGGGCAATAAAATAAAATGTGAACAGGGGTATCAACCTCTGAGGAATTGCAGAGCCTACAAAAACGCTCTTCTCTGGGAACTCCTGTATAGCGCCCTTCCAGAAGGACTGAAGGAGGGACACTACATCGTAAACTAGTGAAGGCTTGCCTCATCCTAGGTTCAGTCCATACAAAAAGATAACTACCCCCTGGCTTATGAGGATTGTGTGGGATGAAGTCCAGAGCCACTCTTTGTGCTGACAAAAGGGACTACTCGACTTGAAGTTGTTGGTCCCACAAGCATTTTTTAAAGAGAACCATGGTGCCTTTCGGACCTAGACCCCTTAACAGTGGAACTGAGAAGCTTAGCTTGTAAATTTCCTTCTCTACCAATGCAGACCAAAACCCCAAAAGGCCCGCTTCTACTGCCAGGGTCAAAAGAGAGTTGCCCTGCGGCACAAATAGTATGGTCTTTACTCAATAGTTCAAAGTTTGCTGCAGAGCAACTGTTCGAAGGGCGGGGCACTGAGTCTCATCGCGTAGAATAACCTGCGGAGCTCCTGGGGTACCCCAAGAACCCTATGCAAAATGTTGTTCTGAGTAGACTCAAGTTTGTCAAGATACTGCCACCCCCAAACCGGGAAGGCATAAAGCAACTGAGAAATTACCTTAGCTTTGAAAAGATTGAGAGCGGGTAAGACCAGCTTGCCCCCTTTACCACCATAATAGGAAGATATTGCCGCTACAGTTTGCGTTGCCTGGGCTTTTGCTGCTTCTACATGCCGGCTCCAACTAAGTGAGCTGGAAAAAATGACCCCTAAATATTTATAACAGCTGACTTGCTCAACCAAGTTTCCATCAATTTCCCAATAATGTTGTAGCCTAGCTGCACCATGCCCAACTACCATTGCTTTGGTCTTGGCATAGTTTACGGAAAGGGCTTCCCTATTGCAGTATTCCCCAATACGTTGCATGGCGCGCCTCAGACCCACCAAAGACTGTGACACTAATATGGTATCATCGGCGTAAAGGAGAGACGGGACTCTCCGATAGCCGATCGTTGGAGCGTGAGTGTCAGTGTCTTTCAAAAATATGATCATGTCATTAACAAACATATTAAATAACACAGGGGCCAGTATGCAGCCCTGACGGACCCCACGAGAAACTTGAACTTGGTTGGTAAGAGAGCAGTTTGGGTTGTAACGTACTTGCAGCGTGTTATTTGAGTGAAGTTTCACTATCAGAAATAACAATCTGGGGTCCAGCGGGATAGCACTCAGTTTCAACCACAGGCATTCCCTGCAGACAGAATCGAAGGTCATTCTGAGGTCCACAAAACAAAGGTACATTTTCTGGTGCCGAGTCACATATTTATGCAAGATGGAAAACAAAGCTAATATATGATCTGTTGTGGCCTTGCCCTTTTGGAATCCTGTTTGTTTTCGTCCAACCAAGTCTCTAATCTATTGAGCAGGTATCTAGCATAAATTTTCCCTATGACGCTCAAAAGGCTAATCGGGTGATAGTTACCTGGGTTCGAGGCGTCCCCCTTCTTATGAATGGGAACTATTAAACCGTTAAGTCATGACCTTGGAATTTCTCCGGTATCATTAATGTGAGTGAAGAGGGGGCTAGGAAATTTGCCCACCATTGAGATTCACACTGCAACAGCTCAGGGGGGACAAAATCATCTCCCGGGGCCTTGCCTAATTTTAATTTCTGAATAAGCAGCAAGATCTCATCTGGGGCGACTGGCGGCCAGCGTGGCAGCCTATCACTTGGAATAATTTGCAAACAAGGTCCAATTTGGGTTGGTTTGGAGTATACACTTCCATAAAAATTTTCCCATGCTTCTGGGGGTATGGGGGGGGGGGAGTACCAACACCTACCCCACCCACCTTCGCCTGGCGAATGAGATGCCAGAAAGCTTTAGAATCTTTCCGTAAGGCAGCATCGAACAATAGGTTCCTCTGGAACCCCAGTTTCTTTTGTGATATTATCATGCGATAGCCTGATCTCAATTTCTGCAGCTGTTGCCTAATAGCCCAGAAAGGGGACCTTTTCAGTTGCTTGGCTAATTTGCGAAGTCGGGATCTCATTATCTGAAACTTGTCAAACCAAGGGGTGGGCTTAAGCTTGCAAAGGCCAGCTGTTTTTTGTGAGCCAATAACAGAAGCAATAAAATTAATAATTTATCGTACAAATCCAAACAATCAGTCCCCTGGGCCCAGAATTCCTGGAGTAATCTCATTATTTCCCTTTGCTGGATCAAGACAGAGAAGGAGTCCTTTATTACCTCTGACCACCTAGTTCTAACAAAGAGCTCCTCACCATGGGAATAGTTTGCAACCTGGGGACCTCTATCTAGGCCCCCAAAACTAGAGGCACTTATTTGCAAGGCCAAAGGAAAATGATTAGTCTCATAGCGAGGGATAACACTAAGATCTAGGATGTTAAATGAAGCACTATCAGAGGCTAAGAAATAGTCGATGACACTAGAGCCTAGTGGGGAATTAAAGGTAAAATTCCCCTGCACATCACCACTGACTGAACCATTAAGGATAATAAGATCAAGCCGTTCTAGTACTTCCTTAAAGTGGCTTGCCTCAGCACTAATCACCCTGTCCAAAGAACGCCGGGTAACAGAATAGGGATGCCCAAATGTATCATCTAACTGGGGAGTTACCAAAGATTGGGCAGCGTTACCAGTTTGTGTGTTGAAGTCCCCACCAATCAGGAATGGAACACCTGGGTAAACAGTTGTGGTCAACTGGGCAAACTCAATGAGCTTCACCCAAATTCCATGCGTATAGTTGAGCGACATAAGAGGAGGAACATAAATATTACCCAACAGGGGATCCAATCCTGAAGGGAATAGACAGTAAAAGATAGCCACATTGGATTGGTAGGAATTTACTAGCTTTACCTTAATAGCGGATAAGGTTGGGACCAAAAGAGCCAAGCCTCCACTAGGTCTCCCATGTGCTACAGAGGGAGTAACCTTCACATTAAACACCTCATACCCCTTACAGCTTATATCGTCAATGGGACCACGTCTCTTGGAGAGCTATTATATCAAAATTGCCTAAACATTTTAGAAAGTCTATATCCAAGCAACGGGATCACCAGCCAGATATATTTCAGTTAGCCAAAGTGTACTTTAAATGGCTCCTGAATTCAGGTCATGTGTGAGGAGGAGAATGACTTTCCTAAAGGTCAGGCAATTCCCGTAATATGCTGCAATCATCCACAGGGGCTGCCCCATTGAGGGGGGTCCTCTAACCCTCTGGGGCGAGTGGGGTACCAACAAGGTAGTTGACATACAACTATTGGACCCACCCACCCTCTCCACCGGTGTAACTAACGAAGCTGCTGTAACCTGCGCGAGTGGAACCCTAAGCCTTCGGAAAGGGGCATGAGCACCCCGGGAGCATGTATCATAATTTAGCTCCACCTGATTTGATAAAGAGGGGCCCTCCCGACCCCTTACCTCCACTCCGCTGGAAAGTCCTGGGATTGGGGAGAGCATCAGGGACCGAGAGTGGGCAAAGATACAAGCCCCTGAAGGCCCAACCCTGCCTCCCTAAGAGGGGGAATCTGATCTCTTCCCATAGAGAATCTAGATCTCCAGTCACCCAGGTAATTGCATAGTTGGCCAGTTTAACCAACAGCTCCCCATGAGTCAGGGCCTGAGTGGGATGTTGACCCTTCCTCATCTGCAAGACGGAACTTTGGGCAGCCACAGATAAAGGGCGTTCCTTTGGGGGATCAATATAAATACTCCCCTCTCTGACCGAATCCGCGGTGATCAAACAGTTTGTCAGAGACTCAGCCCTGGCCTGAGAGGACAAATTGGCCTCCTCTTCCTCAATTGGGGGGTGGGGGCAGAAGAAAAAGGGGCCAAATTATGAAAGGAGCGTTTGCATGACTTAGCTAAAAATGGATCTATCATTGCTATTTGCCCTGTGTCCCTATCGGGATCTATGCCTATCTGCAACCACTCCTGGTTTACCACAACCAAATCCTCTGGGCCAGTTTGGAATGCCCAGGAGAGGTACACTGCTCTAGTAGCTAAAAACTCTTTTTCCTTGAGGATTTTTACAGTCAACACAGACGAGATAAAGGAGACATTAATCATTTGTCTACCTTTCGTGCCAAAAAGTTGGTCCACTGATTTGATATCTCACCGTGTGATTGGGATCTTAAGCAACAATCGCAGGTGCTCTGCTACATCCAATGGGGTGCTCCAGAGGGGGGAGCGTCTCCAGGGAAGCGGCCCAATTGTGAAAAACAGGGTAGAAGGAAGAAGCCTAAAAGACTGAACATCTTTAGGGGTGGAAATATTTATAGGTACATTACTGTGACGGTGTTTAGGGGTATTCCTTTCCAAAGAAACTTTTGGAAAGGGATTCCTATGATCGAACGAACCAGCCACTTCCCTCTCCGCCCCTAATAGAGGTAACCTTCGGTGCCCATGCAACTCAAAGGCACCAAGTTTCTCATGCAGCTGATTCACCTGCATAAACATGTATCACAGGGTTTCTGCTGTGACTGCAACATGGTCGGTCGAAAAAACCAGCTAATTCTTCCCCATACAAATTAGCCCTAACCCCACTTTCACTACTGAGCTGAGGGAGTCCTCCCAAAAGGCCCCCTCTAGAGAAAGTAGAGGGGGGCTGCAGGTGCAACTGGCCAGAGCTCAGATCCTGAGACCCCGCCAAAACGTCAAAGCAATTGCTAGTTGGGATAGCCGAGTCTATGAACTCTGATTCTGCTGCCGACGAGGGGGTTTTACATAAAAAACCCTATCAATTTCCCTCTGCTTAGAGACCTTAACAACTGGAGGGGAGTGCCCCGCAATCTCTCCTCTAGGTCTCTTATTGGTATGCATAGTTAAATAGCGGGAGCAGCCCCAAAAACAAGGGGGAAAGAGAAAAAACAAACAGACATAACAAAGCAAGCCAGTGTCCTCTGGCACACCCGGTACACTCCGCCGGCACTGCCGGAGGCAAGCATCCTTTTTATCCAGACAGCGCTGCTAGTCCCAGGTGTGGGCAATGGAATACCTCACTGCAGGGGGTCCCGGCAGCCTTTTTGTAGTCTGATAGGGGGGAGGAGCCCTACTCCTTCAGGTTTCATTGCTCAGGTGAAGGCAATCACCACTTGCCGAGAAGGGAACCCCATAGCCACCAATCCACACCGAGAGTTCCCAGGGGTCAGGGATGATAGCCGCTGTCACTCAGTCTCTCAAAGAGGGGTTTTCTTAGTTAGCAGGACCTAGCTGCACAGACCAACTGCCCGACTTTGCTTTCCCTGGTATCTTTCACCTGGCCATCGCCTAAGGCTGCAGTCTCAACAGCAGCTTCTCCTCCACAGATTCCACAGCTATGCCGTCCTTAGGAAACAGCTCTTCCAGACCCTGTTTCTTTCCCAGCAGAGTCCCTGGCCACAGCCACGACGGCCGACCAACGGCCCGACCAACGGCCGACATCCTTTGGGTGTAGCCCTTCGGGCTAGAGCCCTAAGGGCCCCGCCTTGCTTTAGATACATGTGGGAGGGAGAGATGCAGAATTGAGTAGCAGGACAATCCTCCAATGGTAGCTCTCCCCTCTACACTCAGGAAACACTCACAGCACCCTCTGCACCAACACACACATACAAATATATATAAATATAATATACATTCCATCTTACGTCATTCTGGTGTGTATAAAAAGATTTCACGCAACCCAAGAACCCAACTAAAACCCAACTCTTTGCTGCCCGCGCAGCCACAGCATAGGCCCTTAAAAATGCTCTATGCTGCAATTGATCATCTTGGGCATGAGTACGGCGCCACCGTCGCTCCAACTGCTGCCCCTCACGCTTCAGCCGCCCCATGTCTTCCGTAAACCATAGGGACCTGCAGTGGCAAAACACTGGGAGAGGATGCCTAGGAGCCACCCGATCAAGAGCCTCAGCTAGCCAATCATTCCAGAAGGCCACAAGGTCATCAGTGGAGTAGCCATCGAGGTCAGCAGACAAATCCCCCCAAGCATTCCAGAACCGAACTTAGTATTGTCTCTGGGCAAAGCACTGATGAGAAGGTAGGGGCAGCCACTCCTCTCCCTCCCTGATTTAGGCTGGCAGAGACCGATCTAGAATGCTACCGAAGCACCCATTGGAAGGGGTCAGGGAACCTGTGTGACTGTAACTCCCTCAGCACTACAGCTGAGCCTGTCACTGCTCCAGGTTTGGGCTTTCCGGGAAGCCCCAATTTCTCTAGGTCAGCCAGGAGCGTTTCCAATAACTGGGAGAAACCAGGGTTTCTGGGAGTGGAAGGGATCAGCTAGATGAGAAAGGAGGCAGGCCATAGAGTTTTTCCCACCCACCCCTTTGCCAATGTGTCAAAGCATCATGGTGTCACAATGCTCTATCAGGAGTGGGGTTACATAAAAAAGAGTAGGGACGGCCTCTTTGCTCTGCTTCTTTCTGATGGGGCCCTGCCTCTTGTGTGACATCATGACTCCCCATAAGGGCTGGGGTTATGCCAGAAAGGGTCATAACAACCCCTTTGTCCTGCTCCTTTCCAACATGGCCCCCGCCCTTTCAAAGCATCATATCCTCATGACACCCTGCAGCGGGTGGGTTTACATCAGAAAGGGGCCACACCTCTGCCGATATGGCCACATCACCTCCTGGTGAAAGCTCAGAGGGAAGTGGTAAAACTCTACTCATGACTCCTTCCTGTGAAGGAATCTTTCATGCCATGCAGAGGGAGCCTCCGAGATGCTGTCTGCTCTCCCTCATTCTCTCTTCCTGAGGCTTAGGCCACTTCTGTATGTGCCGATTTGTCATGTGTGTTACTGTGTTTATGTGTCCTGCAAGCTTACTGCACATGTACATTCACTTTTTCGCATTCATAACAAAAGTTCTCATCACTGTAACCACATTACTGGATTGTAAAATCCCGCCCTTATACTGTTATGCATGTGGGAATGCATGTACTTGTCACATCACTTGCAATCACATGAGATATGGAATGGAGGCACAGATTAGTTATTGAAACACGCCAGATTTGTGGCATGTGCATGGACCCATCTAAAGTCAAATCCAGAATGTGTGATGCCACCCAAAGTTGTGGGGAGATGTGTAACGTTAAAAAAGGTACCCACCTGGGAGTATGTAAGCAGTCAAAGGGGGGATTCAGACGTTCTGATTTGTGCAATTTTAAAAAAAATACGAATGTTTCATGCCTGTCTGAACACTTAAATTCGATTAAATGGAGTCAATATCGCACTAAAGCAATGCGTGTTGAAAAGCTACTCAAACCTACCTTTTTGCTGTCCGTTTTCAATAAATCCGCACTTAACAGAAGTGTGAAAGCAACATCGTACTGGTTTTAACTAGTGTGTAATCTTTTCTGATGTGAATGCAACCGTGCTTCCAAGTGCGCTGTTTTACTCCTGCCCCTACCGGAAGCAGTGAGACCAGCTGGAGCCCTGTAGTTGCCTCGCTGGGTGCAGGCTGCAGCCAGCTTCTCCCCAAAAAAGTTCTTCCCCTCCATGTTTCCCCTCCATGCTTCTCCCCAAAAAAGTTCTTCCCTCCAAGGGACTTTCAATCATCTGCCTCTGCCTCTACCGTAGTGCTGCAGCAGTAGCAGCAGCGGGATACCGGAAAGAAACCAGGGAGAGAATGCGAGGGGCTTCTTTCCAGCAGCCTCAGGCTCTCGCTCTTTACTCCCTGATTCTACAAAGTAGCAACCTTTGCTACAAAGTTGTAGCAAAGGTTGTAGCAAAGTTGTAGCAAAGGTTGTAGCAAAGTTGTACTTTGCTACAAAGTAGCAACCTTCTGGCTCCCCACAGGCCACTTCCTGTAACTGAATCGCATTGAGCAGCCGGGTAAGCACGCACTACAAGAAGGTCTGAATGCATTATTTCGCTGTACTTAAAATCGGTATGGCATGCATGTGAATGCAACAGGACTTGTTAACAGCGAACTATTGAGAACCAGTTTTTAAAAATCCAGATAATTGCTGCACGTGTGAATTCGCCTAAAGTCTGCACTAAGGAAAAGGTGTGGTTTTTTTGCTGCAGTTAGCCAAGTCAAGTTGAACCCTACTGTAGACAGGCTGACTCGTAGGGAGATAAACACAGTGTAGGAGGGATAAGCTTGGCTAAAATATGATTTATTAAACTGGTAAAGCATTTGCTGTCATAAACAAAACAATATAAATTCATAAGCATTCAAATAAGAGACAAAAATTAAAACATAAAATACAGTTGGAAAGAGAGAAAACAATTAAAGGAAACCATACAAATCCATAAACAATGAAATAAATAAAAAAGATACTGAGATAAAATAAATTTTAAAAAGCAAAAAATTGTCATCTTTTTAAAAAAACAAAAAAAACAGTTGAGATGGGATATTAGTTGCTCAGTATACAAATGCAATTACTGCATTAATCATTGTATTATTTCTGTTCCCCAGAAAAAAAGCCAACTGAGCTGTCTCTGATAAACGAACAAGGTTTAAGACACATTTAAATAAAAGGGAGATCTACTTTTCACTAAGTAACGTATAACATTTACAGCAAAACAAATAGAGAGGGAGATCTTCTCTGACCTGACAGTCATGGACAGAGACAGGATTTAATCAAGACACCTGAAATTTCTTGTTGGAAACCAGGAGTCCATTATGCAAAACATGTTGTGCTACACTCAGGTTAGATGTGGTCAGGATTTGAGGCCACTCTCTCTGAAACCCTGCTGCACCCCAGACTACAGCTGAAATGAATACCTAATTCCCAGATAATAACTGATATTCCAGATAGTCAAATGGTTAACCGATCAGTATCCCAAACCACTATTCTTTAACCCAGTTTCCGAAATGCCAGATAAATACTGATGATACCATTATTGGTTAATGGATTTATTGTTTTACTGCATTTCTGGTTTACTTACGAGTTGGTGCCCATTGCTTGTTTATTCTGCTCCAGTCAATTATTTGTTGTATGGACACACCCCTCCCCTACCTGGAATGTATAGGAGTACTGCCCTCCATTTTGTTTTTGTGGGTTGTAGGAATCTGAAGAGAGGGGAGGTAGGAGCAACTGTGGAACAAATGGGAGAAATGGCAAAGCGGCAACATGGTAAACAGTGAAAATCAATGCAGTAATCAGTAATAGTATGCAGTAATTGGTAATGTTATGAGTAATTGGTTAAACTGCCAGTTACTGATTGGTTACCGATTGTTAACTAATCATTCCTGGTTTAGTTACCACAAATTCAGTGGTTGCTGATATTTGTGTGGATAACTGTTTTAGATTTACTCCCAGCAGATGCAGCCATGTCTTGATTTCCTTACTTGTACTCTTTACAGGCTACTGTTCTTACAAACAGAGAGGTCTTTCCACCCTCTCTTGCAAGTCAAACACATGAAGCCAGAGTAAAAAGGAAATCCTTGTGTATATGTCATTTGGAGTCTTCCCACACCATAGAAAATGTATTTTTTATTATTATTATTATTAACAAACATTTATATAGCGCCAGCAGTGTACCTGGCACTTTACAAAGTAATAA
This sequence comes from Sphenodon punctatus, assembly GCA_003113815.1. Taxonomy (NCBI): domain Eukaryota; kingdom Metazoa; phylum Chordata; class Lepidosauria; order Sphenodontia; family Sphenodontidae; genus Sphenodon; species Sphenodon punctatus. The sequence goes on from QEPC01001126.1 coordinate 2,144,304, forward strand.
AATAGACATGGTCCCTGCCCCTAGGGCTTACAATCTGAGAGACAGGAGCTGGGGGAGAGAC
>QEPC01001126.1:2157991-2170372 GCA_003113815.1 Sphenodon punctatus
GCTTAAACCCGGTGTCCCCGACAATGGAGAAGGGCTGGCCATTGACAGCGATCATCTCACCCAACAGGCGTGTGGCTTTCTCTTGAAAGCCACGCCGCCCTCCAGCTGCCGATGGCCTTGGCAGCTGCCCCCATCTCAGCTCCTCCATTGTGGGCTGATGCTGCTGGCGAGGCTGCTGCTCCTGCTGCTGCCCCCAAACAGCGATACTGCTCCTGCTGCTAGACGCAACCGCTGGAGCAGGACAGTTGCTCAATGAAGGAGGCGGATGACTAGCCGCTTGGGTCGGGAACCCGCTACGATCCACTGACCCTGCCTCCCCGCTTAGCAGTGCAGCACTGTGGCACGATTTCAGGTGCCTCAACATGACGGTTGTCCCCAGATTGGTGAGCACCTGCCCACGCTTCACCACCTTATTACATAAAGTGCACTGCACCTCCCGCGGATCATCTGCCTGCACCTTAAAATGCTCCCAGACCCATGATTTTTTAGCCCCTTCTGCCTTCTGGCCCGCACTGGGTGCCACACTCCTGGGAGGGGCAGAACATGGTGACACTGGCAACACAGCTCGTTGAGGGACAGCCATCACCTCAGCAGCACCAGATACAGAGACCTCCTCCAGAGAAATCTCTACATCACTGTCCCCCTCCCCAAACAGAGTGACAGAGGCTGCTGGACTTCCCATGCTGCTCCTGCTCTGAGCAGCACTCTCCCCCTGCCCCCTATAGCTGCTGTTGCTGCTACGCTCCCTTCTTCCATTGCCCGGGGATTGGGCCCTGCCCCTAGCAGCTGGGGTGAGATCCATCAGCCCTGGACTGCTTTGGGGGATTGCTTCTATAATTATGGGGGAGTCGGGGGACAATAGTGACCCCTGAGGAGCTTCAGGCACTGAGTCGCCTGCACCTGAAGCCACAGATGAGACAGCCTCAGCTGCCTGCAACACAAACATTACAGTGCCCTGCGTGGCAGTGGAGGATGCTGCCAGGAGGTGATGCCTAACCCCCTGGCCCCTAGTGCCACTGGGAGCACAAGTGCCACTAGTGCTGGGAGAGGAAGACCCACAATCAGGCCTGCGCAGCTTGGGGCGTGGTGATGGGCTGCTGCTTCTGCCTGCTGGCACTCTGCTGGCACCGCCCCTACCAGCTCTGCCACGTGCCTCATTGCCTGGATTGCGGGCAGCAGACCGGCCTCGCCCTCTCCTACCTCCCTTCTCCATTTCTCCCACCAAAAGAATGCACAAATATTTTATAAAAATAGATTTTAAATTTGTTTTAATTTTTTTTAATCTAATATTATATCTATATCTATATTACACTAAATCTAACTGCTATTAACTATCTAACTATTATAAAACCAATGGAACTAAATAATGGAATATCTAATACCTAGTCCTACAAACACACTCTAAAACTGAATCACTAATGTCTATAAACTATAACTAAGCTAACAACTGTAATAACTAATAACTAACTCCTACCTAACTACTATAATCTCTCTCTATATAAAAATATACAATATTAGACAGGGATGGGGGGGAACACAGACAGCTCACAACAACACAGGGAGGGGTACAAAAACTGGGGGGGGGAAACCCTAAATCAATCTAATCCTACTCCAATAAATCAAAAAACAGGGAAAAGGAATGAGGGATGGAATACAGAGGGAGAGGGAAAGGAATGGATTCAATAGAGGATAGGGAGAGAGAGAACACAGGGATGGATAAAAAATAAAAATAACAGCTAAATCTATCTAATATAATCTAAATAAATGATAATATGAAGGTAAATGGGTTGGATGGGTGAAATAGGAGGAGGATGGCAATGGATTGAGGAGAACAAAACTACTGGGAGAGGGAGCCTTCTGAAACACCTGCTGTTCAGGAACAGTGATTAGCTCAGAAGGTGTTGGGAAGGGGGGAGGCAATCAGTTTTGTTTCTTGCTGCGCCCGCCTAACCACAAGCCCCATTGGCCCGTGCAGCCTAGCCCGTGGCCAATCGCAGACTGCGAAGTCAGTGGTCTGAGGCGAAAAGGGATGGTGATTGGGCAGGCTGCCTGCTACTCCAAGCCTCTCCACCCCTGGTGCCTGGAAGTCTGCTCCTCATCTGACTCCCCCTCCCTGTCATGTTTTGCCTTCCAGTGACACGTTTTTGCCACCCAAACTCACCCGAATGTGATCCGAACTGACCAAACTGTTCAGTCATTTCGACTTTCAGAATCTAGTTCGGTTCGGTCAGTTCATGTTCAGATTCGGGTTCGGTTGTCCGAACAGGCTGAGTTCGGGCCGAACTCCGAACTTCTGAACCATGTTCACCCATCCCTATTTGAGAGAGCAAATAACTGTTCCCTATTTACTTGTTCCACACCACTCATAGGGCTGAAACGAGAAGCAATTTTTTTCTTGTGAAAATATCCCGAGAATTGTTACCGAGATCTCAGTAGAATCTTGATAACAGACAGAGTTTTTGGTCGAGGTATTTTTTTCAAAATATAGTTTACCGTTTATTGTTACCGTTAACTGCAATTGACTGTTTACCATATACCGATTTACTGTATGCTGCCTTCATCCCGGTAATGTGCATTTGCAAAATGCAAAATGCCACTTTGCGCATGTGCGTTACTGGGATGAAGGCGGTAAATGGTAAATTGTGGTAAATGGTAATGGTAAACGATAAACAGTATTTCGAGAAAAAATTCTCAACCAAGAAATGTCGAGAATCAGTATTTTTCTTGATTATCGTTTCTCACTTAAAACAAATCAAGAACCATGATTCATGATGATAACTGAAAAACTCGAGATCAAGTTTCAGCCCTAACCACTCGTGTTCTTATAAATGTTTATCATATCCCCTCTCACTCGTCTCTTCTCCAAACTGAAGAGCCCCAACCTATCCAGCCTCTCTTCTTAGGGGAGCTGTTCCATACCCCTTATAAGTTTTGTTGCTTTTCTCTGCACTTTTTCTATTTCTACTAGATCTTTTTTGAGATGGGGGCGACCAGAACTGCACAGAGTATTTTCAAGGTGTCGTCGTGCCATAGATTTATATGTGACATTATGATATTTTCAGTTTTATTCTCTATCCCTTTACAAATAATCCCTAACATTCTGTTTGCTTTTTTGACCGTTGCCACACACTGGAGCTGAGGATTTCAATGTATTGTCCACACTAAGTCCAAGGTCCTTTCCTTGAGTGGTAACTCCTAATTTAAAACCTAGCATTGTGTACATCTAGTATGGATTGTTTTTCCCTATGTGCATCACTTTCTACTTGTCCACATTCATTTTAATTGGTCATTTAGACGCCCTGTCACTCAGCCTTGCAAGATCCTCCTGCAATTCTTCACAGTCCACTCGTGTTTTAAGTACCTTGAATAACTTTGTGTCATCTGCACATTTGATCACCTCACTCTTTACTCCCTTTCCCAGATCATTAATACATTAAACACCAGTCCCAATACCAGTGCCTGAGGCACTCCACTTTTTACTTCTCTCAATTGTGAAAACTGACCATTTAGTCCTACTCTTTGTTTCCTATCCTTTAACCAGTTACCGATCCACAACAGGACACTGCTGTCTCCTATCCCATGACTTTTTAATTTCCTTGCCTGTGTTCCTATTGGCTGCCCTAAACCATATAAGGGGATTAGAGCATGCAGGAAGGGGACATGTCTTCAGCCAAAGGGTCACCCCTTCGGTAAAATATCTACCTAGACTTTGTATGGGCTGGTGGCACAATATCCAGCATCTGCAGAGAAGGGGACAGTCCTGGCTGTCACATAGGGACACATGAATCTCTCTGACTGGGCTCCAAGACCTCGGATGACACTCATACCATTCCCCCTATGAGCTACGGTTGCTAGCCCAATTTTTAAAAAGAAATAAGTGACACTGTGGCTCTGTAGGTTTCTGTTGAATGAAGCTGGGGCTGTATGGGCCTGGCAGCCTCAAATCTGGGATCACAGAGTCCTAAACAGGTGCCCTAACCTTACTATCACCAGCGAGCTGACTATAAAACTTGTTCTTTCCTATTGGCCACAGCTGCCAAGTGGTTGGCTAGCCTGCATTCCCACTGGCTGCCCTAAGCCATATAGGGGGCATTTAGAAGAATGGAGGATCCAAGCAATGTGCTAGTTACATACGGCACATTTGTCAGAATCAAAGCAAATACTTTGATTGAATTAAATCGAAGTAACTACTCCACTTTGGTACCATTCTCACTGCAGCTGCAAACAGATGTAGTTACTCATAGGTGACTCGTGGGGTTTGCAGTCTCCCACTAATAGTCATGCCAAACAATGTTACCCTTGGCTTTTTAATTCACGTTAAGAGTTACTTTTAAGTTAAAAACCGGGGTGGGGGGTGGGGGTGGGGGGATATAATCCTCATTTGTCAGGAGTACCTACACATCCTGAATAACTTCAGTTGAGAGCTCTTGATGTGTGAACAATTACGAAGTAAAAGCAACTCAAGGTTTAATTACATCAAAGTATCTGTTGGAATGTGTCCTTAGAGGGCTTGAACTGTTTCTGGGCTTATTATTTTCTGCCTGTGACCCCAGCTCAGCCAATGGCTTTCACAGCTTCTGGCTGTGTTCTGACACAGGTACAAGCCCATCCTTATCACAGGGAAACTGGGAGCAACTGCCCCAAACCTCGCTCTTTCTCGGGGCACTACAATGGCCCCTGCTTTCACCAGGGCAGGGTGAGGAGGTCTTACTTCCTCCCAGAAGGGCCCCAAACACGACCACCTTCAGGGACCCACAGAGGGTGCCACCAAGAGGGTGGAGGTCACCAGAGGCCCCAGATTTTTTCTTTGCCCTGTTTCCTACAAATTCTAAGGTCAGTCCCACGAAGGTACCTGACAGAGGGTTGCTGTTCTGTGCTGCTGCATGAGGTTCTGAAAAGAGGGATGTCTGGTAACCCTGCCAGGAGCCCCGTCTGTTGCTGAGCGAGCCACGTGGCTTGGCATCCTTCCTCTCCTGGCATAGATCAGTGTCTAGCTTCCCCAGGGATGCTGCAATCTGGTTGCCATCATCTCATTTCTTCATGAGTCATTTCTTCCAATAGACTCAGTCTCCCATTGTAGTCCGTAACCAGCCTTCAGTGATGTCCAGGAGCTGCCCTCTCCTGCAGCATAAGCTGTAGCTGGTGGTTTTCCATCTCATGCTGTCTCCTGGTTGTGGGGAGGATTGCAGTGCATCCCAACCCGGGGAACGATCTGGGAATGGTTGCATTCTAATAGGGAATTCTTTTGAACTGCAGAGAACACCCAGCAAGATTAGCTCTGCAATGCACCCTGGATGACCGACTGGGCTCCCTTGAAGTTCAGTGCTGTCCAGTTTCACCCCATTTGCTAGACTTAGCTCTTGGGAGAGACCAAAAATTGCCTGCCTGCCTGTCTGTTCTGGCCAGATGTTCTCCCAGCAGAGACCCCTTAGTCATGCACATGGACACTTGGTTGGGATCTTGCTTTGGGGAGAGAGCCCCTACCCTGCATGTTAGTGTGTGTTCCCCTGAACCTCCCTCACACCCATTTCATGACATGAGAGCTGAGGCCATTGGAAAAACAAACGTTATAATCACCGCCCTACCTTCTTTTTGAGGTTCCTCCGGCATTTAGACACTCACTATCTCCTAATGGTTTAGGCCAGGAGTGGAGAGAACCTAAGGCTTGGAGGCCAAATGCAACTTGTGGCTTGTGACCCCTTTCTAGTTCCTGGATCTGGCCCCTGGATCCAGTTCCTTCCCCCGAAGCACTGAAAGTGTGAGCTCAGGGTAAGGAATCAGTCTGCACGCAAGGTTGGGGCACGGATTCATGGTAAAGATGAATGATCTGGACCTTCCTTTTCCTGCATGCATCTATTAAACACACCTGCCCCCAGCGTCTATCCATCTTGTGGACCTTGTACTTATTTTTAAAGTGACCCCTGGGGAGGGAAAAGGTTGCCCACCCAATGTGTAGTGAATGGGAGCCTCAGGAACTCCAGCACCGAGACACAGGCCGGTTTTAGCGCATGATTGCTGGGAGTGTATCGTCTGATCTCGGCTCCTGGCATTTTTTCAAAACAAGCGCGGCTGCGATCATCTAAAAACGGCCACAGTGGAAGCAGCTGCTACACGGTTGCTTCCAGGAGACTCTCGCAGCAGAGCTCACCTTGCTGGGTTTCGGTAGCAGAGACTTGGAAACATGTAGCTTGCATACACCTGAGAGCCTATCTCACCTGGAAGTTGAATGCAAGGGAGGCAAGTAAAAATCAGGGACTTTAACAGGTTGATCCTATCCTGGATCTTGTCTATGGCCATTTTGAGGCGAGATGCACCCACGTGGGCCCACCCATCCCCCCACGGCCCCAGGTACCCATCTGAAGATGGCATGGGTGGAGGTCCTTTCCCACAACCCACACACGCCCCCGCATGGAGCAACCTGGTTTTTTCCCAGTTGCTCCATGCGGGGGCATGGGTGTGTGGTGTGTGGGTGTGAGTACACACCCATTCCCTGCTGTATGAACGCTCCCCACTGGAAGTGTGCTGGCACTCCACCCAGTGCACATGGACTCAGCTAGGAGGCCGGTTTGTCTAAAAATGGCCTATGACAGAAGCCGACATTGCGCCGACATAGTCCCTGCTATGTTCCCATCCAGGAACTTCTCTTCTGCCACTACCATCACCCGCCCAGAGCCTCCTGCTCCTTAAACTAGAGCTGAAGCAAGTACCTGCAAAAATGGGTACACCCATCAGAATCGTTGGACTTGACCCAGCCCAGCAACAAAGGGTTGTAATCGGTATTCAGTGAGTGCCTGACAGGCTACCCATTACCGATTGACTGGGGTTTGTTCTGATTTTCCAACTTGCAATACTGTTTTTCTGGTAGTGTTTTTACGACTTCCCATCCCAATTTTTCAGTAAAATGGCAAATAGATACTTGACCAGGATCTTTAGGGTTCACCTCTATGGCTGTCCCCGCAAAACACCACTGACCAGCCACCAGTCACAACTCAATTACCTCACGTCCAGAGTCAACACAAGACACTACTCTCCCTAGAGCAACCCATAAGAGGTTAAATTTATTTCAATAGCTTCCTGGTTCATCTCAATATCGAATCAAGAACTCTTCAATCAGTACTCAGTGCCACTAGCCATACAGACACAAGCTTTATAATGAAGACGTTTCATATAACAGTTAGGACAAAAAATATACGTTCAGAGCACATGCAAAACATGCATAAAGAAATAAAAGTAAGAACAACGTGCAACGCTGACTTGGCTTAGAGGTTTCCCCATATAAACCCTCTACCAATCTTCATTTCCCAAAGTCAGTCAGATTGACTCAAACCCCTGTCTGTCTGTCATGCTCGCAGAGAGGCTATCTGTAGATTTCACATGATGGTCACAGCAGGCTTCTTCCTCAATGGTGAATATACCATACTGAATGCTCCCAGATGCTGCCTAAGCACCCTTGAAATATTCACTTTTCCTTTGTTCTTCATTTTAGCAACTTTGCTGAGTCCTGTTCACATCTCCCCTTGGAGACACTTCATGTGCCATGTATCCTTGGGGTAATTGTATCCTTCATGTGTATATTACCACAGACAACATAGTTTGGCTAAGACCATCTTGAATTACCTTCCCATCAGAGCCGGCCTTAGCAATTGTGGGGCCCAGGGCGGGGCATTCTCCTGCTGGTGGTGAACCCATCAGTGGCCGGCGGGCCTAGGGGCACTTCCCGGCTCGGTCTGGGGGCACTACCCAGACCTGGGCTCAGGGACGGGTGGAGGGGGCACCCAGCCATTTTGGGGGGCACTTACCCCATCTGCCGCTGGTCTGGACCCTGCGTCAGACCCACTCGCCAGCTCCCTGGGTTGGGCCGGGCACCACAGCAGCAGAGTGAATCTGCTGCCGCACCCGCTGCCCCCAGAAGTTGCCAGGGAGTGAGGGAGAGGTGGGGCCTCTGCCTCTCCCTCACTCCCTGGCTGAGATAGACACAGTGTCCGGGAGCTGGGGGCCCTGAGTGCCCCCCTCTCCCCCCAGGAGCGGGGTCCAGAGTGGCCGCCCTGAACCGCCCTGCAGTAAGGCCAGCCCTGCTTCCCATACTATTTTATAAGCTTTCCCCATAACTTTCACTCTGGCTCATACAATCAATAATTCATGCCATATAGTCAATACTATGATGACGTCTTACACGTTGTAAAGATCATAGATTCATATCATAGTCATATCATATTATAATTCGTAATTCATATGTCTCAGCCACGAGGTAACTTGCTAACCGTAATACCTAGTTGTAGGAGGGAGCAGGCCGTTGGGGCCACTGGCCCTTTAAGGGAGGCAACATCAGCGTGGATGGCAAGTGCTATCTGGGGCTCAGGCGCTGGGTGGAATAAAGGTCAGCCCCTGGATGCCTCACACCTGAGCTTGGGGGTGGCTAGGCTTGAAGGGCCTGAGCAAGGCTCAGTGTAGGGGACGACTCTGAAAGAACCTGCCAGGGCAAGAGGCAGGAGCGAAGGGAAAACTCTGCCTAAGAGGGGCTAAGCCAGCCCGTAGCCAGAATGCTACCCCTGGTAGAAGAGGTGCCTGGGCAAGGGCCTGTGCGAGAATGCATCTTTAGGAGGTCGGGAGAAGAGACACACACGGGAATTAGGCGGCGTGTCTTTGATCACGTAAGCATGCCTAGAGGCACGTGATCGAAGTGTTTCTGCGCATTTACAAGGACGATTGGCCAAGCTGCAGAATCCAGCTCTGGGCTCATTCACACGTGCAGGAATGTGTTGGGTGACGGACAGGGGTGAAGTGGGCTGGCACAGGCAGAAGCAAAGCTGCTGTCTGTCTCTTTACACCCAAGGATTGGGGAAGGAGGGGACCAGGGGTCAGCGAGTGTGACCAGAACAGGACGCAGAGCTTTATGGCAGCTCTGCCCTTTTCCCTCTTTCCCCTGATCCATTCAAAGCACTTGGAGCTTGCTCTTCCTCCTGCCCAGTTCCCCCTCTGTGAAGTCAGCAGTGCCTGAAGGGATTCGGGATTTGCGGGGTGGCGGGGAGGGGTGGCACAAGCAGCATGTGCTCTGGGAAGAAGGGAGGACTTGTGCCCCCTGACACCTATCTCCACGGCATGCCACACTTGCTCTGAAACACAGCTGCGCCTGCATCCCCTTCAGTCCATCACAGAAGCTGGGAGCCTCTGCTGTTGAATGGCATCCCTCATTTGGATCTGCACTCTAGTGTAATGAGGGAATTTTGATACCATTTTCTGAACCTGCCCTTTGTCTTTGGAGCCTGCCCCAGCCCTTGGCATATGGCATGAGCGCCGCCTTCGGAGGGGCCTACTCCTACCATCCGAGAAAAGCTTCCCCAGGAACAGCTTGAATTCTTCATGCAAATGGTTCGCCTTTGGGATGGATCTGGCTGAATGACTGACAGGAATCCTGAAGGGAATCTCCCCAAACACAGCCCCACTCTGCCCCCAGGGGAATGCGGCAATTAGAATAGCGAGCTGGAAAAGACTATGGACGGGCTGGCTCGCAACGTGACTGCAAGGGGCTCTCGAATGATTGTCAGGATGGAGTTGCAGGCTGCTTCTGAACAGACAGACATGTAGCAGGGTTGTAGCGTATAAACCCAGGCCTCTCTTGTTTCCCAGCACAACCTATGGGGCTGTGAGTTGATTTGCTTCTGTGCCCTGCCGCACTGGAGAAGCTTAACAGAAGCCTCTTTGTGCTTACTCTGTGTTGGGCCTTGTGGTTTTGCTCCCAGTAATGGGATACAAGTCGACAGACATTCTAAACTTCCTGTAAATCTCACATTGACCCTATGGAAGAAATATATTTAGTGGTTGCTTCCCCCCATTATCCCTTAGAGCAGGGGTGGGGAAACCTCTTGCTGCCTTCGGGCCACTATCTCTGATTGCATGCCCTCATCGCTGCTGCCTTCCCTCTTATTTAGCTCATTCTTTCAGCACTTGAGGGGAAGGGCTGGATCCATGGCCCCGATCTTGGGATTGGTAAGGGGTCAAATATAAAACATCTCTGGGCCAGATTTGGTGCATGGGCCAAAAGTTCCCCGCCCCAAGGTCATCGCTGAAAGCTGCTTCTTCAACAGAGACTGACAAATAATGCTCTAGTGTAGCAAATTCAACAGTGGATTGACTTCTCCCAAAATCACGGCCATCTCTCACTGGGACATCACCAATGGAACTAGATTATAAGCAGCCCTTAGCAAATATGGCCATTGCCCCCACTTCATCTGTTGGTTGCAACAGAGCAATCCTCACTGCCACCCAACAGCAGTGGGAGCCATCATGCCATCGTCCTTTGGGGAAGCTTGTCTTCACCCCCAAACGCATGCAATAGGAAGCAGTGGCTCTTTGTGACTAGGAGAAGGAATTGGCTTGGGTGTATGTCAGGGAACATGGAAGAGAACAAGGAGTAAGAGACTAGTAGTGCATACTCTCATCTGACTGCTTTGTGCTGCTCTTCCAATACAAAGGAGCAGTAAACGCAGTTTAAATGGCCAATGCATCTTAGCTACTTTGTGCCGCTCCAGAGGAGGTCTCTCCCAAGAGCTCTGTCAGTGAGACTGTGAAATGGTGAGACTGGATGACCAGGCTGAGGCCACATTCTGACCAACAGTTATTTTGATGTAACTGGGCCTCACTTCAGTTTTACACCCAAAGCATCCCCATGAACAGAGCGCTAAACCAATGTGCTTTAGGAGTAGGGTTGGGTTGGGTTGGTCTGTTTGTATGAGAATGGAGCAGTATGAGGGGTGGCGACCATGGTTCAGTGATCATTCTCTCTCAGCTAAGGAGGAGATTGCTGCAGCCCTATTTTGGTTTACATAGTTTGAATGTTACTGAAGTGGAGTGGCTACTTGTGATTTAATTAAATTGAAGTATTTACTTTGGTTTACTTCTCTTTGACAGAATGTGACATGGGCTGTCTGCACAAAAAGTAGGGTACAAAAAGGTGCATTCTGGAGGTTGGGGGAACTAGGGTAACAACCAAGGCCAACTGGTGGAATGCTAAACTAAAACAATGATTTCCAGTTGCTTAACACATCCCAGTATAATTCACTTGCTGCGTTCTGTGTGGGGGGCTTCTTGCTGTTCATGCATAGGAAGTTTAATCATTCTTAAAAAAACACACACACACAAAACTAAGGAAATTCCTAGCCAAAACCAAAGTTAAAAGTTAAGAGCCTGTATCAATAATTTAGGGCAAAAAATGTTAACGTTTCCCCAATGCCAAACACTGCAAGTGCAAACCCAGGAAATGCATTTTGCTGAAAAGAACTCCAAACATGTCAAGGTCTGAAAAAGCTCTATTGAGACACCAACACAACCTCAGCTCCTCCCAGCAGTGACAATGTGGGGGGGAAAATTACAAAAAAACCTAATTAAGTCAGCTTGAGTTAATTTGGGACCATGGGATGCATGAACCCTAACTGTACTACACATGTTGTTACAGACTAGAGTAGAGAGAAGTTAGTGTGAGTACCCCAGACCTTCCTACAATTTGCATTTCTTTAACTCTGAATTTCCTGGCTCTATAATGCTAGTCATGGGAGAACCTCCCTACAGTGTTTTTTTACTACTATGCTACTAATACTAATACCATGTTACTCTAGACCACAGCTCCACGGTAAATAGATTACAATGGGCAGGAAAGCTAACCCTATACTTAGGTTGCCAAACAATTTCCACTATAAAGGCTCTGCTCTCCCCCATTTTATTTATTTTTTTTCAAAGGAAGCTTTAAAATTCGTTGTTTGCAGCAGACCTTTGGTGTTACTGTTCAGCAAGAGGAAAGCTCTCAGGCTACAAAAGTGCCGTTCCTTTGTTCCGTAATTCTATTCAGGTTCTGCTGCAACAGAAGGTGTTTAAAACCACCCCTTCTCTTCACACACTTACTGTTCCCAGGAAGATGTTGGGAAAATATTCTCTAGTGGCCATAAGCATTTTAAGGCAAGGTTTGTGCCACTAATGCCAAGGGAGCACACACTGTACTTGGAATCCCTAGGGATGGGCGAACGCGGTTCGGAAGTTCAGAGTTCAGCCCGAACTCGAACTGTTCGGACAACCGAACTCGAACCTGAACCCGAACGTGAACATACCGAACAAACCGAACACCGAACGGAGAAATGGCCGAACAGTTTGGTCAGTTCGGATCGCGTTCGGATGAGTTCGGGTGGCAAAAAAAGGTTCACTGGAAGGTCAAACATTACAGGGAGGTGTCAGTCACTGAGGAGCAGACTTCCAGGCACCAGGGGTGGAGAGGCTTGCAAGAAACAAAACTAATTATCTGCCTCCCCCCTTCCCAACACCTTCTGAGCTAGTCACTGTTCCTGAACAGCAGGCGTTGAGTAGGATTTTTAGATTGCTTTAAGTTTCATTTCA